>CM018034.1:16801799-17401799 GCA_008638375.1 Nyssa sinensis
ACCCTCAGACGATGTCCGGTCTGGAGAGCTCGAGAGAAACATCCTTTTCTTCACTTGAAGAGACGGGTCGGTAGGGGAAGAAGTCTCCCCCACCATTTTTTTCTTCTTCCCTGGTGCCCAGTTGGACATCAGGGATTTCTTCATATTACCAGCTCTGCTTTTTGTTAGGTCGGCCTCCATCAGATGTTTAGGAGAGAAAATGGTGGTATGGGCTTTATTGCTGGACTGGATGAGTCTGCGATATCTATCCTGAAGGTCAACAGTAAAGATTGACCTCTTCCAGGCCCTTTTATCTGCATAGAAGCCATAAAACACCACAATCAGACAAACATCAAGAAATAAACCACAAAAAAAGCAAGATTATATCGAGAGGGGGGTCTCACCCTTAAACTCAGTACTCTAGGGGAATATAGAGGTCTGGCCCTCGAAGTCTTCTAGCTTCCATCCTCCTCCTACGAAGAAGTACCACTTTTTCCATGTCTTGTTGAAAGTGGGTACTGAGGAGAGGAGTCTGAACCCCTTGTCAAAGGATACATAAAACAAGCCCTCCGACCTCAGATATTTCATATCCATATTGTTACGGATCAGGTCAAAATTTACTTCGATGCCGTTCAAATGCCCTAAAACTATAAACCCTAATATATGCTTCCAACTATTTACATTGAGGACGGCAGGACAAATATTGAACCATTTAAAGAATTCCCTAACTAGGGAAGGAAGGGGGAATCTAAGCCCCATCTCAAACCATTCAAGATAAACATAGATTTTGCCCGGACTAACGTCGGTAGGGTGATCTAGAGAACTCGGGGCTCTACATGTCACATTCTGAGGAAAGTCAAAAGCAGCCCTCAGGTCACTTAGCATGTCCTGAGTGATGGCGCTTTATCCTTCCTCTTTTTGGGATGTCCTACTTGAGGTCTTCCCCACTCTGTTCCTAGATTCAACAAATGCATCTACGATCCTAAGTTTAGGGCTAGAGAGAGACTCGACTATCCTATTTCTAGCATCTTTGGAAGAATTACTGCCTATAACCTGAATTTGTGACGGTACGGTTGACTCAGACGAACTTTCTGAACCATAGCCAATGCTAGACATGGCATCTGAGGCAGTCATTGTGAAAACAAAAAAAGTAGGGATGAAAAGAAGGGGAACAAGAAAAAACATAACAGTAAGAAGACGAATCGAACCTGAAACTTGATCGGAGAAAGAAGCTTCTCACGGTGACGATCCCTTTAACCTCTTTGTTCACTCTGATTAGACGGTGGGGTATTTATTTTTTGAAGCAATGAAAATGATGAAGGGAAGGGCGTACGCGTACCCCCTTCCTCTCTTTATAAAGAGTTTCATAATAGGGGCCCATCATACCGAACCATCGTGGCGGTTGAAGGAATGAGGGCCTTAAAAGCCCAAATGGCGGTAGGCCCAATAAATGCCACATCAACGGCCGTCTGGGAAAACGAAGAGGCAAGACGCATGGGCATAACACGTGACCTTTTAGAAACCCACAACCTCAGTCATGCAGTGTACTAAACTAAGGCTCGGGGCAGAGTAACTGATCTACCACAAAGTGACTGTCAAGCCCCGAATTCTAGCGAACCGAGGTGCTAGTAACGAGACAAAAGGAAAGTAAAATGATAAAAAAATAAAGAACAATCAGGGACAATCACATGCATTCCATGTACTAACTCAACCCCTATTCTAATACAATTCGCAAGGTCTTGTCCATTAATTCACAACATACAAATAACAGGAAGTAATCTAGGGCTTATGCCCTTGTACAACATCAAATACGCCCCATGGGCCAAATATAGTTCTTAGTTTCCTCTTTCACTAAAGCATCTCTAAGTCTCGTGTAACCGGAGTATCATCTGAAATGGTGTCCCACAAATGGGTCAGCTCAACTGCTGGTACAATATAATGTTAATGGAAGAAACAAAATTAAGGGCGTGGCATGTGCAAGTGTACAATTATATCTACATGTTATTCAATGTCATCCATATAATGTACTAGCAATAATCTACAAGTCATCCAACTCATTAACATAATCTAAGGCGTGGCATGTGCAAGTGTACAGTTATATCTACATGCACAATTATAACCTACATGACATCCAATTCATTAACAAGATTCAACACACATTCATGAATTCATTAATACAATGCAATGAAAATATGCGTGACACACCCATGCAAACTCCATGTCACACCCATGACTCACTTTACGGACCTTCTCCGACGGCCTGAGTAACCACGTATGCACAGCACCAAATGCTCAACTCACACTATGTCTCAAAGAATCACACCACACCAATATGCTTTGATTCCATCATGCAATAATGCAATCTCATCGAAGTCTTTCATCCATACATAAAGTATGCTTTAGATAATGCATTACATCATAACATTCCAATCACAGAATCCCTTCATTAAGGGTACATGCCGTACTTAGTTCACTTAAACACATGCTTTAAGTTCACAGTTCATAATCTCAACAATTCTCGTAAATATAGTTCACACATTATGCTAACACATGGAATGTACGTATAGTCATGATCCACATCCATCACTTAACCAAACATTCAAAAAGATAATAAGAAACACATAAGCATATAAGCAATCAAACAATTATGTGAATCATCAAGTCAACTATGGCAGTCACTCCTAAGCTTAATTCTATTTCTTACTTAGCACAATATATCGTACGTGATGGGTTGGTCTCAACCCAAAGAAATCGTACTCGCGGTGTAACTGAACTATAGTTAAAATGCAGAAGGTCAGACCACCTTCTCATTGCCTTTCCGTGTTCCTAAAATCATGAAATACAACTCAGTTCATTTGCTACTTGAATTATACTATTCATCAAATTTTATGTCTTTATTTTATGAGTTTCTATTTTGCCAAATTAAACTCTACTGTTGAGTCCGGAACGTCGAAAAAAATAGGTTTAGGCTTTTGCGAAATTTAATTTGGACATCCGGACTAAAAAGGGCAAAACGATCATTTTGCACTTTTACGGGTTCTTACATCCCGAGACCTCTTTTCATAAATCAGACTCTACGGTTGAGTCCTAGAATACTCGAAATAATAAAAATTCACTATCCAATTAATTTATTCGGAGTCCATTGGACTACTTTTCGACTTAGGGGCATTTCAATAATTTCCCCTTTAAATAATTATTTAATTAAATATTATTTATTCACTTGGGTCGATTCAAAATTAACCCTAATTTATGGGTATAATTAAAATCTCACAAGGTTCTATTCACTGCCATATTTTTTTTTTTTTTTCCAATTCCTATAAGTTTCTATTTTTTTTCCTGTAAGTTTCCATTGTAAGCCAATCATTGGATAGCTTCTCATTTTCAACCAAACGCCTTCCAAACTAAAATTTAAGATTTTACCCATAAAGTAACAGTACTGGGCATCCATCTGAATGGGTGAGTCGGGTTAGACTCAACCCGGTTTGGCCCAAAATGAAAACAAAAAACTCAGCTGTTAAGCTGCGTTTCCTTCCCTTTAGTTTCTGGATTATTTTCTAGATTATTTTTCTTGATTCCAAATTGAAGTTCTAAAACAATTTCTATGCTTAATGAAATCTCACAATCAATCTAATTATTTTTGCTTCTAAAAATCCAGGACTAAAATTTTGTGTCTTACCTTGTTACTATTGAGGCTTTGGCCAACAAAACGCCCATCATAGGGCTTCCACCCCTTTCAATCCCTCTGTCTAACTTCCCACGTTTGCTGGCCACAACTGCCACAACAAGCCTTGCAACAGCAGCTCTTGCTGCTTCATGCTCCTCCAATCAGTATCACCCATTGAACCCCGTTGCAGCTATTGCCTGCAACAACATCTCTCAATACCCATCAACCCACAAATTTTCCTGATACTGCTGCTGCTCCAGCGGCTCTCTCTGCTCTAACCCATCACAGGAACCCAAATCGGGGCCCCCCTAAATCCAAATCTATCTGGTTTGCCAGCCACTGTCGCAGCCACTTCTGTTTGTCCACCACTGCTGCATCCGACCCTAGTGCAGCAGCTTCTGCTAGAGGTTCTAATCCATAGCCCCTAATTTATCATAACAACTCATCAGGTCCTCTATCAACAGCCCTTTATTTTTCCTTCTCTCTTCAACCTCAAAATCTGCCAATCACGCCCAATCTGCTACAAAAACGGACCAGCCCATACTTCTCAACTTCAAGGCTGTCCCCAATTTCATCACGATAGCCACATCAGGCCCTCCAAATCTGCCTGGTACTGCGGCTGGAACACTACAGCTGTTGCTCTCCCTGCTGCTCTCTTTTTTCTCCATTCTCCTCCAGCTTCTCGCAATTTTGTCTCTTAGCAACTTCGGCTGCATCAACTTCACACGTCCCCCCTTTATTTCTTTCTCAATTCTTCTCATTTTCTCCTTCTGTTTCTCAGTTCTTTTTCCTTTCTTCCTCTCTTCTGTTTTTCATTTCCCATTCAACAGTGCACAATGTATATGCAAACACATCACCACCTACCCTTCTCTCTCTCTCTCTCTCTCTCTCTCTCTCTCTCTATAATCAGACCTACTCTCACTGTTCTGACCTGTCCATACCTTGAAACCCTCTTACACATACAATCACACACCATGTCCTCTTGAGTGTTGCACACTCAACTAGTACACACACACACACATCAAACACACACCCGGCCAACCTTGCACACACATTGTCCTACACACACACACACATATATATATATAAATATTTAAACACATTAAATATGTATATATATATATATACATATGCACATAACATACAATAATATATATATGCTCCACCATATACACCTACACATATAATACACACATTTGAATTAAACCAATAATAATAATAATAATAATAAATAAATAAATTTATTCCAAATTTTTTTTTCGAGTCTTTACATCCTTCCCTCCTTAAAGAAATTTCGTCCCGAAATTTAAAAATATACCTCTTCGACAAAATTTAAAAAGATCAGCTCAAAATGTTATTGTGTCATGGAGACGTGTAGCCTTACCTATGGATCACTCACCTCTCCCTCAGCCAGGCAATGTGGGACGCAACTTTAATCCTTCTCTCACTCCCCCAGCAAAGCTCCGCCTCCTGGCGAGAGTAGTCCCTCGGAACGACACCACACTTCCGTTGCTGGGATCTGGTTCTGATCTCATCTGTAACGACTCACTCCACATGACACAACACATAATGAAATCCTCAAAACATGTTGACTCATCAATGCCAAATTTTCCAAATCCATTTAAACATCAAGATCCACCTCAATATTTCAACACAATAACAAAAATAAGGGAAAATCCTCAATGTTCACAAGGATAACTCAAAGTCTTTCACACACTTGCTGACCATCTAACTAATCTCAAATCAAGCCATGAAATCATCTAATAATTCACCACAATGGCTTCAATATATCACCCATATCTCAATGTAACTTAATAACCTATTATTCCCCCCGAGGTCATTCTAACTCATCAAAGCCTACCAGTAGCCTACCACATCAATATCCAAGTGTTAGAACCTATCCCAAAATATACCTACATATATATATATATATAGCAATAAGCACACAACCGGCTATACAGGTAACTAGGTATACATCCAACCCTATGGATATCCAGGTTTATAGCCCATCTCACAAACAACAAGAACATAGTCTACCCCTTAATTTCACTCGGTCTACTGCATAGATATAATCATCTAGTCCCAGTTCATCAATAACTCAGCATACCACACCTTGTACAATTTCACACTGTAAAGCAACAATCACTCATCCAATCATGTAATCCAAACCAGCCCAATCAATTTAAAGTCTGAACTTCTCTTACTATCCTTAAGTACTCAAACCTATGCCCTGATACTACCACGTATCAGAGTACACACACTACACAATGCTTATAAAAACATCCAAACTATGCATCGCGCCCCTATTGTGTTCAACAACACCCCACGGTCTCTAGGTATTCGAACCTATACTCTGTACCACGTTGTCACGCCTCGAATTCTAGCGAACTGAGGCACGAGTAACGAGATAAAAGGAAAGTAAAATGATAAAAAAAATAAAGAAAATTAGGGACAATCACATGCATTCCATGTACTAACTCAACCCTTGTTCTAATAGAATTCAGTAAGGTCTTGTCCATTAATTCACAACATACAAATAACAGGAAGTAGTCTAGGGCTTATGCCCTTGTACAACATCAAATACGCCCCACGTGCCAAATATAGTTCTTAGTTTCCTCCTTCACTAAAGCATCTCTAAGTCTCGCGTAGCCGGAGTATCATCTGAAATGGTGTCCCACGAATGGGTCAGCTCAACTGCTAGTACAATATAATGTTAATGGAAGAAACAAAATTAAGGGCGTAGCATGTGCAAGTGTACAGTTATATCTACATGTTATTCAATGTCATCCATATAATGTACTAGCAATAATCTACATGCCATCCAACTCATTAACATAATCTAAGGCGTGGCATGTGCAAGTGTACAGTTATATCTACATGCACAATTATAACTTACATGACATCCAATTCATCCATACAATGCATTAACAAGATTCAACACACATTCATGAATTCATTAATACAATGCAATGAAATTATGTGTGACACACCCATGCAAACTCCATGTCACACCCATGACTCACTTTACAGACCTTCCCCGACGGCCTGAGTAACCAAGTATGTCTCACTTTATAGACCTTCCTCGACGGCCTGAGTAACCACGTATGTACAGTACCAAATGCTCAACTCACACTCTGTCTCAAAGAATCACACCACACCACTATGATTTGATTCCACCATGCAATAATGCAATCTCATCGAAGTCTTTCATCCATACATAAAGCATGCTTTAGATAATGCATTACACCATAACATTCCAATCACAGAATCCCTTCATCAAGGGTACATGCCGTGCTTAATTCACTTAAACACATGCTGTCACTGACCCGAAACCCACCCTATGCGGATCTCGTGTCGCGGGGCCGACCCGAAGGCCGTCCCTACTTTTTCCATTCCTGTATCATAGTACTAATATGCAATGTATTAAAAATTTTAAACAATGAACAGCGGAAGTCTTTATCAATTACAATAATCCAGCGGAAGTCTTTTAAATAATTTAAACAGCGGAAGTCTATTAAATACATGACATAGTTCTACATAAGACAAAATGAGAACTAAACGTAACCAGCACCCGGGGGTGGTGAATACATGGGAGAACTAACATAGACTGGTACAGTACTTCAAAATGTCCCCCCTACGCTCTCAGACTCTTACTGGGGTCTCGCAGCGTCATTACCTGAAATGGGGGGTAAGTGGGGTGGAATGAGCTACAAAGCTCAGTAAGTAAATGCAGATCTCCAACAGTGGTATCGATGATCAATAATGAATACAATTCCATATGAGAACATGATAGCCAATCATCGAGGATGAGATGCTGTGATAGCCAATGAAAATAATTGCCACGAGGGCCAATGGAAACAATTGCCATGAGGGCCAATGAACAGCAATCACAACGCACAATCAGAAGTATTGGGTGTAATATCAATATGAAGAAATTCAATGATAATATAACAACAATGAAGTACTGCCACAATGAACCGATTACAATCAAATCAATCAATGCAAGTCCTTCGAGACTTGAAGAATCATAAGGGATAGTGCCATTCAACAATCAAGTTCTGTCAGTCATAAGAGATGCTGTTATTCTGTGTTAGGGTTCGGCAGACCCTCGATCTTTTGGGGCCCGGCATACCCCCCAGTGAATTCCAGTGAATTGCCATTTGTCCGTTCATGGACTTGACCCGTAGGTCCCAGTCAATCAGATAGTATCAGATAGGTGTTGTGACTGAGCACAACTCCCATGTTCATAAACATGTCATGATCATAAGTCATTCCATAGAATATAAAAAATGGAATATCATTCATTCAATAAGGATACAACAGTAGGCCTTTCAAGGCATGGTTCAACATGATAACAATGATATAGAAGTCAATCAATGTCCACAAGATAGAACAATATCACATTGTGGATAACAATAACATGTGGTACTTTCAAGGCACAGTGAAACATGATAACAATGATACATCAGTAAATCAAATGTCCACAAGATAGAAAAATATCGAATTGTGGAACACAAGGATATCAATACATTCAAAAGTACGAGTTTGGCAGTAAAAGAATAAACTTGGCTTATGGAAACACCACATGTAAGAGAGAGTGATCCACTTACCTCTATCGTGATTCTAGATCAGGAATCCGTGAGTGTACCCTTGCCTTTCGAGTTCCCTATATATCAGTGAATACGTTTTAGAATAAATTCTATTCATCAAATTTTATGCCTTTCTATCATAAGTATCTCAAATACTAATTTAGACTTTACCATTGAGTCCGGAATGCCAAAGAAAGTCGGTTTAGGCTTTCGCGGAATTCCATTTGGACTTTTGTACTAAAAAGGGCAAAATGGTCATTTTGCACTTTTACGTTATTTTATCCTTCAGGGTCCCGTCTGGCAAAAAAAACCCCACCATTAGACTCAGAATATCTGAGATAATAAAAATTGACTATTCATTTGCATCGTTTGGACTTCGTTTGTCCCATATTTGAAATAGGGGCATTTTTGTAAAAATTAATATTTGATTAATTTTCCTGTTTGGGCCTTAATGAGATTTTCTAAAACATTTGGGGTCGGTTCATAAATTCTCAAAGTTGCGATTTGAACCAGTTGGTTCACAACCAGAAACCCTATACCGGTCTGCCCCCTTTACTGAACCAACTTGGTTCAGTCAAATCTTGAGAACCGGAACAAGATAACCAGTTCTCCTATGCTATCCATGGTTGGAATAAGCCCAAACCCAATTCCCACATTTCCTATCCATGTAACCAAACAAGCCCAATCCATTTAAATTCAAAACACAAACGACATAGTTTCATGTTCCCATTTCATTTTCGGTCGGGTCCCGACCCGATCCGAACCCGGATCCGGTTTAATTTTAACCCGATAGCCTCACGACATTCCGGTCGTCTTCCCCAGTACTCCGGTAGGGTTTCAGTGGTGAACAGTCGTCTTCTCCGGCGACTGTCACCGATTTCCGATGGGTTTTCCTCCCGTTTTGAATGCCGTTTTACTCCCCACCACATGGGGATCATGAATCCATCCTCCGTTTTAATCAAGACCGTCTTGATCTTTACGAATATGGGTTCAAATATCTCCGGCTGATTTTCCGGTCAGAGCTTCATTTCCATTTTCGTGGCTTTTAGGTTACGGTTTTCACTCAAATTTCATCCTAAACGTTTTCTGCACTATTAGGGTTTATTTTCATAAACTTAAACTAAGCTTTTAAGCATAAAACTCGTGAAACCCGTATTATTCATAAAACCTGCAACTCCGTTTTCCTACCTGGTTTCTCAACCATTTAATCTCATTCTTTTTGCAATAAGTTCCATATTTCATGCTGATTTAGACCTTATAAATAGATATAAGCTTCATGCTCTAAATCATAAAAATAGAACTCAAAACACTCACCTGGGTTTTCGGTTCTTGCTCACTATGACCCTCCAAACCCTTCAGTTTCTACTCCTGAGTTCCTTGACAATGTTCCTCTCAGTCTCAGTTTCCTTTTTGTCTCTCAACTCACGCCCGTATACACTAATCTCATATATAGAGACATTCCACCGCCCTTGTCACTTCCCACCTTTCTCTCTCGGTTACTCCCCCTTCTATGGCCCCTTTTCTTGACCTAGGTTCTGGTATTCCCTCTGCCAAATGCAACTTTGCATTTATTGGCTTGGGAGACTTGTGATGTACACATATATACATATATTATATTATACACATCACACACACACACACACTTCACCCAACCGAGACACACACTCACACCCACATACACTGCACCTACATACTGCCCTTGGCAGTTTTCCCTTTCCTTCTTTTCTTTTCCTTTTAATTCTTATACATATACATATATACATAAATACATGATGTTATACATATATATATACACATAAAATACATATTCTATACATGTATATACATTCATGTGTAGGCGTATAAATCTATTTTTAATCATATATACATACATTCATTTTGAACGGGCTACACACATACGTACGTGTATGCATGCATGGGAATACGTGCATGCACACATTACGATGCAATGTCCTGGGGTGCTCGAGTGTTACCCAGCCTTGGTTATTCATTTCCATCATTTATAGTTTCCAGTCATACATTTCCATGAAGTACCATGATATACATATCTTACTGTTCAAGTTACACTATTTAACCGACTTACCTCGGTACACGTGCCGTATCCCGGGTCGGGATATTACATTCATACCCCCTTAAAAATAAGTTTGTCCACAAACTTAGCATATACTACTATGAAAATAAGTGTGGGTACTTGGCGTGCATATCATCTTCTCGCTCCCAAGTAGCTTCTTCCATCCGGTGATTTCTCTACAGAACTTTGACTAATGGAATAGTCTTGTTCCGTAGTACCTGATCTCGACGATCCAAAATCTGAACTGGATGCTCTATGTAACTCGGATTTTCCTGGACGTCTAACGGTTCGTGCTCGATCACTTGATTTGCACTCTGTATACACTTCCTTAGCATCGAGACATGAAACACATTGTGAACATGTGCTAACTCTGAAGGTAAGGCAAGCTCGTAGGCTACGGGTCCAACCCTCTTCGTGATCCTGAATGGCCCAATGTATCTGGGGCCAAGCTTTCCCCTCTTGCCAAACCTGACTACTCCTTTCATGGGTGATACCTTTCAAGTATACAAAATCGCCTTTTTCAAACTCTAAGTCTCGTCGGTGAACATTCGCATAGCTTTTCTGTCGGCTTTGAGTTGCTAATAAACGCTGTCGGATCAGTTGTATTTTTCCTGTGGTCTGTTCCACTATCTCTGGCCCATAGAGTTTCCTTTCTCCCACCTTTGTCCAACACAGTGGTGATCGGCACTTCCTGCCGTACAATGCCTCATATGGTGCCATGCCAATACTAGCTTGATAGCTATTATTGTACGTGAACTCCACCAATGGCAACTGATCCATGTAATATCCCGACTCGGGATACGGCACGTGTACCGAGGTAAGTCGGTTAAATAGTGTAACTTGAACAGTAAGATATGTATATCATGGTACTTCATGGAAATGTATGACTGTAAACTGTAAATGATGGAAATGAATAACCAAGGCTGGGTAACACCCGAGCACCCCAGGACATTGCATCGTAATACGTGCATGCACGTATTCCCACGCATGCATACACGTACGTATGTGTGTAGCCCGTTCAAAATGAATGTATGTATATATGATTAAAAGTAGATTTATACGCCTACACATAAATGTATATACATGTATAGAATATGTATTTTATGTGTATATATATATATGTATAACATAATGTATTTATGTATATATGTATATGTATAAGAATTAAAATACATATTCTATACATGTATATACATTCATGTGTAGGCGTATAAATCTACTTTTAATCATATATACATACATTCATTTTGAACGGGCTACACACATACGTACGTGTATGCATGCATGGGAATACGTGCATGCACGCATTACGATGCAATGTCCTAGGGGTGCTCGGGTGTTACCCAGCCTTGGTTATTCATTTCATCATTTACAGTTTCCAGTCATACATTTCCATGAAGTACCATGATATACATATCTTACTGTTCAAGTTACACTATTTAACCGACTTACCTCGGTACACAGTGCCGTATCCCGGGTCGGGATATTACACATGCTTTAAGTTCATAGTTCATAATCTCAACAATTCTCGTAAATGTAGTTCACACATTATGCTAACACATGGAATGTACGTATAGTCATGATCCACATCCATCACTTAACCAAACATTCAAAAAGATAATAAGAAACATATAAGCATATAAGCAATCAAACAATTATATGAATCATCAAGTCAACATGGCAGTCACTCCTAAGCTTAATTCTATTTCTTACTTAGCACAATATATCATACCTGATGGGTTGGTCTCAACCCAAAGAAATCGTACTCGCGGTGTAACTGAACTACAGTTAAAATGTAGAAGGTCAGACCACCTTCTCCTTGCCTTCCCGTGTTCCTAAAATCATGAAATACAATTCAGTTCATTTGCTACTTGAATTATACTATTCATCAAATTTTATGTCTTTATTTTATGAGTTTCTATTTTGCCAAATTAAACTCTACTGTTGAGTCCGGAACGTTGAAGAAAATAGGTTTAGGCTTTTGCGAAATTTAATTTGGACATCCGGGCTAAAAAGGGCAAAACAGGTCATTTTGTACTTTTACGGGTTCTTACATTCCGAGACGTCTTTTCGCAAATCAGACTCCACGGTTGAGTCCAGAATGCTCAAAATAATAAAAATTCACTATCCAATTAATTTATTCGGAGTCTGTTGGACTACTTTTCGACTTAGGGGCATTTCGATAATTTCTCCTTTAAATAATTATTTAATTAAATATTATTTATTCACTTGGGTCAATTCACAATTAACCCTAGTTTCTGGGTATAATTAAAATCTCACAGGGTTCTATTCACTGCCATAATTTTTTTTTTTTCCAATTCCTATAAGTTTCCATTTTTTTTTCTTGTAAGTTTCCATTATAAGCCAATCATTGGATAGCTTCTCCTTTTCAATCAAACGTCTTCCAAACTAAAATTTAAAATTTTACCCATAAAGTAATAGTACTAGGCATCCATCTGAATGGGTGTGTCGGGTCAGACTCGACTCGGT
The DNA here is from genome assembly GCA_008638375.1 of Nyssa sinensis. Taxonomy (NCBI): domain Eukaryota; kingdom Viridiplantae; phylum Streptophyta; class Magnoliopsida; order Cornales; family Nyssaceae; genus Nyssa; species Nyssa sinensis. Next base: position 16,814,593 of record CM018034.1, read on the forward strand.
TTGGCCCAAAATGAAAACATAAAACTCAGTCGTTAAGCTGTGTTTCCTTCCCTCTAGTTTCTGGATTATTTTCTAGATTATTTTTCTTGATTCCAAATTGAAGTTCTAAAACAATTTCTATGCTTAATGAAATCTCACAATCAATCTAATTATTCTTGCTTCTAAAAATCCAAGATTAAAATTTTGTGTCTTACTCTGTTGCTATTGAGGCTTTGGCCAACAAAACACCCATCACAGGGCTTCCACCCCTTTCAATCGCTCTATCTAACTTCCCAGGTCTGCTGGCCACAACTGCCGCAGCAAGCCTTGCAACAGCAGCTCCTGTTGCTTCATGCTCCTCCAATCAGTATCACCCACTGAACCCCGTTGCAGCTACTTGCCTGCAACAACATCTCTCAATACCCATCAACCCACAAATCTGCCTGATACTACTGCTGCTCCAGCGGCTCTCTCTGCTCTAACCCATCACAGGAACCCAAATCGGGCCCCCCCTAAATCCAAATCTATCCGGTTTGCCAGCCACTTCTATTTGTCCACCACTGCTGCATCCGACCCTGGTGCAGCAGCTTCTGCTGGAGGTTCTAATCCATAACCCCTAATTTATCATAACAACTCATCAGGTCCTCTATCAACAGCCCTTTATTTTTCCTTCTCCCTTCAACCTCAAAATCTGCCAATCACGCCCAATCTGTTATAAAAACGGACCAGCCCATACTTCTCAACTTCAAGGCTGTCCCCAACTTCATCACGACAGCCACATCAGGCCCTCTAAATCTGCTTGGTATTGCGGTTGGAAGACTACAGCCGCTGCTCTCCCTGCTGCTCTCTTTTTCTCCATTCTCCTCCAGTTCTCGCAATTTTGTCTCTCAGCAGCTTCGGTTGCATCAACTTCACACGTCCCCCCTTTATTTCTTTCTCAATTCTTCTCATTTTCTCCTTCTGTTTCTCAGTTCTCTTTCCTTTCTTCCTCTCTTCTGTTTTTCATTTCCCATTCAGCCGTGCATAATGTATATGCATACACATCACCACCTGCCCCTCTATCTCTCTCTCTCTCTCTTTTTACAATCTGACCTACTCTCACTGTTCTGACCTGTCCATACCTTGAAACCCTCTTACACATACAATCACACACCATGTCCTCTTGAGTGTTGCACACTCAACTAGTACACACACACACACATCAAACACACACCCGGCCAACCTTGCACACACACTGTCCTACACACACACACATATATATAAATATTTAAACACATTAAATATGTATATATATATACATATGCACATAACATACAATAATATATATATGCTCCACCATATACACCTACACATATAATACACACATTTGAATTAAACCAATGATAATAATAATAATAATAATAAATAAATAAATTTATTCCAAAATTTTTTTTCGAGTCTTTACAGTGGTAGACCAACCTCCGTGTAGCACTGTGTACGTGCAGAATAGTCGAAGCTCACCCATCCAGAACAAACTTATATATAGGGTTCAGAGCTTTCTTGCTCGGAGTCTCGCACGACCTCCGATCTTACCTTCCGAGTAGAAAATACTGAACACACGCATAAAGGGATCCCGAGTCGATCACCGCCTCGGATAGCCTACCGACTTGAGGGTAAGGAAACAGTGCGTAACAAGGAAACTGCCATTCATGGATATCATTTCACTTCCTATTCTTATGGAGCACAGCGATTAATGGTAACTGCCATTATCGGATAACAATCAAATACCTATTATTGCGACTCTAAATCATATTCAAATTGGAAAGATCCACAGCCTATAAATTGGACTCTAAGGTGCGCTTTTCAATTACGCTTTCTGAATTTCTTTCAATTGCAGTCTTTTTTCTTCTTCTTCTTCTTTTTTTTTTTTTTTTTTTTTTTTTTTTTTTTTTCAGTTTATGGATTTATCATTGGAATGATTACTGCCGGAACCAACCCAGTGGCCCTCTGATCTTCTTCTTTGAATGTTTGACAGGTGACGAAGAGCGGAGCCCTACTGATAAGAAAGTGCAGCATCATAAACTAACATAGTGACAAGTAACATAATGACTGGATATGCAAAAGTAATATTTAATGATGGAATTGAAGAAATTTAATGTATGATTGGACTACTCATAGAGTCTTCTGAGTTATTCTTACACTACACAAGGGACAATCATATCTCATATATGTAATGCATGAACGATTTAAGATCTACAATTTGTAGAATTTATTTTAAAAGTAGTGAAAATAAATGATTTTTATATTTTATTTTTTGCAAACATGGAAAAGGAAAGAGAATTTTAATTATGTATCATAGGCTCAAACTAAAGTTGTATTTAATGGTTTCTCAAAACTCATATTAAACTTAAATTAAAATTAAAATCTTTAAAAACTTCCTCTTAACTCTATACTTTAACTCATGAATTGAGTCTCACAAAATATTGTTTAGAGACTCAAGTCATTTTTTAAGTTAAATTTAAAATCTTTAAAACATATGAAATTTTTTGAGATGATTAAATTTTATTTAAAAAAATATTTAGTAATTATTAAAGAGTTTCATATTACATGAAATATTTTATTTTTATTTACATTTGAATAAAATCTTGACTAATAATTGAAAATGACGTAAGAGATGTAATTGCTTATGTAAATATAAAAAATAAAAACAAATAAATAGATTTGATGGGGGACATTTGGGGGGACCGCTTGGAGAGAAAGGAAAAATGGAACACCCCCGGCCCCGGCGGGGTTTCTTTGGGGCATTCAACTCTTCGCCCTCGCCCTCGCCCTCGCCCTCGGCCCTTAATCGTCTCCTCTTTACCAAATTGGGTGGGAAACTCAAAAGCCCTTAAAAAGAAACGCAAGAATCGGTTGTCTCTACAACTTTTCTTTCTCTGAGAAGACGATTCAACGTCCAGGAGGATTCGAAGATCAGCCGGTGAGAATCCCGACCTTTCATCTCCCCTAACATATTCTTTCTGTTGAATAAATGAATCAGTTCTCTCTCTCTAAATTGACTTTAGATTTTCTTTCGGCGTTTGATTCGAATCTATTTGAACTCTTTAAATATCATATTTGTTAATCAACTCTATTTTATCATTAATTTTTTTGTTACACACACAAATATACAGAGAGAGCTTAATAAGCATGAACGGGGCAATTGATTTAGAAGAAATGCATGAAAGACCAATGATTTTGGGGAATAGCAGCAAACTTAAGACTGTAAAATTAATTTCATTCTACTCTAAAACATTATTTACAATGCTTTATTAAAGAATGGTTTTTATTTTTTATTTTATGACGGGGACCTATCAACCATGGATCCTTTGGACGTGTGAATGTGGGAGCAAACTATGTATTGTTACACTACAGATTTAAATCGTGGTTGCGGAATACAACCTGGTAATACTAAGGAACCCTTAAAAGTCACTGATACACTTTTCAACAACAATCAAAAGTCACTTTGACATATATAGGGGGGACACTCCCCTGAGCTGGATGCCATGGGGGGGCAAGCCCTGTGCACAAAAAGGCCTTGGCACCTTTGGGACAAGGTTTTTGGTTAGAGAAAAGGCATGTGTTGTGGGGCATGAGGTGGCTCCACTCTCCACTACCACCGAGGATGGCGACAAACGGTGATTTGACTTGCGCATGACTCAAGGGCATGGCATAGGCTCAGCCTAGCATGCCAATCATATGAAGACCAAGGCATGAGTGGTCTTGGCTTGGCGCGGTTTGTGGGCACCATGGAACAATGTTGCTTAGGCATGGAATGGGTTCAACCCAGCATGCAAGTGGTTTAGTCGAGCATGGTTGGCCAAGGCATGGTTCAAGCGTTGGGCACCAGTGGACTAGTCCGTGTGCACCAGAACTAATTTGGTGGTTTGGCTTGTACAAGGGTTGGCTAAAACAAGCATGGCTATGTGGGAATTTAGACATTGGGGCGACAGTTAGAGGTGTCTTGTCTAGGACAACCTCCAAGTTCATGGAAGATGTCTTGACTTCAGACATGGGAAATTGATTCGGTTGTGCTGGTCTATTAGGGCTGATGTAGTACATGAATCAACACATGGCAGTTCATTGGTAACTGTCATGTCTCTCAGTGGCTAAAATGGTGCAGCAACATGGGTAACTGCCATGTCCCTTAGTGGCAGAATTGGTGCAACAACATGGGCAAGTGCTGTGATCATGGAGGGCTAGTGCAGGTGATGGCAGCAGCAGTTGAAGGCAACTGCGTGGGTGGGTGGCATGGGTTGGAGCAGTGCAGCAGAACTGCTCAACCGCCATGCACAGGTGGCAGTAGATCAGGGGGATTCTATAATTGTTGGGCATATGTGGCATTATAACTGCCCGGGACAGATGGTAGTGTCTAGGGCATTGTTGAATGTAACTGCTGTATGTAATGTGCCTATATATGTGAGTGCTTGTATGCCATTGTTAGGCAGAGAGGCAGTGAGAGAGAAATCTGTAAGTGAGATTGTGCACAGTTCCTAGTGCACCTTGTAAGCCTTGGTGGCTTGGAGTGTCCTTTATATTCAGAAAGAGTTTGTGATAAAAGGTTTTGGGAGTTTTTCCCTTGTAATTTCGTGTGCCTTAAGTGTGTGTTTGAGGGGCCGGTTGCAAGGCAACGCCATCATGGGCTAAAGCCTCGATTTTCTGCTCTTAAGAAAACAACCCCGTGACAGTTGGTATCAGAGCTAGGTTTGCTGAACCATGGTAGGCGGTGGTAATGCCGAATTGAGGGAAAGGATTTTGCGGCTAGAGGACTTTGTTGGGCCTCCACAAGCTGATGGTGTTGTGGCTGTTTCAGTGCCCTGCGAAAGGCTGGAACATGGGTTGCTGAATGTTCAAAGAACCCAGGAAGAACTTTGCAAGGCTGAGGAAGAACACTATCTTGAATTCAATGACAAGGTCAGTGAGATCCTTGCAGAAGTGGGCTCTTTAGCTGTGATCTTGAAGGACATAATTCGCATCCTTGAGGAGGATGTAGCACTGGTCAAGCGGGCTATCCACAACACTGCATCGGTTCTGCATGAAAGCGTGCTAAAGACAAAAATTCCAGAACCCAAATCGTTCTTTGGCACCTGCAGTGCCAAAGAATTGGAGAATTTTCTGTGGGATATGGGGCACTACTTCAAGGGTGTACACACTTCAAAATTTGAGAGAGTTGACATGACTAGTATTGTATCTAACTGGCGATGCGAAACTCTGGTGGAGAACAAGGTCAGAGGACAGTTCTCGTCCTTTGATCACAACTTGGGACTCGATGGTGAATGAAATATGTGAGCAGTTTCTTCCAAGCAACACGGCGTGGCAAGTGTGTGATGCATTGCAGCGGCTCAGACACGTGCGTTGTCTGTGAGTATGTCAAGCAGTTCTTCTCACTCATGCTTGACATAAAGAATATGTTTGAGGAAGAGAAGCTGTTCAACTTCATGACTGGTCTCCAAACTTGGGCACAAACTGAATTGCGTCAACAGGGTGTCAAAGACCTGTCTGCAGCCATGTCAGTAGCAGATGCATTGGTTGATTACCAACTCCAGGGCAACACAAAGTGCAACAACGGAGATGGAAACGAGAAGGAGAAAGCCAAGGAACAGAAGTATGACAAAAGAAAGTTCGGCAAAGGTGTTGACAAGTCTACTTTCGAGAGGCAAGGTGATGAAGCCTCTAGTTCCAAGTATTCCAGTAGCTGGTCCAGTGGCTGTTTCATTTGTGATGGGCTCCTTTGTGCCAAAAATTGTCCCAAAAAGGAGAATCTTAGTGCTATTATTGCGGGAGACAGAAGGGGTGCAAAAGATGAGGTCACACGGGTGAACCCCATTCAAATGCTCAATGTCATTCAAGCCGAGGACCAGTCCACAAAGAAGGGTTTGATCTATGTGAATGTGTTGTTGAACGGCATGGCAGTAAAGGCAATGGTTGACAGTGGTGCCTGCCACAACTTTGTTGCAGATCGTGTGGTCAGAAGATTGGGCATGGTTCTGCAAAGTGCCAATAGTAGAATTAAGGCGGCCAATTTTGAAGCAGTTGTTGTGGGCGGCGTGGTGAACAAGGTCCCTTTGAAGGTTGGAAATTGGAGTGGGTGTTGCAGTTTCATGGCGGTGCCATTGGATGATTTTGATGTCATCCTTGAGCTTGAGTTTTTGCAGGTTGCAAAGGTGGCAGTCATGCCATATTTGGAAGGTCTGTTTGTGATGGACATGCCAAGTACATGCTTTGTCCCTTTTGTCAAGCCAAAGAAAGAGGCAGTGGCCTGAATGTTGGCTTTGCTAGTTTATGAGGGAAGTGCTGAACAGAAACCTAAGTCCTACTTAGAAAGAAATGGAAAAAATGTAGCAGTGCTAAAAGTTGCAAGTGAGATGTTGAGTTGCATGCAGGTCGGGGACCTGAAATCAGAGACTTAATCTCCACGAGGTTTAGGGCAGATTGGTTGATGGGGAAAGGCTAGTCTTGCCTAAAAAGGGTGCTATTGATGGGCATTAGTAGCAAATTTTCCTAAAAATACTTGTGTATTTTTAACTTCTGTTTTTGCAGGAGACTTGAAAGGGTTCTAATAACTTATGTAAGCAATGCCTATCTTGCAAATGGTGGATTTCCGAAGAGGACATTGGATTCAATTGGTAGGGGTCGCTTGTCAGACCCTAATTTACTTGGCTTGCAGCATGAGCATGGGGAGGCATGTCATGCCTTAGGCGGCATTCGGCCAAGTGGGCGGCATGGGCATGGGGAGGCATGCCATGCCATAGTTTGCTTGAAAATTGCTAAGAGTTGGTGGACTGAACATTTTGACAAAGTCGGTTGCATGCCTTGGGCAGCCTTAGCCAAGGTAGTGCATAGATGGTGCGCGCAACAAACAGGAGGTGGGGACATGTCGCTTTGCAAGGGATCATGCTTACTCCTATCAACCTTGCAAAAATTACTTTGACATATTTAGGGGGGGGGGGACACTCCCTTGTGTTGGGTGCCATGGGCGGGCAAGCCACTGTGCATAGAAGGGCCTTGGCATCTTTGGGGCAAGGTTGTTGGCTAGAGAAAAGATATGTGTTGTGGGGCATGAGATGGCTCCACCTTCCACCACCACCAAGGACGGCGGCAGACGGTGATCTGACTTGGGCATGACTCAAGGGCATGACATAGGCTCAGCCTAGCATGCCAATCATATGAAGACCAAGGCATGAGTGGTCTTGGCTTGGCACGGTTTGTGGGTACAATGGAACAATGTTGTTTGGGCATGGCATAGGTGCAACCCAACATGCAAGTGGTTTAGTCGGGCATAGTTGGTGAAGGCATGGATTCAAGCCTTGGGCATCAGTGGGCTAGTCCGTGTGCACCAAAACTAATTTGGTGGTTTGGCTTGGACAAGGGTTGACTAAGACAAACATGGCTATGTGGGAGTTTAGACATTGGGGTGACGGTTAGAGGTGTCTTGGCTAGGACAACCTCTAAGTTCGTGGGAGATGTCTTGACTTCAGACATGAGAAACTGATTCAGTTGTGTTGGTCTATTAGGGCTGATGTGGTGCATGACTCAGCACATGGCAGTTCATGGGTAACTACCATGTCTCTTAATGGCTGAAATGGTGCAGCAACATGGGTAACTACCATGTCCCTTAGTGGCAGAATTGGTGTAGCAACATGGGCAAGTGCTGTGATCATGGAGTGCTAGTGCAGGTCATAGCAGCAGCAGTTGAAGGCAATTGCGAGGACATATGGCATGGGCTGGAGCAGTGCAGCAGAACTGCTCGATCGCCATGCACAAGTGGTAGTAGATCAGAGTGCTCCTGTAACTGCTGGGTACATGTGGCAGCATCAGTGTGGCATTATAATTGTCCGGGATAGATGGCAGTGTCTAGGGCGTTGCTGAATGTAACTCTTGTATGTAATGTGCCAATATATGTGAGTGCTTTTGTATGCCGTTGTTAGGCAGAGAGGCAGTGAGAGAGAAATCTGTAAGTGAGGTTGTGTGCATAGTGCCTAGTGTACCTTGTAAGCCTTGGTGGCTCAGAGTGTCTTTTGTATTCAAAAAGAGTTAGTGAATAAAAGATTTGGGAGTTTTTCCCTTGTAATTTCGTGTGCCTTAAATGTATGTTTGAGTGGCTGGTTGCAGGGCAACGCCATCATGTGCTAAAGCCTCGGTTTTCTGCTCTTAAGAAAACAACCCTGTGACACAAGCATGGTTGTGGGGGGTGCTGATGTTTTGTTTAGGTATGCCAAGTTGGAATTGGGGAATGGAGCTAGATTGAAGTTTTGGAAGGAGATTTGGTGTGAAGATGTAGCAATAAGGGATAGATTACCTCGATTGTTTCAGATTGCTCCCAATCAGGATGCTACAGTAGCTTATTATGTGTCCTATTATAAGGATTGAGTTGCGTCAACTCCAATTTTGAAGAGTGATTTTTTGGAGTAGGAGCTAGAGGATGTGACAAACTTCATAGAGATCCTCTACTATTTTCAGCCAGTGGAAGATAAAGAAGATTATCTTTCTTGGAGGTTAAAGAAAGGGGACAAATTCTCTTTGAAGATCTTTTTCTTTGTCATCTTTTTATTTGGCTTTGGTTTGTTGATTGGACTTTCAATTTCTTTGGAAGGCTATATGGCGTAATAGAGCCCCTGTGAAGGTGGTGTTTTTGTGTGGGCAGAGGCTTGGGACTTGGTTTTGACTATGGACAACTTACAAGAAATGGTTTATTGTTTGGGTAACCGGTGTCATATGTGCAAGGAAGGTGTGGAGACATTTAGGCACATTTTGCTCCAATGCCGTGTTGGGGGGATCTGTGGATCATCTTTTGCTTTTTTTTGCTTGTTCTTGGATTATGCCAAGTTCATTAATTGAGTTGTTGAAAATTTGGACTGGGAGCCGTGTTCGAAAAAGTGAAAGAAGTGCTGAGATTTGGTGCCCTTATGCCTATTTTGGTGTCTGGTGCGAGAGAAGTAGTTGAGGGCATTGAAATGCCTTATTGTAGATTAAGATGTTTTTTTTTTCTTTATAGAAAACTTCATACTTTTGGATAGTAGAAGCATACTTGTCTTTTGTTCATTCTTTTATAGAATTCTTGGGAGATTTGAGATTAATTTTTCCTTTTGCTTTCTTGTACATGGGTTAGCCCTCCTTAGATGACTTGAATACAATTCTTAAAAAAAAAAAAAATTCAAAAATACCTCAAATATGAACCACCCCTAGGGTTTAAAGTTAATTTTTTTTTTTATTTTTGATAGGTAACTTTCATTCACAAGCACCAAACAGCACGGAACTCTATACAAGAGGCTTGTACAGAAAAATCTAAGAGACCTCTATACACATATTCCCCAAAAAAGTAGTAAAAGAGTCTTGACGTATTTTAAAAGATCCTGTACTCCAAAAAAAAAAAAAAAAACATATGAGCACAATCTGTTTTAAAAAAAGTAACAATGTGCTCCTTTCTCTCAAAAACCTCATGTTCCTTTCCCCCCAAATATGCCACATTAGACATAGAGGCACCACCAATGAATCTGTCTTCCAAATTAGGAGATTTACATTCAGAATCAGTAGATTTGAAGATTCTCAACCACCAATAACTTAGATCTGGACAATAACCTTAGATGATGCTGTTTTAGCCTTCTAGTCATGATATATAAACTCAAAATCACAAGATCTAGACTTGAATGGGAATTTCAGAGCCTTAGAGGAGAGAAACACTAGAAAAGAAAATGAACAATGAGCTCAAAATGAACTATTTATGTCTGTCTGCCAAAACAGGCCGTAACAGCCATTACAGCACAGTAATAGACCATAACGGCCATTGCAGTTGTGATTTTTTTTTCCCTCACTGATAAATTGGGTTGTAACAGGAATAGCCCCTCAAAAAGTAGTTACAGAATGACCAATTATTTTATTGCATGTTCGTCATACAGGGCCTTCCGTGTTTTCTGAAAGATAATTGGCAGTAATACTGCTGGTCTCCAAGAATCCTGCATAATGTTTTGAAGATAATATGACTTGAATTGAATCAAAATCTCATTCTAAATTGAATTACATGTTTACATACAAGGTCCCTATTTATCATGTACAATGAGAATCAAAATATAGAAATAATAGAGAAAAAGGAAACAAAGGAAAAATGGAAATAAAAAATATGTCAACTAATAAACAGCCTAAATCTCCTACCATAATCTTCTCCAAATCACATTCAAATTATTTCCCATTCAAATTATTCGGGATTTCCACACTCCCCCTCAAGTTGGATCATAGATGTTGATCATGTCCAACTTGCAGATAAAATCTTCAAAGCTGGACCTCTGTAGACCCTTAGTGAATATATCTACTAATTGTTCTCTTGTAGGGATATAGGTCATGCAGACTGTCCCTTTCTCAATTTTCTCCTTTATAAAATACCTATCGACTTCTATGTGTTTAGTCCTGTCGTGCTGGACCAGATTATGGGAAATGCTGATAGCGGCTTTGTTGTCGCAGTAGAGTTTGATGGGAAGCTCTATTGTGATATGTAGTTCCTCCAAGAGCTTCTGTAACCACAGCCCTTCACACATCCCTTGTGCAACGGCTCTGAATTTAGCTTCAGCACTACTTCTGGCTACCGACATTCTGCTTCTTACTCCTTCATGTTACTAGATTTCCCCAAACATAGGTACAGTAGCCCGTAGTAGACCTTCTGTCTTCTACTGATCCTGCTCAATTTGCATCTGTATAAATTTTCCACCTTCTTATTGTCTCCTTTCTTAAAGAATAGACCTCGCCCTGGAGAGCCTTTCAGATATCTGAGAATTTTATATACTGCTTCTAGGTGACCCTCCTTTGGTGAATGCATATGCTGACTGATCACACTCACAGCAAAAGCAATGTCAGGTCTGGTGTGAGATAGGTATATCAATCTACCTGCTAGTCTCTGATATCTTTCTCTATCTACAGGTTTTCCAGTGTCTTCCATTCTTTTTCCTGCCTCGATCGGAGTATCGCTTGGCTTGCAACCAAGCATCCCAGTCTCAGTCAAAAGATTGAGTACATACTTTCTCTGAGATACATTAATTCCTTTCTTTGACCTGGCCACTTCCATTCTCAGAAAGTATCGCATTTGACCTAAGTCTTTTACCTCAAATTCTGTGGCTAAGACCTTCTTCAATCTTTCTATCTCTCCTGTGTTATCTCCGGTAAGAATGATGTCATCGACGTATACAATCAGGATGGTCCTGCTTCCATCACTGGATTGTTTGATGAACATCGTATGATCTGACTGTCCCTGTTGATATCCTTGATTTTTCATCACCTTTGCAAATCTATCAAACCATGCCCTTGGTGATTGTTTAAGTCTATACAGGGATTTCTGCAGTTTACATACTCTGGTTCCATCTCCTTCCTTGTAAACTCCTGGAGGTAGCGTCATGAACACTTCTTCCTCCAGTTCACCATTCAGAAAAGCATTCTTGATGTCAAATTGGTGGAGTGGCCAATCCAGATTTGCTGCCAAGGACAAGAGTACCCGTATAGTGTTCAGCTTTGCCACAGGTGCAAATGTCTCGGTGTAGTCAATACCATATGTCTGAGTGAACCCCTTTGCAACTAGGCGAGCTTTGTATCGTTCCACTGTACCATCCGCCTTGTACTTCACTGTGAATACCCACTTACAGCCTACTGGCTTCTTCCCCTTTGGCAAAGACATTACTTCCCAAGTTCCATTTTTTTCCAATGCTCTGATTTCTTCCATTACTGCTTTTCTCCATTCTGGAGTTTCCAAAGCCTCTTGGATATTCTTAGGAATCTGAATCCTGTCAAGGTTAGACGTAAAAACACGAGATTTAGGCTGAAAGAGCATTGTAAGAGACAAATTTTGAGATAGGATGGGAAGTACATGAACGAGGTTGTTTTCTAAGAGCAATGGGTAGATCATCAAGATTTGTTACCTGGTCAAGATTGGATTTTGGCTCATAAGGAGTCGGAGCTATCACCGGTTCTGACTCTTTTGGTGCTTCGGATGTGAAGGTCTCATTAGTCTTTGATTTAGGTGGTCTCCTTGAGTAAACAAGTGTCTCCCTGCCTGTTTGTTTTCCCACATCTCCCCCTGAGTTCAAGGTTCCTTCTGTGTTGGACAAGGAAGGAGGAGGTGTACTGTATGGGATAGACTCAAAGATCACCATATCGAAGTCTATATTAGAGTGTTGAGCTTCTCTCAAGGACCCCCCCTGAAGCGAGAAGTAGGGAGTATGCTCAAAAAATGTGACATCTTGACTAACATATAACTTTTGTGAGAGGGGATCATAGCATTTGTAACCCTTTTGAGTAGGGGAGTAGCCAAGAAAGACACATTTGAGAGCTCTAGGATCCAATTTGGTACGTTGGGAGGCGTGGACGTGGACAAACACTGTGGACCCAAAAACACGGAGAGGGAGAGAGGAACTGACTCGAGAATTAGGAAAGGCCTCCTGGAATTTTTGGAGAGGAGTTGCAAATGAGAGAACCCGACTAGGCATTCGATTGATGAGAAATGCAGCGGTCAGAATGGCATCACCCCAAAAAGTATTTTTCATGTGAGAGGTAAACAGTAAGGCACGAGCTATCTCAAGAATATGTCGGTTTTTTCGTTCAGCAACCCCATTTTGTTGGGGGGTTTGGACACAGGAACTCTGATGAATAATACCTTTGTCTTGAAAGTAAGGACTTAAGGAGGAATTGAAGTATTCTGTGCTATTATCAGTGCGAAGAATCTAGATTTTTGTGTGAAATTGGGTGTAAATCATGTTGTAGAAATTCATGAATACCGAACTAACCTCAGATTTGTCATTTAGTAGAAATACTCAACAGAGACGAGAATGGTCATCAATAAATGTTATAAACCATTTTTTGTGGGTCCGATTAGGTATTCGTGAGGCGTCCCAAAGATCACTGTGAATTAGTGTAAAAGGCAGTGATGGTTTATAAGAAGATGTGGGAAAATTAGTACGATGATGTTTTGCAAGTTCACAAACTTCACATTGTAAATTTAAAGGAGTTTTATTCAAACAAAGTGATGGAAACAACTGTTTTAAATATTGAAAACTAGGATGGCCCATTCGTTTATGCCATAACAAAAGGTCACTATCCCTAGGACTAAATGCAGAATTACAAAGAGGAGGATGACACTGTTTATTCATGGGAACATCATCAAAGTAATAGAGTCCCTCGCATTCCTTAGCACTGCCAATCGTCTTCCCCGATGATAGATCCTGAAAAACACAATGAGAAGACAAAAAAATAGCTGAGCAATGAGATTGTTTGGTTAGCTGACTAATAGACAACAGATTGCAAGAGAGATTAGGAACATGAAGTACAGACTCCAAAGTAATAAATTCAGAGATACGGATACTCCCCTTGCCAGCTCCTGGGGATAAAGTACTATCTGCAATTTTTATTTTCAAGTTACCAGCACAAGGTGAATATGTGGAGAATAAATGATAGGCATCAGTCATATGATCAGATGCACCTGAGTCAATAATCTAGGGAGTATGGTGTAAAGTGGAAATAAGGGCTGACAAAAAAGTTCCTTTGTGGGCTAAGGAACCCGATGGCAGTTGATTATAGGACTGACCCGAGGTTTGGAAGGTCGAAAACAGAGCATATAGCTTCTCAAGTTGCTCGGGGTTAAAACCCCCACTAAAGGGCTGTTCAGTAGAGGCCTGGTATCCATGAGATTTATTGGGCTGTCTGGGCTTCCAATCTGCAGGCTTGCCATGTAAGGTCCAACAGGTATCTTTGAAATGGCCCGACTTTTTGCAATGCTCACAAAAAGGTCGTTTATTTTGTTTTGGGCCAGATCCACTATTTGGGCCGGATCCATTATGAGGCCCATGAGGCCCACGGCTTATATAAGCTTCCAACCCAGCAGACATATGGGTCTATCTCGACCCGTTGGACGACCCACGCAATATATGTCTTCACCCTCAGAGACATGGTTCGGTTCGTGAACCAGACCTTCCCGTCGACACCATTCCTCGACTCACAAGAGCAGAGCCCTCAATCCCTGGCTCTGCTTTCTCCTTCAACATCACCTTCCGTCTATGTTCTTCCCGTCGCACCTCAGCAAAGACCTCACGGATGGAGGGAAGTGGTCGTCGACCCAGGACTCTGCTGCGAACATCGTCGAGTTCGCGATTCAGCCCTGCCAGAAATTCGAACACCCTCTCGGCTTCCATCCTCTTCTGGAATCGAACACTGTCACCGGTGCACTCCCAATCTTCGCCGCAGCTGAGATCGAGCTCTTGCCACAGTCCCAACATCTCGGTGTAGAACTCTGTAACTTCCCGGTCTCCTTGCTTCATCTGCTAGAGCCTTGTCTTGAGTTCGAAAATCTGCGATGCATCTCTGGCATCTGAGTACGTCTCTCGCACAGCGTCCCACACGTCTTTTGCAGTTGGGAGGAACATGTAGGTTCTTCCGATGGTTGGTCGCATGGAGTTGATCAAGCAGGAGGTGATGAATGAATTCTCTGAACGCCATTTTTGGAAAGCCGTTGCATCACTAGAAGGAGGTTGCTTGATCTCGCTTGTCAGGAATCCCAATTTTTCTCTGCCGTCAATAACCAGCTTGATGGATTGGGCGCATTCTCGGTAATTCTTTCCATTCAGTTTTTTTACCGTGAGATGGAATGAGGAATTCTCAATTCCTACAGTCGAACTCATGGAGGTGATGGTCTCTGACTCTCCTTCCTGAGTTACCGACTGGGTAGATTCATGGCTGGCGGCCATACTTTGCTAGGGTTTTTCGAATCCCTGCTCTGATACCATGAAGATAATATGACTTGAATTGAATCAAAATCTCATTCTAAATTGAATTACATGTTTACATACAAGGTCCCTATTTATCATGTACAATGCGAATCAAAATATAGAAATAACAGAGAAAAAGGAAACAAAGGAAAAATGGAAATAAAAAATATGTCAACTAATAAACAGCCTAAATCTCCTACCATAATCTTCTCCAAATCACATTCAAATTATTTCCCATTCAAATTATTCGGGATTTCCACATGTTTTACACACTCACAAATTTAGGTGGCTATCTTCTAAACCGCAAATATTTGATAGTTTTTTTTTTTTTTTTTCATAAGTAAGATTTCATTAAATGATGCCCAAGGGAGGCAACCCATATACAAAAGAAGTTCCAAGCTAGAGCTTACAACTAACCAAAAAAATTAGAAAAGAATCTATACATGATGGAAAATCACTAACCACCTAGAAGTATAAATTTTTCAAAAGAACTCTTTCAATCTAACTTGGGGAATCTCTTCCCCAACAAAACTTTTATTGTTCCTCTCTCGCCCAAAGCACCAAAAGAGACACAATTACACTGTGTCCCAAGTTTTCCGAACACTATGATTTACACGACAACCACACCACTCTTGAAGCTACTCTGCCACTATGTTTGGCATAACTCAATCACACCTAAAAAGAGAAAACAAAAGACACCAAAACTCCCTAGCCAAAGAATAACAAAGAGATGCTTGATGGACTCCTCTTCCTTATAACACATATAACAAAGGTTCGCCAATCTAAAGCCCCATATTTTAAGATTGTCCGTCGCAAGGATTGCACCCCAAGAGGCTGCCTAATAAAAGAAAGCCACTATCGAATGGGCTGAAGTTCTCTAGTCATCCATGGGAAAAGTCCTATAGCCTCTCCCAATTAACTCCAAATAGTAGGAGTGAATGGAAAATTTTCCTCGGAATCCACCTTCCATCTCATGGAATCTAGCTTTTCTGCAACTGGCCTAAACTAGTAGAGAAGCTCCAACAAACTCAAAACCTCCCCCAATTTTCAATTCTAGAAACCCCTCCTAAACCTTGGGAACCAAACAATACCCCCGTCTCCTAAGAAGCACGGATACGAACATGGGACACAAATACAACACGATATAGACACACAGACACATCATTTCTAAAAAAGGTAGGACACCAACACAAACACGCTAGTGACACGTTGAATATATATAATTTTTTTTATATTTTTATATGATCATATAATAAAAATTTAACATTATTTTAATTAAAACTGACATAAAAACACAAAAATATTATTAACATATTAAAATAACAAAGATATTAAATAAAAATTCACTAACTTCTTCATTTAATCATTAACATCCATGATTCAAGATTAACTATTACATAGAATATATATTTATGTACATATAAATATATATAAAACCAAAAAAAGAACCAAGGAGAAGAGGAGAAAAAGATTTAAAAAAACGTGTTCATAATGTGTTTAGAATGTGTCTGAAATTTAAAAAAAATAAAAAAATTTGGACACTCTTTTTTCATATGTTTGACACGTGTTGAAAAAGTGTCCGAGAGTGTCGGTGTCCGACACGGATACGGACAAGGACATGTGAGCCAAAATAGAGTGTCTGTGTTTTATAGCCCCTTTCCATAAGACACCACGTCCACCCAAGCATCACAATTAGATGATAGCTGAAAGAGGTGAGGGGACCCATTCTTCAGTGCAAACCACCACTCCAGATATCCTTCCAAAATTTGACTCTTGCACCATTTCCCACCTCAAAAATAATTAAAGTGAAAGAAGTCATCCACTCATTTCTTATTGACCTCCAGAAACCCACCCCGTAAGGAATTGGCATCTCCTTGGAAATCCATCCCCCTTCTTCGTTCTCCATCTCACCCCAAAACCTGTCCTCAGTAGCGTATACAGAAGAAATTTCCAATATTCATGATCGTAGGCTTTCTCTATACCTAATTTGCAAACTAACTCCTTCTCATTACACTTTTTACTTGGTATCTTTGCATACATTAGCAATCAAAACCACATCAAGGGTTTGCCGTCCAACTACAAACACATTTTGGCTATCTAAACCCAACTTTCCCATAACACTCTGCAATACGAAAGACAATACCTTGGCTGTCAACTTGTACACACTACCTACCAAGCTTATGGGCCTAAAATCTCTTATATTCTATGCCCCTTGTTCATTGGAATCAAAGCTATTAAGGAAGCACTAAGGCTCCACTTGAAAGTCCTATCCTAATAAAAAACCAATGGAAAAATGCCATAACATCCTCCTATGAAGCATGGACACCTCTTTGAGGTTAGAGTGTGAGTGTCAAACATATCTATGACACGAATGTGTTTTGGACATGCTCGGACACATTTTTGACACGTTAAAATGAGTATTTGATTTTTTTTTAAAAAAAATTGGAAATAAGGTTCCAATGAATTTGAGGAATTAGATATGTGGGGACACATTATCCGACATATTAGGGACACACTTGGGACAGACGGGTGCTTTTTTTGGGATTGTTAAGGGAAGGGGTGATCCTCACCTCCCTTTCCCAAATATTGGAATGCTTGAAGTTGCAAATATCTCACTCAATTTTCTTTTAATTTTTAATTTTTTGGATTTTTTCTCGTTTTCTCTTCTTCTCCTTGGTCATTGTTTTTGGTTATATATATACATATGTATGTTTTATGTAATAGTTAGTTTTGTTTTGGAACTTGTATCATGGATGTTGGTGATTAAATAAAGAAGTTTTTGAATTTTTATTTAATGGTTTTGCTATTTTAATATTTTAATAATATTTTTGTGATTTGTATGTTTTTATGTCAATTTTAATTGAAATAACGTTAGATTTTTATTATATGATCATATAAAAAATATAAAAAAATTGCATATATTGAATATGTCTGTGTTCTACTTTTTTGAGAAATGATGTGTCTGTATGTCGGTATTGTGTTGTATCCGTGTCCCGTGTCCATATCTATGCTTCTTAGATCGTTGGTGTGCATTTGCTATCTAATGAAAAATTTGAGTGTTTCTATCACATTCCTTCAACCACAAAGCCCATGATTTTTGTCTCAAACTAATTTCTTCTGCTTTTTAAAGCCTACCTATCTCTCCTCACAGCTCGAACTGCCTATTTCTCTCCTCCTCCTCTGAAAGGACACTGGGTTGCTCATTATCATCCAAGTCTTAAATGCCTTGAAGCTATCTAGCCTTCCTCAGTTGAAGAATCCCAAACACTTCCTTATTTCACTTTTTTGAGATCTTCCGTTAATAGCTTATGCCTCCTTGCCAACACATATCCTGGCGAGCCATTAATCTGTAATACATAGGCTGGATTTTCTCTCCCATAGACCATGTAAACATTCGACCCTCCATAGGTAAATCCACCAACTCCATGCCATAAATGAAATTTTAAAACTCCTTCATAGCCCTTGTCATTCTACTTCACCGCAACTTCTCAGAAGGGGATTGCACTACATCGAAATCCCTGCTAAAACACAGGGCTGTTCCATGACTCCATCTATCCTTAACCTGCTGCAATTTCTCCCAAAGATCCTTTCTTTCAGGATCAGTTACTGGCCCATAAATACTTGAGAAAGCCCAATGAAAATCCTCATTCACCACATTCAGTAAACATGAGACAACTTCCTCACCCTCTGAACAGTGCTGGGAACAACTCTGGAGTCCCATAGTACCAGGACACCCACTGCTGTACCATCTGCAACCAAGCTCCTAGATCCTCCCTACCTTCCAACCCCAAATACTTCTAATCAGAGCCTCAAAAAAAAAAAAAAAGAACTTTATCTTGGTGTCCTGTAAACATGTAATTGCAGCTTTTTATCCTTTTATCCGGGTTTTTGAGACCTCTCACATTCCAGGAAATGATCCTTAAATTCATGAGGCTTCTATACTCATAATTTCCCCCTCCACTTAACTGACCCCCTCCTCCCCACTTCTGGCATCATTATTGATGGAAGATGCCAGATTATTCAACTCCTCCTTCAATTTGGGGGGTAGACTGCCCCTTGCTTCTGCAAGCCAGTTTCCTGTTTTTCTCGATTTTCTCAAACAACTGCATTAACTCTTCCTGAAACCCCCTGCAAGAAACTCCTAAAAATCTGCTCACACCTTTAATATTCCTTGGCACCCATTTTGAGGCATCTGTCGCCTTCCTCTCCCTGCTTTCCAACCTGGCAACCTCAGAGGTGCCCTCCATTTTATCAGTATATAACTCTAGCACCTCTGGGCATACCTCTGAATGTTCTTGGCCAGGAGCCATCATGGCCAACGGAGTACAGTAAGCTACTTCCTGTCCATCCATTGAAATTTTTTCATAAATGTGCTGAGAATACCCTCTTTCATCTCTCCCTAATACCTATCCATAACTGTAGTAGCTCTGAATCTGTTCCACAGTGCTGGGATAGCGAAACTAAAGCACCCATTGACGAAAACTAATCCTCTGCATCTTTACAGAACTCTGTGATCAGACTTCTCTGAATCAACATGTCCCCCTCACCCCCTCTGTTCAGAATCAGCACCTGAACATCCTTCCCTGCAACTAACCCCTCAACTGTCATTTGTCTTACCATCTGCAGTAGATAGGCCTCCCATGTGCTACCCATAAAAGATTTGGTCGACATTGTCCGAGCTAGGTATCTTTTGCGCAGAACCTTTGCTCCTTTCATGCTGGAATTTCCCTCTGCTCCCAGCTGAGACTTCGTGCCTGCCGCCCTACTAACCCCCAACCCCCCCGGCCAACCCCCTGTTCTTCCATGTCCTTTGCTTTGACTCCCTATTCTGAAGTTCCTCCATCTCTTTCTTTGGTCTTCTGCAAATTTCCAGTCTCCTGCTAGATTGCCGTCAACCTTTTGCCTTATAACACGAATCAGCCCCCTTCCTCCTTGGGCCTTTATTAAATGGCCCATGTCACTATAATTGTTGAATGCACTCTGTACCGGGCCTACTTAACATGCAGCCCATCTTGACAAGGCTTACCTGATCTAATGCTCCTTGCACTCTGTTCTGGGCCTTCAAATCAAGCGGCCCATTATGATAAAACTAACCCAAAACTTCAAAACCTCTCGGGCCCCTATGATCTTCACTAAGGATGGGCCTATCCCTAATGGGTCTTCTCAAAAACCTCCTTGGGCCTTTGCCAGCCTCCCACTGTGCTCCTATATGAACCTTGGGCCAGCCTGTTAACCCTTGTAGATCCAGCCTCTTAACCCTTGTAGATCTATTATCACTTTCCAGTTGTGTGGACCCATGTTACACCCAAATGCATTTCCTGATCTTGGATGGTGTAACCCATAACAAAGTCCACTCCTCTCTCCTAGTCCAGTTTTTGAAATTTGAAAATATGTGATCTCTGTGCTCAGCCACATCTCCCATTCCTATTGCACCACACCCAACTCTGGAAGGTTCGTGAGTTCTCATCTCCTCACATGCAGGCCGCACATGTATCTGCACTGCTTCATCCTGTCACCTCCGATGGCTTCTCAACTGCAATTCTCTGGTTTTTTCACCTTCTTGAACTGAAAAAATGGTCCGACTTAATCCAAACAAGGACCTCAGACCTCCACAACCCTATCTTCACCATCAACAGCCTTCTTCAAAGCCTTAACCAGAATTCTAGCCCAGCGAAAATGTGCCCTGTTCTCTATGTCTTCATCAATTTTGATAAAATCTCCATATCAATCTCCCAACCTCCTAAACATCTTATAGCTCCACAAGAAAACTAGCAACCCCATTAACTAATCCAAATCTCTTTGGATTTGTTACCTTCTGTCACAACAATCCCCTGCATCCCACCATTCAAGGAAGAAGGGTTCCAATGAGGCTCCAATCTCTCCATCTCCAGATCCTTGCAATCTCATCCTGAATTGGGAACTCAAATGATCCCATACAACCTTTGGGGATTCACATTTCCCTCACTCTGCTTGCTAAAATTTCTCCAGGAAAAATGCATAGAAGCCAAATAGTGTGTGCTATCCCTTTCCTTGACAGCATTGATGGAAATGTCATCATGAAGTGGTAACTTGTATTTGAAATATTCAAGTTCTTATTCTTCATTACAATTGGAGAATGTAATAGAGTTCAATTTAGTTTATTTAAGTTTTTTTTATAAAATATGTAAAGTCAACCTTGGTTAATGGCATCCAGAAATTTCTCTTAGGTGGTAGATATCCTGATCAAAATCATCAAAGAGTAATCTGATTCATTAGTTATCCAAAAAAAGGTTGTAATCTGGTTCATTTCTTTTAAGCTTTTGCAGAGTTCATGTGAACTGCTTGGAGATGCCAATGACCTGGTTCTATCAAAAGAGAATTTGAGAAATAAGACAACAGGATTCTAATCTCTCGATAAAATTCCTGATTTACAATTTTTTGCATCATGTTTGTCAGTACGGAGCTCATTGTTATGTTTCTCTCTCTCTCTCTCTCTCTCTCTCTCTCTTTTGTATATATTTTCATATAGCAAAAGCAATCTCACTGAACTCTGGAAGTCTTTGGTTTATTACTTGTTCATATCAGTGGAATTATTTTAATCTGATGGACATCCATTTTCTTTCCTTCTTTCTTCTTTGATGCTGAATGCTACCCAGGTCTTGAAGTATGCCATCGGAATCTGATGAGTGGGGATGGAAACATGTTGGCGTCTTTGTTGGGTTTGGAAAGGGAGGTGGTACAAAAAGGTGAAAATGTAACTACTGTGTTCTACAATATAACGGATGATATTCTCCTGTTAGAGCTCACCTTGGATTCACAGGTGCAGGGGTCAAAAGCTGCCCAGCTACAGACTGGTCACTGAGAGAATCATTCCAGATTTTTGAGGAAAGACTTGCTGGGAAAAAAGAAAAGAACTTCCGGACGTGGAAAGCCTGGCAAGCGTATTTGCACTTCACAACAAAGTCTGACCCGTGTTTGGAAATCTATCTCAAAAGAGGATGAGATGTTATGGTCGCCATATTTTTCTATGCTGATGGGTTGAATGCCGATGTTGTGAATTCCCCCTTACTTTCATGAGACGGTGAAAGTAATTGCTGCTTTTGGCCCTGGTTTTGAACTGCCATCAGTAGATAAGCTGTCTGATTCTTTCTGAGCAAGGAGAAAGCAAGGATGGAGAAAGCCATGGCTCTGATCATGGAATCCTGGCCTCTCAGCCTGCACAATACTCTGTCAATTGATTGGATGGCACACTGGGCTGCTTTTGTATCAATATTTTTATCTCAATTCTGAGGGGACTCATATTCTAGAAAACAGTAGATATAAATGAAGGTGATGGAGCAGGAAACAACAAAGTCCTTAGTGATGCAATCGTGGAAGTTGGGCCCACAAATGTGATTCGGTTTATCTCACATTTAGGCCATGCCAGTTAATCTTTTGAATCACTTATATTGTCAAAGTGCCCTCACATATTTTGGTCTCCCTACACTTCACATTCTATCTACATGTTGATGGGGGACATAGCTTAAATGGATTAGATAAAACCCATTGTACTGTATGCCAAGGGGTTGAGCAATGCATATTGACATAACAGCATTCTCTGTCCCCATTTTCTCTTAAAATTTGGAAGTGCTTGCATGCACTTTCTGCCAAGCTTACTACTTCCAATTGCATTGTCCAGAAGATTTTTGGGCTAAAGCAAACACTGCAAGAGGTGGTGGTTAGTGAAAAATGGAAGCTTACTATTGCAGAAGATGTCATCAATATTGAAGCTGCTGTCTTAGTAGATGATTTATGGGGCAAGGCCTAGCAGTTTTAGTTTGAGCCTTTTATGAGATCCATTGCTACACTTAATTTTGACAAAGCTGTCATGCTTGATGTTTATTTTTGGCAATTCCAGGCACTCGAAACCTTGAAGAGTAGGGGAATTGATGACATTGCCTCGATTCAATTGGAAATGTTTGATTGAGAGCAGGTGGGATATGTTATGTTCTCCCCTTCATGCTGCAGGTTACGTCCTGAACCCTAGGTATATTGGAAGGGGCCAAACCAATGATAAAACAGTAATGTGGGGTTGGAAAGCCACTCTTGAAAGATACTGAGTGTGACTGTGCATCCAAATGATTTCTTAGAGAGCAGCAAAGCTCTTACCATCAACTGGAGGGTTCCTTGGGGAGGAAGATGCTGTTAAAATTGTAGAGATAAAATGGAGCCAGTTGGGAAACTTTTGGTTTCGCAACATCCCACTTACACTAGCCATAAGGAATCTTTGTCAGGTTTCTAGTGTTCCAATGTGTCAAATGAGTTGGCAAGAATGATTTTCCATGTCAAGAAACACTCAACAGGTTGGGAGTGCAGAGACTGGAAGATCGTGTATTTGTCTGAAACAACCTGAAACTTCAAAGCCTAAGAAATGGAAATTTAAACTCCCTGTCAGACAAAAGAAGGGAATTTCCACCTCTCCTGGAGTTAAGACATGGGGTTGTGCTCCTTTTGATTAAATGAAGGGGATAATGAAATTGCGAAGAATTCTTGATTCTGTTGGTTACTTCTGGCAATATTATTACTCGAGGACTTGAGAGCACATCTGCAAATAAGCTAAGCTTAATGCTAGTGATATATGTTTCACTTAATGAAGCTGGTTCCTGCAGCGTTTCAGGTTAGTAATACCTTAAGTTGGTTGCAAGTTGTGAACGACGGTAAAGGGAAAATGCAGCATTTTCATTCCAAATAATATGTTCTATTATAACGTTACTGTAAGTGTCCTAAAGTTTTCTTTTTATTTGATTAAACATGCTCAGCAAAAAAAGATACTAATTCATTTCCATTATATGTTCATTTCTTGTATATAAAAGTAACCATATTTTTGTCTGGGGAAATATTATTGTTATCACTGTTTGATTGCTTACATGGCAAGACCAATGTGCTCATTACACAGCTCCTCAGCAAAAACTGTGGAAGCAACAAAAATGGCTGCAATAGAGATGTTGCTCATTTTTTATGCCTCAAATCTTGCAATGAAATGCAAATCTAAATTCTAAGAAATTCAAAATTAAAAAAAAACTTTAGAATCTGGAAACAAAAAGGGATCAAAGTTTTGCAACTTTTTAATATATTTCCAAGGGTTTGCGGTTACTTTTTGTAGAGGATGTACTTCATATATATATAGGCAAGTAGTTAGTGTACTAGTTAGAAAAATGATTTGTTTAGATGTATAGTACTGATGGGAACGCCATTTTTCCATTGCAGCATCACCAATTTCACCATATAGTATTTTATTTTGAAGTCTGAAATAACCGTAGACAGGGAATAAGCAAACGGCATCCTGTTTTTATAGAGCAGGTTGTTGATTGAGGCATTTATGTGTGTGCAATTATTTTCGCATATTCCCTGTTGCTTTTCTGACACTATTTTTGTGCTACCAAACGAAAATAATAACTTCTTTTTGTAATTGACTATCTCGCATTTAATTGGGGGGTGAATTTTTAGGTATGAATCACATGATTGAGGTGGCGCCGCCCCAAAATTCTGTACATATTTTGGCTTTATTAATATTTTTTTTTCTAAAAAAATAAAAGCCTAATAAACCAGAGGACGAAAAGTCTTGAGATCTATATATACACACACAACACACCCCTTGTGCTATGGATCTTGGTGCAGTTTGGAGGATTGTGTATTTTTCCTAACATGTTTGGAATTCATTCTTGTGATTGCTGCTCACAATAAAATTCTTATTTCATTGAAAAAATGATTTCTATATATAGTTTGCATTAGCATTGAACAAGAAAAGAAGTTAAACGAGTCAATAAGAGGAGTAAAAGACAACGTATTGTCGGCGGCATCTTAGAGCCTTGTACACATTTTTTTGGTGTTGAAGTTATTTTATCACATCTTTTGTTTTAGAATCTGCATCGCTTTAAATTCCACTTCTACTGCTTTTCTTTTATTTAAGATTTAATTTTTTTAATCAACACAAACCTTTGACTGATGCCAACAATCAAGCCAAAAAAGTTGGGGCAATGGGGAAAAAAAGAAGAAGAAGAAGCTTAGCACTAGTAAGTCTCAGAGATCCTATGATCAAGGAATAATGATCTGAAAAAATAATATATATATATATATATATATATATATATATATACACACACACACACATGTTTGTTGATATGTTTAATTTTAAATGTTAACTCTCTGTCGTGGAGAACTTACATCGGCTAGGCCCTAGGGTGTTGGGTAAAATACCTTCACTTAACATATTAGTCTTTTATATCGGATGTTTGTGTCGATAGCAGGTCTACCTACTTATAGAATGAATAGGTAGGCAAAGTGGTTCGCGTGCGATAAGAACATCGCGTGTTCAAGTGAATGAGAATGTCACATGGTATCACATTATATAAGTATTAGAGTGTTCTGGGACTTGCTTATAAAAATTGTGTAATATCTCCACCTAACAAACTTATTTTTTTTAATAGGAGATCTGGTGAGTTCTTTATTTTACCCTTTCCAATATTGTACCTAAGTGGAACTAATATTGGGTAATAATCTTTAAAGTATGTGTATATGTATATATATATATTTGTATGTACACCTATAGATACTTCAATCATTTGTATGATCTTTGGAATTGAAGTGTGACATATAAGAAAGATTTAGAATGGAGAGCTCTGGGTATGTCCTTGATGATTAGGGAATGCTTGAAAAAGACTACTTCAAAAGCAGTGCACTAAGCACGAAACATGGTGGCAATATATAATTGTCTGGTATCTTTTGTTGTGGGGAAGGAAATCAGGGTCTCTGCTTTTCAAAGTAATTTAAAGACAACTAAAGCAAGGCTTGCTGAGATAAGTCAAGCCCATGGGAGGAAAATTGCGGTAGAGGAGATTGAAAAGGTGGGCCTTTCCAAACAAAGAAAAAGCAATAAATAAAATTTGGAAATTTGAGACAAAAGAGAGCAGAATACTCATCTGACTATTCATTACACTCTGTTTACATTAGAGACTGATATATAGATATAGAAGGAGTGTTTGCAATCTATATGGGTTGAGGCTAGCAATTTAAGCAGGAATATCTGGGTAAGTTGGTTAGGGAAAGTGGCTTCTAGTTGCCACTAGGGTTTTTGTATGCAATTTTCTTGGTGATTATGTGGAAGATTTATCATGTTTCTTTTAAATTAAATCACTAATACGGAAGTATTATGTGTCCTTGTTAGGTCAATTCGAATATCTCTCATGTGCCCACTAAACGGATAGTCAACCAATCTCTACCTTTTAAGAGTATGTCGGTTGTCATACTAGTTGTAATGTTTCAAGTCTGCTGACTCAAAAATTTAAAAAAAATGGCTCATCGATGTAAGTTTTGTGATGTCTTGATAAATGAGATGCGCATGAAATTTATAAATAATAAAAAAAAATTCCTACAAGCAATTGTTGCAAATTAATAAAAAATAAAAATAAAAATATTGTTATTATTATTATTTTTAATTTTGAATGAAAAGTGAGGGAGGAGGGAGGCAGCTAGGATGGTTGCTCTCTGTCACTAAATATCCAAAAAGCATGTGAGAGTACATGTTCTTCTGAATGCACATGCACATGATAGTACAACTGGGGCCCGTGGGCATGGATCATGACAAGTTGAAACCAAATCTAATGGAAACATTTTCTTTAATCTTCATCTAATCAATGAAATGGGCATATTTTAGTAGGAGTAGTAGAGTGGTTAAAAGAAGGTAAAATGAAATGACAGTTTGGACTCTCTCAGTCTTTAAAAACTCTCCTTGTTCCGCATTTCTCGCTTTGCTAAATCTCTCCTAAAAAGGTTCAACATCACCGACACTTTGCCGACACTTTTGCTGCTCAATTTCATCAACCCTAAACCAATTCAGATGCTTGCCGTGCTTCTTTTATTAATCCATCCAAATTTTAATTCAATCTATTGGAAATGACATAGACAAAATTATCATAAAACTCGTCTTGATTATATAAAATTAAATAATAAATAATTTTTTATTCTACTTAATTATATCTTTTAGTCTCAAATTAAAATTTTATTCAAACTTTATAAATTCCTATATTTGTAAATTGAATTAATACCATTCTAGTGACAGAACCCCCGAAAAATATAGTTAATGGGATAAAAGTGAAAACATTAAAATTTAGGAGGGATTAAAAAAAATTGGGATCAAGTAAATAAGTAGTAAAAAATATAATTTCAAAAAAGTCTCCCACATAGACCCCTCTTTGATGACATGTGATGTCATTCCTAGGTAAGATGTTGAGAGTAGATTCAGAATTGTATTCATTCAGACTCAAACTCAAAACTGGTGTTCACACTTGGCAAATGACAATTCGAACATGTTATCATAACACCTCCGAATATCACTTAAACTGTGATTGTTTGTATCCAACATTTTCAAGTTTTAAATTGTGATAGGTTTCATTCTCATTCACCTAAAATTGATGAAGAGACGTGAAAGGACTGGCATTTATCTACAAGTTGATTAATACCATCAAAATTTCGCTTTCACTAATTCTGGAATTAATATGATTGGCAATGTCTGGTGACTGGTCATCAAAGGGCGATGAATTTGAGGAGGGTGTCATTCATGCTCTGCCTGCTGACGAGGTAGACATGTCGCTTTTAAAACCCTGTAATGTTAATGCAGCAAGCAAAGAATCAGTCTCTGAAATTTCAGTTCTTCAGAAATAAGAATTTCATTCATTAACAACCAAAAATGTAAATGAATAAGAAAATCTTATTGGAGATTAAAGACACCAAAAAAATAAAAAATTTGCACACAAGGGGATGTTAGATGAACTTCAAGAATTCATATCGAAGCTAGAATTTTTTTTTATTTTTACAAATCATTGTAGTTTTGTTCAATTGGTTTTGTGCATAAAATAAAGCTTAATTAACAAGATCAAATATTGTTTGTTAAGAAACATTTAAAAATTTTGTGTCTCTAGGTAGGACATTCCTTTCTTTCTCTTTTTCCTTTTTTTTTTTTCTCTGGCAAGTCAGTTTTATCAGACTGTCCCACACACACACACACACACACATATATATATATATGTAAACACACATACATACACACACAGAGATAAAAATATATATATATATATATGTATGTATATATAAGGCTAGTTTTATGGGTAGCTCATAATTCACTTATTTTAGTTTTAGATTGTCAACAGGGCAATTTTCATCCACAGGAAGGGGAAAAGAAAACAAAAAAGATTGTTAACAGGTCTCTCTCTCTCTCTCACCATGAGCCTATTATAATTGACTCAGAGAGTTGGGACTTCTTTATCAACACATATAAAATAAAAGGGTGGTGCATACTTTGCAAATTGGACATTAAAGACTTTGAGAGACTCTTTTAATTTTGGCATCAGAATAAGTAAATTAAAGAACACCACAAATGATCCAATGAAAGAGAATCCAAAGAGGGAGAAAAGAACCAACCCCTACTCAAAAAATGCAAATATTGACAGTTGGGATAGATATGTCCTGACTTCTTCTGATAAATAAATAAAACAAAGTCAGACAAGATTATGGATAGAAGCTTCCCACCAATACATATCTTCCTTTATTAACCCCCTTCCTTTTTTTTTAAACTTGGTCGAGTAAAAGTTTCTTACTTTCTTATATTTACCAAGAAAGGATAAATATGAAAAATAAACAGTTAAGAAAAGAGACAAGTAGGGTCCAGAGCCCACAATCATGTGTGGGTAGGTCACCCTGTCCAATTTGGGAGTGGGAAGATATTGTCCTCATTTGATTTGGCTGCCTAGCAGACAGAAAGGGGTTAGGGAGATTAACTGTCACACTAAGTACTCTAGTACCAACCCAAAACCCTAATAAGTAATTCTTATGGTTTGCATGGTAGATTTTGCCTTTTTTTGGTAAGACAAGAAGAAGGTTGGATATAGGAAGCATAAGGTATCATAGCAACACATTTTTATAGGTCTCTTCATGTTTTTTTCCCCCCCAAACCCTCCTGCCGACTACCCATAACAACACGCAAACTCTCCTTCAGGTTTTATTGCGCATGTGACCACTGAACCCTCATCTTCCCCTCTGATAAGTATTTGACTAAATACTGTTTCTTTCTTAGAAGCCACCTATGGTTTTCTTTTGCAAAAAAAATTTAATAGTTTAATTGGCACTTAAATTTTTCACTTATCAATTTTAGACACAGTACCTAGATTTTTAATGTTTTATTTTCAAAGTGTTGACATTCCATCATTTCAATTGTCTCCATGCTCATGTCATAAGAATAATCCAACGTAATTTTTATCATATACATCATCACCTAGGTTTCATCTGTTAGTGCAACATGACGGAGTTTGAGTTATGGGAATCAATTTTTGAAAAATATAGATAAGATTACCTACCATTCCCTCTTCAAATGTTTCTTAAAAATTCTTGATGTCATTTAACCAGTACAATGTTTTTAAGTTAGAATTAATTAATTTCTAATTGTTTGATTGGAGGGAGGTTTGGAAGGTGCAGAATTATAAAATTACATGTAAGGGGAGCGGCTCACCGGTCATCAGAGTTGGGTTTAATTAGTCAAACATTGGAACAAGACAAAACTTTATTTTAGTTATTGTATTTATTTTGAACTCTCACATGTTATCGTCACACTTGCAAATGAGAGAAAAAGGGTATCCACTTAAAGGTGGAGAGTCAAGTTTATTATCATTTTAATTGAAACACATTTGGAAAGAAGCTCATTTTTCAAAAGGACTCGATTTTCTTTCTTCAAACGGCATGATTTATTTTTTTTTTTTTTATTTTCTTTTATACAACATAACGAAATCGCCAGTTTCACATAAAAGATATGGACATAAAATGTTTTAACTCTTCAAAATGTTTCACGTAGCGTTTGATTATTCGTGAAATGATCTTCCAACCACTTAAACCAGAGACTTTCGAAAAATACATTATTCCCAAAATTTTTCTAATCGAGTTACTCGATAGAGTTCCAGCGACATGAAATTTACTACTAACTACTATCTTATAATTTATAGTATATGAACTCAACTTAGTACATATTTTTCGGACTAATGATGCAGATTTTCAAATTAGTTTTTTTTTTTATCACATGGACAACAAATTATTTTAACTTTATTAAAAAAAATACAAAAATTATTTTTTTAACTACTTATTTTTGACATGGCAAAAAATAGTTTAAAAACTTGATAGATTGGACTAAAGGGTATTTAGTATATAGTTAAGAAAGAAGATTAGAGTTATTTTGTTTTTTCTTATTTGTAGTGGGATGGTGGGAGTTGGAATTAAGATCATATCAATGAGTTCTTTTTTTCTTAAGATTAATTATGATATACGTCAATTCATTGTATCTTACAATGTTTTCGAAATAATTTCACACAAGTCATTCATAAAGAAATTTAACATCTTAGATCAAATTAGCAAGTTGGAAGGAGTTGGGGAAGACCTATTCATGCAGATAGACGAGACAGGACAGACCAAAACAGAGGATGGCCAATCAAATTGGAGTTGAGGAAGACCCAATTTTTGTCGATTGATGAGGGAAAGAAAAACAGAAGAGGGCCAATTAAATTGGAGTGGGTTGAAGACCCAATTTCGTAGATTGATCAGAGAAAAAACAAACATGCCAGATGAGTTGGCATTGATAGTGTAATAATTGGGTATTAATAGTGTAATAATTGTTACGGACGATGTACGAACGTTCGATCGCAGAAAAAATGTTTAGGTAATAATTGCCAAAACTAAAATAACTAGGCAGTCGATTAGGCTCAGGGGCACCCAATTTGCCTAGACAATAGACATTCTTAAATAACTAAATTTTGTATTTTAATACATAATTAAAATTTTATTTTATTATTATATTTGTTTTGTTCATTTTTGTTTTATTAAGGGTATAATATATCCTTGAATCCGTGAATAATAATATGTTATTAGGAATATTCTTTATTTTACTGCATAATTATTTTTTTTTATATTTTATATTTTTCTTTCTTTTTGTTTTTTCTGTAAATAAATGAGTTAAAATTAATTATTTGTACATTGATTATTTGTACTTAAAGTTCTTATTATCTGATTCCCAATTGTTTATTTCACGCGGTTAAATAAATTAAATTACATTTATAATCCTTTAATATTCATCAATTGCTTTGAATTTTATATTGTTAAAACAAATTTAATATTATAATTGTCAAAAACCTCAAGAAAGTCAATGTAATTTTCTTACAATATTTCAAAAATTTCCTTCTTCATTTTGTTAATTTGATCGGAAATGTTAAATCTTTTTTTATAGATGATGTGTTTCATATTTAATCTTCTTCTTTTTTCATCAAAATAAGTAGTATCTAAAATTTTGTTAGATTAATCCATTACCTGTCCATGAACTGTAAGTGTGATAGATTAAACTTGTGACTTTTGCTCCAATGCACGTATCATTTCTAAAATTTGAAATTGATGTAAAAGTTACTGTTCTAATAGAATGCTACTTGGCTTGTCAAAAAATGACAATGTCATTTTTAATGTCATATTTGACATCAAAAGTAGTTAGTATCAATTTTTGTTATATCATATAATACAATTAGTATATGCCAAACAGAGATAGAATCTACGTTACTTTTTTAAATAAATGTCAAACGAAAGTAGGTTCATACTTTTTTTAATAGAAAATAATTATGTTAAATAATATCATTATAGTATTGAAACAGAGTTTTGACATTTTTTTAATTCTAGTAATACTGAATATAGATATAGATATAGATGAAATGATGCCTAATCTATTCATCAAATTTTTAAAATTACCTTTTTGTATTGGAAAAGCAAGCTAAACATGCAGATATTCCTAGGAAGTCCAAAAACAGAATGCATTGTGTTGAAGCCTTTGACTTTTCTAAATGGTATGCGTAAATCAGAGCAACAATTAAGGTAATAAAACAAAGGCATTGGTTTTGAGAGTCTGGTTCAAGTCTGAACCAAGCTATATCAGCACAAGATAATGAAAGGACTATTCCGAAATACAAAGACAAAACCACCAGCAAATCTCGCAATTTTCTGCGCCCACTTCGTCTTACTTTCCCACTTTTGACTCACACATATATTTATATATTTTCTCATAAACTATTCAACACCAATTTCGCCTGATTTTCTGCTTTGTACTTTTGCACAAATGTGATTGGTATGGAAAAGGCCCCACTATGTCTTTGTTTGGTTTGTGGATTTTGAAACGAGAAAGGAAAAGAAAATATAAAGGATTTTTTTTCTAGTTCCACTATGATAGAAAAAAATATAGAGGAAAAACAAAATAGGAGAAAATTTCATAATTTTACATGCTATTTTGTTTTCCTTATCTTAATTTTTAATTATTTATGGTTTTCTAATATTATTTTTATTTAAGATTGAAAAAAACGTGCGAGATTATTTTTCTTTCTCATTTTCCCTGTCTGAATTTGCAAACTGATGCTGCAGTTTTTGGCTCGTCGAGGACTTGACCTGTCGCTGTGAATAAACCTGCGAAGAAATAAGATTAGAAAGCCTACCGGGGAGGGCTCCGGTGGGTAGCCGCTCCGATGGTTAAATGAGATGAAGTAGAAAATCTCACTTGATGTAATAATATCTTTCTTTTTGTTAATCAAAATCCGATCCTTTGTACATACCTTTCTCAGTGTATTTATAGGTTGATGGAGCTTTGTTTTTAGTGCCATGCGGTGGAGGCAATTTCATCATGATATCTTTATGTCACTGTTCATCACTGAGTTTACAACGATGTAGGGCTAGGACTTAATTTTGTCTTTAGGCAGAGCTAGACTTTGCCGTCTGTCAGTCGGCAGTAATTTCATCATGACGACCCACTTCGTAGTTTTTTTGAAAATGGTTGTCCCATCATTACGACGTCAGTATTCCGATGTAGTTTGGAAGCGACTTCGGTGGTTTTAAGAAGGAACTTAGATTATTGTTGAATGTGCCGAGATGATATAATCTCGGTATACTTATTTGACAATTTTGTATAATCCAGGCTAGACACGTGTCAGGTCCCGATTGGGAGTATATTTTTGGTACATCAGCTACTCCCCTCCCCTAAGCCTTAGTTCTTAAAAAACGCGTACAGAACTGAGGCTAGGGTTTCTATAAGGTTAAGTGTACAACTAATTTATTAAAAACCACGTGTACACACATTAATACGCTTTTGTTTGGTATTTCGAGGAGACATGAGCTGCCACGACATAATGAATGCGCAGACCGTCATTTTGATAAGCGAGGCTATTTATTATTTCAGCCGTTTATTTTGATCTTCTCAAGATATTTTAAATGTTTCCTTTCCCGGTTCTCTAAATATTTAAAACGATATGTTTTCATAAATAGTGATGGTTGTCATTGCGAAATCTGTTTACATCTTTCAAATAGCTTCAACGTATTTTTTGAGCATAATCTGTGGTGAAGTCAGGGCGATTTCTGGTGACTGCGAACTGATTGTTGAAATCCGTGGCCGGTAACTTTCTAATTTCTAGTTCTGTTATCTCTTCATCTTTGTATTCTTTTTCGTCTTTGTCTTAGTTTTCGTAATTTCTCAACGTTTCGACCATGTCTGGTTCCAACATGGGAGAAGTTAGGGTTGAGTCAGAAATTGGAGGTGAAGATGGTCCGTCGTCTTCATCCTCTACTTCAGTCTTTCTCTTCTTCTGAGTCTGCCCTAGAGTCGAGTGACAGGGAAGGTTAGCACATCCCATAGGGAAGAGGGTGAGAGTCATATGACGAAGGGGATATTGTCAACCCTTAGGAAGCAATACCAGTTTCCAAGGAATGTATCCTGTAGAGTCCCCAAGCCTTCAGATCGTCCCTCCGAGATTAAACGGGGGGAGATCTGTGCTTATTTCGAATGGTTTGAGTTAGGTCGTACGCTTCCCGTTACACCCTCTTTTTAGAGAATTTTTTACCTATTTTAACATCTGTCCTGCCGATCTAAATGTCAATAGCTAGAGGCAGCTTTTAGGTTTTATAGTGTTAGGTCATCTGAATAAGGTCCAAGTAGATCTGGACCTTATTCGTAGTAAAATGGACATGAAGTTCCTCTCCTCGGAGGGACTCTATTACATTTGTTTTGATCAAAGGTATCGACCTCTGACTTCGGTATCCTCTTCCAACAAAACATGAAAGAAATGGTATTTTTTCGTAGGAGGAGGTTGGCAGCGAGAAGACTATGAAGGCGACTTGAGTCTTTTTCCTCGACACACCGGCCCCATTGGTGAGTCTTGTTAGATCTCAGTTTGGTATACAATAGTGTTTTATGTATCTGTTTCTCTATTTTGAACAGTGTTAATTATGCTCTTTATGATATTGCTACAGATAAAGGGAGGTGGAAAAGGTCGGCTTTCACTCCCGAAATTGAAAGGAGATACGATTAATTCCTTCAGTCTGCCTTCCGACATCACCTGCAAGTTTTATCATCTAAAAACCTAATGGCGGCAGGGTTGACTAAGGAAGATGGTGCCAAAATGAAGAAGTCTATTTTGGCCGGATACGTCCCATCCAGCAAAGCTAAAGTTGGTGGCTCGACCTCATCGATGCCTGAACCAGCCGAGGTTCCGACGTCGTCAGATGCACCTCGGCTTGCGCAAAAGAAGAGGAGGGTAGTCTCGAGGGCTGCTCGGGAGGTTGCTGAGGCTGCAGCTCAGGAGGCTAATCAGATGAATCAGTCGAGACCATCTCAGCCTGCCGAGGCACAAGTGCCACAAACAGAAGCTGTCCCAGCCGCCCCAGTGACAGCTCCTTCAGGCCCGACTGGTTCTCAAGGGGGGTCGAGTTCGACACTCCTTAATCCAGCTGAAGCACCTAATGGTTCAGAGGCCATAAAGGTGGCTTTAAAGATGGGACTTGCCTTCGGGTTTTCACAAAAAAGGCTCAAGGCAGATTCTAGGCAAATTGATGACTGGTTACGTAAGGGTAATATTTTGTAGAATGTCTTTTTTTTTTTTAACATGTTTGTGCATTTGTTTGTAGGGCATTGGGGCAACGGGTTTACTGATGGACCGGTTTGCTGAAGCCGAGAAGGCGACAAGCCTTCAGGATGAGCTAAAGAAGGTGCAAGCCGAACTGAAGACAGTCCACTCTGAAATCAATAAAACCCAGTCTGAGCTTAAGGTTGCTCAATTGGACCTGAAGCATGTCGAGACTAAGTTGAAGGTGGCTGATGCCAAACTTGGAGTGGCTCAAGCCAGCGTCTCATCTCTGGAGACCAAATGTAAGGCTTTCCAAGTGGAAAATATAAGTTTAAGTCAGAAGTTGGGAGTCATGATCGATCAACGGGATCTGTTTTGCCAGAAGATGGAGGAGCAAAAGAAGAAGGTCCAAGACACCGATGTAGCCGCAGCTAAAAGACTTGAAGAAGTCAAGAAAGCTACCAAGGAGGCCACTAAGGCTGGGATGATGGATTTAGTGAATTCAATGGGGAGAGAGCTCGTACATTCCGGGTATCTCCTCTGTAGGAAGAGAATCTAGAAGTTATATCCTAGATTTGGATATTTCTCGCCTTGACGACGTAGAAGTAAAGTCGCTACCGAGTTCTCCCAACCCACCAGATGTGGAGGGTTTTGTTGAAGTTGTCCCTCCCATTTCTTCTATTCCCCCCAAGCCAAAGTAGATTTGTATATTGTAATTTTTATGATCTTTTGTAAGCCTCGGTTCATATATAAAATTTTGCTATTTGATGCAAATCCGGAATTCGAGTAAAATTTTATAGTATCTTTATATCGTCAACTTTTCATACTTCTGAAAGTACAAGATTATCCCAGTAATCAACAACGTGTAAAATTTGAAATCAATACTTTGTAGTCCGACAGTTGAGAACATGACTCCTGGGTCCCGAGGTGACCAACTTGTAATAAAACAAGATGTCACAATAAATTTTTGGATTTTTAAAGTATAGCCTTCATACATTTGAAGATCTGGAGATTTATTTTCAACGAACAGGGATTAGATTCATGGTGCTCACGCGTGTTTAGGCCATTCTAGATGGATCGGGTCGGTAGACCTATATATTGAATTGGGACCATTCCTACAGCACTCTCGCTCGTAAGGGCCATTTGAGATGGATCAGGTCAGTAAACCTGAGCATCGAATTGGGACCATTCCTACAGCACTCTTGCTCGTAGGGGCCATTGAGATGGATCAGGTTAGTAGACCTGAGCATCGAATTGGGACCATTCCTACAGCACTCTTGCTCGTAGGGGCCATTGAGATAAATCAAGTCGGTAGACACCTGTGTTGACAAGATACATTACCTGAAAGATTGGAGTCTTTTATTGATAGTATTTTCTCAGGTGCTCAATATTCCAGGGTCTAGGAACCGGCTTTCCCGCCATATCTTCTAGCCAATAAGTTGTAGGCCTAATTATTTTCACAACCTTGTAAGGTCCTTCCCAGTTTGGGGATAGCTTTCCCATTGTAGGTTCCTTGGTATTAGGGAAGATCCTTCGCAGAACCAAATCACCTAACTGGAACGTCTTAAGTTTTACTTTCTGATTAAAACCTTTGGCCATCCTCCGACGACATTCTTCCATTCTGATTGCAGCCTGTTCTCTTTTTCCTTCTAGTAAGTCGAGGTTTTCGGTTAGTTGAAGATGATTAGCTTCCTGATTGAAGGCTTCCGTTCTCAATGTGGGCATGCCGATTTCTACAGGAATGACCGCTTTGAAACCATATGTAAGTGAGAATGGTGTTTCCTGGGTGGCAATTCTTCTTGTTGTTCGGTAGGCCCAAAGTACACCAGGGAACTCTTCTATCCATTTTTCTTTTGCTTCTTCTAACCTCTTTTTGATGGCATTTAAGATTGTCCGATTAGTCACCTTGGCCTGCCTATTCACCTGTGGATGTCCTGGTGAGGAGAAATGGTGACTAATATGTAGATTCTCACAGAACTTTTTGAATATTTTTCTTGTAAACTGGGTGCCGTTGTCTGAAATGATAATTCGCCGTACTCCAAACCTGCAAACTGATATTTTTTCATGTAAAATTTTTTACATCTACCTCTGTAATGTGGGTCAATGGTTCCGCTTCTGCCCATTTGGAGAAATAATCAATAGCGATCAACAAATATTTCTTGTTTTGAGGGGCTTTTGGCAAAGGTCCTACGATATCCATTCCCCATTGGGCAAAAGGCCAAGGACTCGCAATGGGCGTAAGCTTTTGTTGTGGTAAATGTTGATATGAAGCGAAACGCTGACATTTGTCACATTTCTTCACATATTCTCTGGCTTGATTTAGCATACCAGGCCAGTAATAACCATGTGTTAAAGCTCGATGTGAGATGGTCCTGCCACCATTATGATTACCACATATCCCTTCATGGATCTCGGCTAGTACATACTCGGACTCTTTTGGAAATAGGCACCTCAGTAGGGGTTGGGTGTAAGACCTACGGTAGAGTTGCTCATTTAAAATTAGGTATCGAGCTGATCTGATCCGTAGTTTTCGATCGTGATTCCTGTCGTCAGGGAGTTGCCCTTCTTTTATGTATCTGAAGATAGGAGCCCTCCAATCCTGACAATGTTCTGAGATGTAAATGACTTGAACCTCGTCAATACTGGGGCGATCTCGGGAGGAGATGGACAATTCTGAATCTCCTTCGGCACTGAGGTGAGAGGCCATATTGGCTAAGGCATCAGCTCGCGTCTTCTGTCTTCTCTCTATTTTGTGAATACAGAAAGTGACAAACGTTGTTTTAGAGAGCTTATCAGTTCAGCATATTTGATCATTCTCTCGTCTTTGACTGCAAATTCACCCAGAACTTGGCCCACCACTAATTGTGAATCAAAGAAGGCTTCCAGGTCGTGAGCCTCATATTCTATGGCTAGTTTCATGCCAAGGATTAATGCTTCATACTCGGCTTCATTGTTAGAAGCTCTGAAGCCCAAAGTAACCGTCTTTTCTGTTGTAATACCATCAGGAGATCGGAGGACAATACCGACTCCGGAACCTTTATCAGTTAAAGAACCATCCACATATAGTTGCCATATTGCCATAGTTGGGTTAGCATCTAATTTCTTTTTCAAAGATGGGGTGAATTCGGCAATAAAATCTGCCAAAGCTTGAGCTTTAATGGCAGTCCGAGGTATGTATACTATGTCGAATTCTCCCAATTCTATCGACCATTTCACAAGACGACCCGAAGTTTTCCGGTTTGTGTAATATGGACTTTTAATGGGTATGAGGTTGGAACTATAATTGAATAGGGCTTGAAAATAAGGCCTGAGTTTTCTAGCGGATATAATTAGTGCAAAGGCTAACTTCTCCACCTCAGGATATCTTTTTTCTGATCCAATAAGCGCTTTACTCACGTAGAATATGGGTTTTTGAATCCCTTTCTCTTCTCGAAGTAGCGCAGAGCTTATTGCATTCTCAGATACCGCAAGATATAAGAAGAGCTGTTCTCTTTTCCTGGGTTTGGATAATAGCTCTGGGGATGCCATATATTGTTTAAGTTCCATAAAAGCTTTGTCGCATTCAGAGGTCCATTCCAAGACCTTATTCCCCCTCAAAGCTTTGAAGAACGGAAGACAGCGGTCCGTGGACCTGGATATGAAGCGATTCAATGCCGCAATCCTGTCATTTAACGTCTGTATATCCTTCCATGTCTTCGGGGGCTCCAGTTCTGCCAAAGCTTTAATCTGGGATGGGTCGGCTTCGATGCCTCGATGTGAGACAAGAAAACCTAGAAACTTCCCATGGCTGACCCCAAAGGTACACTTGGATTGGTTCAACTTCATCTTGTGCTTGGTTAAAATGTCGAAAGTCCTTTTCAAATGCCCAATGTGGTCCTCCTTCTGCTGGCTTCTTGACTAGCATGTCATCAATGTAAACCTCCATTGTGTCGCCAATCAGAGGTTCAAACATTTTATTGACTAAGCGTTGATATGTGGCTTCGGCATTTTTTAGTCCGAAAGGCATTACCTTGTAACAGTACAAACCTCGTTCAGAGATGAAGGATGTTTTTTCTTGGTCCGGAGGATACATTTGAATCTGGTTGTATCCGGAGTATGCATCCATGAAGCTCATTAATTCGTAACCAGCAGTTGCGTCAACCAGCTGATCAATTCTCGGGATAGGGAAGCTATCTTTTGGACAAGCTTTGTTAAGATCAGTATAATCAACGCAGACTCGCCATTTACCATTCTTCTTTTTTACAAGGACGGTGTTGGCGAGCCATTCTGGGTAAAAAACCTCCCTAATTAACTTTGCAGTCAGCAACATCTAAAATTCGTCATTGATTATCCTATGTCTCTCTGGAGCGAATGTCCATCTTTTTTGCCGAACTGGGTGGCAGTTCGGATCTGTCGTTAGCTTATGGCAAATATAGGACGGGTCAATACCCTCCATGTCTTTAGTTTCCCACGCGAAGACCGATAAATGAGTTTTCAAAAATTCTATCATTACTTTCTGTTCTTGTGGAGATAGATCGGCACCAATCTGCAAATAATGTTCTTCTTCGTCCAAACCTACCGATATTTTAAGTGGCTCTTGGACTGGCACAGCCATGTTTTCCACACCTCGCGGGCTTAATGGTTCATCGATTTCGGTAGGGCATTCCATATTGATACTTTGGTCAGAGAGATCAGAAATGATGAGCTTCCGAGGTGCCTGTAATTGCTATTGCTGGGTTTTACCTTTTAATGCGACGACGTGACATTCCCGAGAGGATGACTGGGAACCCTGAATAGTGCAAACACGATCGTTGTGTATGTATTTGAGGCACTGATGAAGGGTGGATGTGACGGCTCCCATTTGATAGAGCCATGGTCTTCCCATGATTATATTGTATGGAGATCGGGAATCCACGATCACATATTCAGCTATCAGGGTTTTTTGTGCTTCGCCGACTCCTACAGTTGTGGGGAAGTCAATACTGCCCATGGGAGAGCTCAGATGTCCATCGAACCCAGCCATCATTGCCGTGGCGGCCTTGAGGTCGGAAATATCGAGCTTCATCTGTTTGAAAGGCTCATAAAATAAAATATTAGCAGAACTACCCGTATCCACCAATACTCTATGGATGTCAAAATTCGCGACTCTAAAGGTGATGACGAGTGCATCAGTGTGAGGACAGTGTATGCCAGCTTGATCTAGCTCTGAGAACTGAATTTGTGGTGAGGGTTTTAAGCGCTTCTCAAGCGTCATGATCTGGATAAGGAGTGGTGCTACCTTAGCTTCAGAGGCAGTAGCAGTTTCCTTGCTCGGCTGGATATACCAGAGATGGAATTGGTAGCATGGAGGACGAGAATAATGTGATTATTTGGTTGAGGTTGCTGACTCTGGCTTGGCCCAAGAGTG
The DNA here is from genome assembly GCA_008638375.1 of Nyssa sinensis. Taxonomy (NCBI): domain Eukaryota; kingdom Viridiplantae; phylum Streptophyta; class Magnoliopsida; order Cornales; family Nyssaceae; genus Nyssa; species Nyssa sinensis. Next base: position 16,854,624 of record CM018034.1, read on the forward strand.
GACCCTTGATCTTGTCGTTGTGACTGAGGCCTGGGATCTTGCCGAGGTTGTTAGGGTTTCTGATTTTGAGGGTTTTGCCCGCCATCGCGCTGGACGAACTCCTTCAAACGACCCCTTCAAATCAATTGATCGATTTCCTATTGAAGATGTCTGCAAAATTCTGTAGTATGCCCGTGATCTCGGTGGAACTCACAATACTTACTACGATCTCGGGTGTCTGGATCACTGAACAATGGTTCTGGACGCTTGAAATTTTCATGTGCCTGGACCTGGTGATAGATCTGGGTAATGGAAGCATTCAGGGGCGGTAGCGGCACATTCAGAGGTGCGTACATTTTGAACCGTCCCGAAGTGGGCTGGTTTTGACTTCGGGATGTAATTCTTTTGTCCGAACTTCTCTGTCTTTTGTTGGTATTGCCAGTATTCTGCGTTTGGGACTTGTCCTCCGTTTGAGCTTGTTCTTTGGCAAGACGAAGGGATGTCCGGGTATCTTCCAAATTGATATGTTTCCTTGCCCTCTCCATAAGTGATGCCATGTCTACGGGGAGAATTTTTTGTCAAGGAGTCGTGAAAACGCCCCAGGCCAAAGCCTTGCGTGTAACGCGGCCACCAAAAAGGCTGCACCGCAATCAGTAATCTCGGTTAGCTCAGAGTTAAATCGAGCAATATAGTCCTTGAGGGATTCTCCCTTCCATTGCTTGATGGATAAAAGAAATTCTAGACCCTTTCTGAGTCTCTTGCTAGTTAAAAACCTGTCAAGGAAACGTCTACTAAGCTCATAGAAATTGGGAACTGAATTAGGAAGGAGGTTGTGAAACCATCGTAGGGCTGCGCCTTTTAGACTTGTGATGAATGTACGACACAAAAATGCGTCGGTAGCGCCATGAAGGGCCATTGTATGTTGATAATTGGAGAGATGATCACCAGAATCATCTAACCCCTCATAAGGTGTGAATTTCGAAACAATGAATTTTCGAGGGCGCTCTTTGGCTAAAATGGCCGTTGTAAAGGGGGTAGTGAACCTACCAAGAAGCCTTGCTATTTCATCCTGTCGAGGAGGTTGATTCTCGTTGCGAGCATGAGCGGCCTGTCCCATTGAATCCGCAACTTCTTCTAATCTCATTGGTACTCTAGACAGGATTGAATGTTGAAACCCAGGCATACCGACCTCAAGTCCAGTGGGTTGAGGATTATTCTGACTAAGAATAGCATGTTCTGATTGTCTTTGAAGTGAAGCCGGTGCCGGTTGTAGTGGTAGGGCCTAAGTGCACTGGATTAGCTCCGGAGTTTGCAGGGCTAACAGCCCTACCTCTGTTGACATTAACGGTATTAGGATGAATGTTTGGCATTCCTCCTAGAATGTCATCTCGAACAGGAACCGCGTTCGGTGAATAAAACGGACGAACACTGGGACCACCTTCTTCGATTCGCCTTCCCTCTGAGTTATGTAGGATTAGATTTTCATTTTCAGGAATACCTGGAGGAGGAAGAACCGACGGGTTTTGAGTTAAAGAAGCCAAGACTTGGGATATGGCCAATAGTTGCGCCTGAGTTTGATCAGATTGTTTCTGCATCTGATCTCGAATCTGATCGAGTTGTTGTTGTATAGGATCGAAGGTTGCAACTTCCTCATCCGGAGCTAACGGTTGATTTGATATTGGTGTTGAACGACGGTTAGAGGCCATGACTACCCAAAAACGAAGATGAGGATATAAAGAAAGATGATTGTCGTTCCCACAGACGGCGCCAAGCTGATGCTGCAGTTTTTGGCTCGTCGAGGACTTGACCGTTGCTGTGAATAAACTTGCGAAGAAATAAGATCAGAAAGCTACCGGGGAGGGCTCCGGTGGGTAGCCGCTTCGATGGTTAAATAAGATGAAGTAGAAAATCTCACTTGATGTAATAATATCTTTCTTTTTGTTAATCAAAATCCGATCCTTTGTACATACCTTTCTCAGTGTATTTATAGGTTGATGGAGCTTTGTTTTTAGTGCCATGCAGGTGGAGGCAATTTCATCATGATATCTTTATGTCACTGTTTGTCACTGAGTTTACAGCGATGTAGGGCTAGGACTTAATTTCGTCTTTAGACAGAGCTAGACTTTGCTGTCTGTCAGGCGGCAGTAATTTCATCATGACGACCCACATCATAGTTTTTTTGTAAATGGTTGTCCCATTATTACGACGTCGGTATTTCGATGTAGTTTGGAAGCGACTTCGGTGGTTTTAAGAAGGAACTTAGATTATTGTTGAATGTGCTGAGATGATATAATCTCGGTATACTTATTTGACAATTTTGTATAATCCAGGCTAGACACGTGTCAGGTCCCGATTGGGAGTATATTTTTGGTACATCACAAACCTATGAAGGGTTCTATATGAAAGTTGTAGCCAATTTTTCGTTGTTTGAGTGAGAAGTGTACTTAGAAATAGCCCAATTGTAAATTATATATAATCTGAATTCTTCTTCTTCCTCTTCTTCTTCTTTTTTTTTTTTTTTTTGAAAGAAAGTGAAATATTATAATATATGAATTGTATTCAATCAATTAACATAACACTTTAACATATCACAATCAAGAACTAATTAATATAATGAGTATTTCAAATATAAAACCTTGAACTATTGGAGGTGTGATTGAACGGTAAAGATATTAATAATAAAATTTAAAACGTTTTCTATCTTGATTGTTAGCAGTTAAAACTTAAATAAGAGTAATGTTATCCTTACCATAAAATTTTACTAAATTTTTTTACCTACTGACGTGACTGTTCAGGTGTTAGTCAATTAAGTCCTTTTGGTGCTAGTTAATTAAGTCTCTTGGACTCACCTGATATGACTAACACCAAGAGACTGAATTCACTAGCATCAAGAGCAGCTATGTCAGCAGGTAAATTTTTTTAGTAAAATATTAAGGTAAAGATAGTATTACTCCTGAACTAATGTCCCTAACTGTCAGAGGAAAGAGAAACTTAATTTGTCACGGAAAAAAAAAACTTAATCTGGTATGCGAAAATTAGTTTAAGATACTCCTAACTAATCCATTAAAAATATATATATATATATTAAAAAAATTTATATATATATATATATATATATATATCAACCCTAGAAAGCAAACCGAATTAAATGAATACTCTAACATATTAAAACTAAAAATCATCCAACATAATCAGGAGCCTAGCGTTGGTTATATAATCTCGCTTCTCTACCTATACATTTACACTACTTAAAATTTCTATATAGTATTACTGATGTACAATTTAATAAAACTTTTTTCTACGGTACTTTTAGTAAGGAAAAAAAGAAAAAAAAATACTCATTCAAATTAATTGTTTTTCTTAAAAAATAATATTGAATGAAATAAAAATATATTTGATAATCATATTTCAAAAGTAAAATAAATTAAACATTATTTCTAATTTGTTATTTATTTAAGAAAAATATAAAATACTTTATAACATGTTTTATCAAACGGTATGTAGTCAAATAATAAGTTTTTTTCTTTATATTTAATTTTGAATTTTAGTTTTTATCAAAAAAATTAAGAAAAATCGTTATTGGTACACTCAAATTACATTACACTTGATGACTTTAAAATTATCACTATTCATCAATTAATGAAATGAAAAGTGTTGGAGAGAGAAAGATATGTATGGTGAGAGGAGACAAAAGAATGGAGAGGGGCTCCGCCCCCATGAGTTGACACACGGCTCTATGCTTAAAACACGCCTCAAATTCCAAACTTACAATTATAATTATAAACAAATTATGTTTATTTATTGAAGGCATATATAATTCCAAACTATAAAATTATCATTATTCATGAATAAATGAAAAGTGTTCAAAAAAACATTATATCTAACTCTTATTATATAAATAATTAATTTCACAACTAACTTTTCTCGAACACACGAAAATGCATTCGAAGAAGTAATCCTAAACATCCACTGTATAATGAAAAACTGTGGCATTGGAGATCTTATTGGGGCGAAAGGGTTATTCCCTAGTCGTCTAGTGCATTAGTTTTCTCTCATATAAGATAATAATTTTCTCAATTGTGTTATTCTTTATGAGTAATGTTATGTTGAATTAAAACTTGTACTAAAAGTATTTACACAGCTAATGTGGTAGCATTGTATTAGTTTTACATCACATCATAATATGATATAAAATCAATACAATGATCAGCTGGATAAATATTTTTAGTAAAATTATTGGGTCAGCATAGCGTTTCTGATTCTTTATATATAAAAGAAGACCAGTGCAATATCAAAGATGATCTCAAAGCTATTAAATGCTTGTAGGTGAATGAATCTACGTAGAGAGTTAATTTGAAGAGAGTGGAAAAAAATAAAGAAGAAAAAGTTAACAAATTTACTTACTATCCACTTTATTCTCTTACATTGCCATATAATTAATGTCTAAAATAACTTTTTTTGTTAGACTAATATTTTTTTTGGGTGATTTTTAGACCGATATTGCTAATTCATCAAAACTTTGCCAAAAAATAGGAGCAATACTATTCTTAAAATATTTATTTCATACTATTATTTCACATTCTCTCACACAAGTGAATCTTTTTTTTTTTAAAGGAAGTGATAGAGTATTACAATATATTATGAATTACAACTGAATACTATAACATATTACAACCAATCAACATAGTCAACTTTATACAAACCTAAATTAGGAGTCTTTTAAATGCTTTACAAAATAACCAAACTCAATTTATAACTTGATAAAAATAATACTCACATTCTCTAATAGAAGAGTGAGACTTGAACAAGTGAATCTTACTTATAAATTCCATGATAATGGACCTACCTATATGATATGGTGGAGAGCTAAGGTAAAAAAATAAAAGTGAGAAGAATAGAATTAGTAAAAAAAATATTTCAGTGTCAGGAATAGAAGGATGGAATGAATAAATAACACTATTATAACAGTAAATGCAAATGTGTGTGTGTGTGTGTGAGAGAGAGAGAGAGAGAGAGAGAGTATACTTCAGACATTAGGCAATGTATTAATTTGGACCATTCTTATAGATTTAAAGTTCGTTAAAATGGATTAATGCACAAATTTCACATTGACTAGTAATAAAAAATAATGCTATATATGTTACACATAATTAGACTAGCCACCGAATAATCTACAATAGCATAAAACTTTCAAATGAAACTCAACATTTCTTTTATTAGGTTCTATCAAAGAGTGCTGAGAGAGACCACTGTCCCTTTTTAAAGAGACTTAAAACAGACATCAAAAGGAGAGAATATGAAAAAGTGAAAGAAAAAGAGGGAGACTTAATGGCAACTTTGTTAATTTTTTCGAATTTTTTCTATACCCACGTATTCTTTCAATGGAAAATCAAAAGTTGGAGAGAGAGACACCTTATTAATTAAAGTGTATGTGTGTGTGTGAGAGAGAGAGAGAGGGAGATATATGCATATGGACATGTTAATTGTAAGAGTAGTGAAAGAAGACACAATTCTTAAATAAATGAATGCCCTAAGTGTGACATGCATGAGATTAAGTTAGGGCAGTACATAGAGTAGTTGCTATACTCTTCACATTTTATTTTCTATAACAAGTTATTGAAAGTCTGCAAAAATTTATTTGAAGCAATATTATATGTTTAGCATGAATTCCGCCATTAATTCTCAAGTATTATTACACTTGTTAGATACATGTAATTGATTTATGTAGGACTACCTTTAAACGTCCCGCATCAGTCGAACTATCATTGGCTAATTGCTTTTGGGCGATTAATTATTAGTTGATATAATGATAAAATATTTGAGTTATTAAATTTAACAGCGTGAGTTCTGACGTATGTAAGAGTAATTACTTTATATAAAAACTATGCAAAATGTTATACTGTTTTGAGTCTACCCCTCCTAACACTATGTAAAAGCAAGACCAACACTTAATGAGCAAAAAAGTATATATTTGGTAGTCTAACATTAAATTTTGTTTGTGTGTGAAATTTGGTTTGGTTTAACTTTGTGACATGTTTGGTATCGCATCACTTGTGCTCAGCCAAATTCAAAGGAAACCATGCCAAATAGGTTGTTTTGCAAGAGATATCTCATGGTTTTCTTATGAGGATGCACTTTTGATACTTTTTTTTTTTTCTGTATTTTGAGAAAATGTCTATTATCCATTCATTTGAGAGCATGCAACTGTTGAGATGGGTCTTAGTTTCAGCAATAAGTATTTTTTTTTTTCTACCAGTCATTGATAAGAAGAACCTTCAATTTCATCTTTTTTGTTTAAAAAAAAAAAATTGTCATGCTTGTGCTTTCGCCACTATAATACAACGGTTTTGACAAGAATTGAAATCTTTTTAAAATATGAAATATGTTGCCATATTTTTCAAACATTAGTTCATATATTAATTTTTTTGATTAACTAGTAACCCTGATAGTATTTTATACAAGCAGTTGTACAGTTTAAGACATCATGTTCACTAATCAACTAGTAACCTTGATAGTATTTTACAACTAAAGGTTCAAGGCCACAAATTACCATTCTCTATAAAGGATATTTTCAATTATAGTATCTTAGTGTCTGTATATCATTTGCATTACTTTTAGTCAATTTCATTCATTTCGGAGACTGTTAGAAAAAATGAGTTTTAGAGAGAACTTTTTGCCAAGTTTGAGCTAAAATAAAAGTGATCCCACACCTTGTCTGAGGTTGGTCCACATGAAATTATATTTTATTCCATGAGTAGATTAAGAATATATATTGGGTTGCTTAAAAACATTAAAGAGTGAATGTGAAATTGACTTCAACATCACCAGTTAAAAATACTAACAAAGTTTGAAACTTATGAAAAACTAGTGAAAGCTTGTGTCCTACATAGGTTGAGAACAAAACTTTTAAAGAGTATATATACAATCACCTTGAATGAAGGTTTGGGTCCTAAGGGACACTCAAGTTTTGTGGATAGAAGAGGACCTACTCATGCAAGATTCACCACACCCGCACTAAACCGAGCCGGGTTGGTTTGGGCCTTGGCTCGTTGTGTAAATATCTTTTTGGAGTAAATTTATTTAAATTTTTGAATACAAAAATGTTGTTGTATTTGTTAATTGTTTAATTAAATCCAAAATATTGCCGTTTTGCGATCACGTTTGAATTTTGACTGAACAGACATGTTCTTCAAAAGAAGAGTTGCGTCCCTTTCTAGATTGGTATGCCTGTTCACCGCGAACAAAAGTAACTCAAACCTTCAGGCATGTATTGAACAGTCACGAAGTGTTCTGTATAAACGCACAACCCTAACTGCATTTTTCACGAATTCATTCATTACATTCAATTTTGTATACTGAAAGAGAAAGTACTGAACACAAGTTTCTGGTTCGTGGTTGGTTATTGATTGAAGTGCTACATCAGTGAGCTTGACCACTATATTTTGAGAAGCAAACATTGTACAACTCAAAACACTGTGAGAGGATGAATATTGTCTTAAAGACGTAGCATCAAACTCTAACCTTGGTCAATTATCCGTGCATATCAAGTTTTGCAATTTATTGTGAGTTCAATTTATTTTTTTTTTGTTCTTATACAGTAAGTATTTTTCTGAAGTAAATTCAGTTTCTGATTTTCGTTGTCAAGTTACAATCTATTTACTGAATTTGGAAAAACAAATTTTTTCGGTAAAACAGTTTTATATTTTTCACTATTTTAATAAATTTATGGTTTTCATTGCAAATAGATTCTCTTTCTTTCAATATTAATTTAATTATGTTAAAGTAAAACTATATTGTTTTCAACAACAATATATATGTCTTATATAACGTTGTGATAATAAAATGCATGGACGGTGCACCATAATCTCTCATAGGAGTTTTTTTTTTTTTTAATTTCCATCTTTTTTTCTTTAAATTTGTGATGTAGTTCTTCATACATGTTTCATGTTTATTTAAAATTATACAATGTAATTCTTCATACATGTTTCAATTTATGATATTATATATATTGTATTATTTTACGCATAAAAACAATAAATTCAATGTCGTGTGGGTTTACATAATATAATCAAACATATAATAAGACCGCCCACCATATATATACCGTACTTAAAATTAACAGTGTAGCAGTCAAAGTGGACAACGGTCTAACAATATTATCTGCCTAATTTCTTTTATAAAAAAGTTAATAAGATTTAAGTACCCATAAAAGTAAAGGTAAGGGGTTAATAAAAATTTAATATTATCGACCTTAATAATTTGACTAGACTATTAAAAAACCCAACAATATAGTGGTTTTTTAGAATTATTTTTCAAAATATATTTTTGTGCCACCAAATATACTTTGTGAATTTGAAAAAATTCTTATATATCGAGGCATGTTTTACAAACACAAAGATGTGCCCGTTTGGTTGCGTTATCTAAAAATATTATTAGGAATAAACTGATGTTGGAATTATAAGCAACTGTTGAGATTAATTAGCTGATGGAGATAAACAATTGATGAGGAAAAGTATTTAGGTGTTTGATAAAATTTATTGAAGAGTGATAATGAAATACAAAATGATAAAAAAACAAATAAAAAGAAAGGAAAGAAGAAATTATAATTGAGTAATATTTAATTTATTACTCAAATACAGTAAATTAATTTTGTTAAGCTAAAACAAACATGCTGTATAAAGCCATTTAAAAAACCTATCTAAAATGAGACTGTGTAAAAGTGAAAGCACCTAATTCAACACTCAAGGGGATGAGATGAGGTGCCCATAATAACTTCACATTCTTAAAAAAATACTTAGTGAAAAAGAAACAAATAATAAAAGATAGAATTAAAGACAAAGTTTTGACAATAAATAAAATTAAAGATAATGTTTTGACCAATTCCTATTCGACTTCATTTGAAATTGAATCACTCTTAATAGTTTTTTGATGAAGTAATTTTCTTTGTTTTTTTTTTTTGGGCCAAACAATAAAAGAATCATTACCACTTGGTTAAGAAATAGAAGGTAAGATAAGGAATGAACTTGCTTTAAAAAAATGTTTTTGAGATTACTTATTAATTTATATTAGAAGACTCCTTAATAATTGTTGAATAAATCAAACATTTGAATCATTTGTTAATTTGGAGGAGGAAAAAATTTGATTTTTTGAAAAAGTACTGTTTGAAAAGTAAAATCAACATAAAAACATTTTTAAATGTTCGAGTAAACGTCTACGCTTGTTTTTTGGGAAAATTTTTATAAACAAAAGTGCAAAACTTTTCTAAATTGACTCTTGTCTCTATTTTTCTTTGATAATCTCTTTTAAAACTCTTTACAAGTAAATATCAGTGAACAATCATTCTTTATCATTATCTGATAGAATGTAACTATCCTTCACTAATTATATAACTTTTTATAGAATTTAATAAATAACTTTCTCATAATATTAGGAAAAATTTAGGATTTGTGTGAGACAATCACACCACATTTGATGATGTCGTGAAATGACCGTCTCACTTAATAATTTCTCTTATTTAATAAGCTTGTTGGAAATTTTTATTATATCTATTTGTATGATGGACACCTCCTAATAAAAAATTATTTGCTTGCATGGCTGTTAGATCGAATTTCAGATATGCGACTCCACCCTCACGAACTGCGTGTTAGGAAGAAAAGTATGCCTTTGGCATGTCACGTTAGTATATTGTTATTCCTCTTTGAGTCCCACATCGAATAGGAGTCGGGCACTGGCATCACTTATAAGCCTCAGTCGTCTTTTCCCTTGCATCAGGCCTTTTCCGCCTAGGAAGAACAAAGCCGTGAGGGCTCTTAAACCCAAAGCGGACAATATGGTGCACGCGGAGCCTACTATGTACTGGGACGAAAAAGTGCAGCATCAGTTTGGCGCCGTTTGTGGGAACGCTTGGGCCACACGCCTCGTTCCTGTGCTCCACCAGTCCCGACTAGGGGGAGTAACGTTGTGCCACTTTGAGTCCAACATCGAATAGGAGTCGGGCACTGGCGTCGCTTATAAGCCCCAAGCTGCTCTCTTCCTAGCACAATGTCATGACCCGAAATCCACCCTATGCGGATCTCGTATCGTGGGGCCGACCCCATGGCCGTCCCTACTTTTTTCATTCTTTTACCAATGATAACAGTAAATAATATAAACATGACATTAAAGTGCGGAAGCTGTATTACAATTATTGTTCAAAGACTAAACTTCAAACTAACAATAAACTGATCCTAAACCACTCTTAGGTGGTGAGTACATGGGAGAGACTTCATTCATTACTATTATGCTCCTCAACTGTCTCCTTAAGCTCCTGATCTCCTACTGTGGTTCTGTTCACCTGAAAAATTTAGTAAGGGGTGAGCTACAAACTCAGTAAGTAGAAGCCTATCCCCAATACGGGTGGGGATGACATAAATGAATACAAGTCAAAGTAACATGATAGCCAGTCATGATAACGATTCCAGTCAACTGTAAAATGCCACAATGGCCAATAAGCGACAAGGTACAATAACAGTCAAGAGTAACCAATGAATGACAACGTACAATAACCGTCAAGAGTAACAGTGTAGCATGAATATAGAATAGGCTCGATGAACACAATCAACATAAATACTACCACAATGAAACGGTCACAGTCAAGTCCAATGAATCAAACCAATCAACATAGAACAATATCAATTAACATGGATGATGCCTTTACTCTGTTCAGGGTTTGGCAGACCCTCGGTCTTTTGGGGCCCGGCATACCCCCCATTAACATAAATGCATATAAAATGCCCATTAACCTTACTGCGTAAAAACGCCATAATTGCCATAAGTCTTTTTGACTCGTAGGTCCCATAAATTGAGGTCTCAGTCAATCAGATAGCATCAGATAGGTAATGTGACTAAGCACAAAACCCGGCACTTAACATAAATTAAGATTCTATAGTATTCCATATGAATGTACAAAACATGGAACATCATCATAACATAACATACAGTAAATAGATATCAATGAAATGAATCAGTAATGCAACATCAACCAATAGGCATCCACCAGGTAGAGCAATATCCATGGTGGGAAACAATGACAGTGAGTACATATAAGAGTACAAGATTGGCAGTAATAGAAAGAACGTGGCTTGGAAACCACGTATCAAAGATAGGAATCCACTTACCTCATCAACGTCTTAATATCCCGTGACTTTCTCCTTTCCTTTTGACTTGCCTATAAATCAATAAACAAGTTTCAGCTTTCATATCATTTACCGAATTTATGCCTCGTTACTCTAAATACCTCCCTTACTAATTTATGTTTTATGATTTCCATTTTAAACTTAATTTACCCAAGGGCAACATGGTCATTTACGTGTCTCTACTTTTTGGGTTCTGTTTTCATAATTTGGACTCCACCGTTGAGTCCAGTAGGTTTGAATTAATAAAAATTCACTATTTACTTAACTAAATCGGAGTCCATTTGACTCACCTTCGACGTAGGGGTATTTTGGTCATTTTGACATTCTACGGGTATTTTATTTTTTCGGGACTCCGTCTCGTAAAACGGACCTCACTATTAAATTCATAGGATCCAAAATAGTAAGTTTTCATTATTCGTTCTACTAATTTACGCGTCGAAATTAAATTTGAAATTTATTCACTTAAACCATTTATTTACATTAATTAATCTAGCTAATACATATTAGTATTTGAGCCCAAACAGACCACATGTGCCTTGGTGGCACAGTGGCTAAGCTTCTCACCCTTTCCCCTTTGGTCACAGGTTCAATTCGCTGCCCATACCATTTTTTTTCATTTTCTGTTAATACATTTTTCATTTTTTTTTTTCATTTCCTGTTCAAGTTAAGCCAACCATTGGATAGCTCTCCTTTCTAACCAAACACTATCTAAACTCGAATTTAAAAATTAACCCATGAAGTACAAGTGTTGGGCAGTCATCTGAATGGGTGGGTCGGGTCAGACCCGACCCGGTTTGGCCAAAATAAAATCGGAAAATAGCAGCCGCGCAGCAGCCATTTCCAGCGTACAGGTTGTCTTCTTCGTCAACGGCGACTCGCCGGTGACGGGTTTCTTGCGTTTTTCAGCGGGGTTAACACCTACGAGTTATGGACAACTCAAATCTACCATCAGATTTCAAATCGGAGTGCTGGAGCACTCCCAAAATGGCCGGAACAGTGGCGCATCTGGGGCTGTGCGGTTTTTCCGGCAGCCCCTTTTTCCTTCCATTTTTTCCCTTTTTCTCCTACGGTTTCGATCCCGTTTTGATTCTAAAATTTACCTACACCCAAGAGAATCAATTACCCATGATCTAGCCCAATTGATCGCAACAAAATCACCCCATCCGATCGGTTTTTCACCTCTGTTTTCCACCGTTTCACACGTTGGGTTCTGTTCGGTTTTCCTTTTTTTTTTTTCTTGATTCAATTCCAACACCAATCAAATTCTATGCATTCAATCTAGTCCTACGTTTCACACGATTCTATATCAACATAGTAATTCATGCTTGACAACAAAATTAAACACGAAAAATTAGCCGCACTCACCCAATTGCGCGTACAGGGCTGTTACTGGTTTCTCTTCCGAATCCACTGCCCAATCTGATTGGTCTTAGCTCGTTTCCTCCTCTGCTTCTTTCTCAACTCGCGCACGGTGCCCGACTTGCCTCTTCCTTCTTCCTCTTCTCTTTTTTTTCTTCCTTTTTCTTCCCTCTGTTCTAGCGTCCAGCCGCTTGCTCTGCTGCTTCTGTTTTTTTTTTTTTTTTCTTCTCTTCAGGTTCTATGCGACGGTATGCAACGGCTGCTTATATATAAAAAACGCCCCTCCTCTCTCTCTTTCTTTCCCCATCCGTTATGCCTCTTATCCCTTTATCTTTCTTTCTTTTTTTCTTTTTCTTTTTTTTTCCTTCCTCTTCAGGTCTAATGCTCCACCGCCCCTTCAGTTCTTTTTTTTTTTTTTTCCTTTTTCTTTTACATATTGTAACTGATACACCCTCACATATCTATATATATATATATACATATATATATATATCTTTATACCCATATATATATATATATTGTGCACCCCTCCAACTTCCCATTTATTATTATTTTATTTATGTTTATATATTTACATTTATATTTCTAATTCTTATTTTCTTTTCTTTTTTTTTCTTTTTTATTTATTATTATTATTTTTTTCATTTATTTTATCTTCCTTATTTAAAATTTCATTTTTTTTTTTTTTATATTCCAGTATCTATTCGTGGTTTACTTGGGCATTGCCCGGAAGCTATTTGTACTTCTAAAACCATTGAATTTCCAACCGTTTCATTTTATTCAATATGAAACAATAAGCTTTAACGACTTGATTTACATGGCCTGCTCGGTCACATCTGGGTCAGGGTGTTACACACAAGGCCTCCTCACAGCGGCTACCTCGCTCACAAGAACAAATCCGTGCGCCCACCCCCATGGGGCAAAGAAGACAATATTGTACGACTGAGCTAAGATGGCACATCTTCTCACCCACAAGGCCTTTTCCTCCCTAGAAGAACAAAGCTGTGAGGGATTTTACGCCCAAAGCGAACAATATAGTGCACATGGAGCCTAGTATGTGCCAAGACGAAAAGTGCACGCGAAACCTTGCAACTTGTGCAAATGATACAGATCAGTTACTACCAATTCCGGTTTAGTTATTACGAAGCTTTCTGTTCAGGCCTAATCTAAAGAAGACTTGATCTTGGGAGACATGTTATTTACTATTTTTTGATAAGCAAAGGTTGTGATCAATTCAATTACTTTAAGTCCTGGTGGACACGGATTCTTATTATGAATGATGGAATATCATAAGTCATCCAATAGATCATTGCAAGACCTCTTGCTCAAGTTATTCATTACCAAATAAGTTCGAAATGCTCAAGTTGTTCTGCTCAAAAAACAACTTCTGATCATAATGAGTTAAAAGGCTGATCTGCAATACACTCAGCTCATAAACATCTCTCCTTACACTAAACACAAGCTTAAAGGGCTGGAGCCTAGGCTTATACTATAGAGCAACAAAGACTTACAGTTCAGAAGGGTAAAGACACTTAAGCTTTGAAAAAAAAAATTTATTGATAAAAGTATTCAAGTACATCGGTGATCAAAATTAAATAGCACAAAATACATAAGGCAAGATCCTATCCTACTGGAGGCAGTCCAAAAAGAGTTGCTTCGCCGTCCTTACTCGGTAACCTCTACATCTGGAGGAGGGGCTTTAACACCTTCGATCAATGATAGATCAAAGTCTGGAAATTTTGTAAGGAGCTTGATCCTGAAGGTGTCATTATCCATACTGAACCAGCTCCCGACCCATTCCCTGGACTTCAGCCCTCATCTCCGCTTCGATTTCAACTTTGGCAGTGGCAACGGCAGAGGCGACTGAATCTTTGAGCTTCTGATCATAGATATACCAAAGATCATACAACTCCTTTTGAAGTTCGTCTGCCTTCCAAGCGTGAAAGATCCCTTTCAGACTCCAGGACAGCCAGATAGTTAGAAGCCTCTTTCAGCTTCTCCTCGGCAGCATGAGCCGCGGATTGAGCTGTACCGAGTTACAGTCTGACTTCGTCCAGCTCGACTTGAAGTTTATCAACTTCGTCTGCGTTTAGAGGAGTCACCATTAGAGCAGCCAAACTATGCATACTCTGTAAAATACAAAGAGGTCAGAATATGCCAAGTACAACGCAAACAAGAGAGAAAAGGAAACCTTTAGTAATTACCTTTATCTGGAGACTTATCATCTCGGTCATTAGTTTCTCTGGTTTTTGCCCCCTATATCGATGAGGGCCCTTAGCCCAGATGTCATCAAAAGCCTTTTTGGTGATCAAGTAGTCTGGGTCATCGGACGATTTGGGGGCTGTGGCAGCCGTCTTCCCCTTCGCAGTTCGTCTACTTGAAACGACAAGGGCATGAGGGATTGATGATATAGGGGTAGGGGCTTCCATTTCCTTTTCAAGCGGTGCACCCTTCCGAAAAACTGGAGACTAGCCTCATCTTCTTGCCTTAGGAGGGTCCTGTTCGGTAAAAGATGGAGCCTCTCCCACCTTCTTATTGGAGGGCTCAGGAATCCAGAGCCCAAAATTGAATTCTTGATCTCCTCCGCACGCTGGTTAGCTGCCATTAGGTTCTCCGGGGTAACTGATGACCGTATGAGCTCGGTTTAGGGGTCTGAAGGAGCTGCCGATACTGGTTCTGGAGCTCGGTTGTAAAGATAGACCTCTTCCAAGCACTCTTAACTGCACAGAAGACATGAAAACAGTGGTCAATAGAGCAATTCAAAAGTAAGAGCATAAAACTAGAACCAAAGCAATCATAGGAAATGGGGGTCTCACCCTTGAACCCTGAACTTTGGGGGAATGTTAAAATATGGCCTTGGAAGTCCTCGAGCTCCCATCCTCCTCCCACGAAAAAATACCACTTCTTCCAAGTCTTATTGGAAGTGGGTACAGAGGAAAGGGGTCTGAACCCTTTATCGAAAGACATGTAAAAGAGGTCTTCCGACCTCATATATTTCAGATCTATATTGCTACGGATCAAATCGAGGGACACGTCTACATTGTTCTGGTACCCTAACACTATGAACCCTAGAAGATGCTGCCAACTATTAAGGTTAAGGTCGGTAGGACAAGTGTTTAACCAACAAAAAAATTCCCTAACCAGGTCAGAAAGAGGGAGCCTCAATCCCATCTTGAACCAAGCGAGATAGACACAAATTTTGCCCTCTTCAACATCATATGGGCGATCTAAGGCGCTCGGTACTTTACAAGTGACAGTTGAGGGGAAGTTATATTTCCCCCTCAGTTCATCTATCAAGCCCTGTGTGATGGCACTTTCAGCTCTCTTCTCTCTGGGAAGGCCTATCAGAAGCCTCCCCAATCCTATTTTTGGGTTCTATGAAGGCATCTACTATTCTAACCTCTAAGCTAGAGAGGGCCCCTACCGACCTATTTCGGCACCTCCGGAGGGATGACTATCTACGATTTGGACATGAGACGACACATACGTCTCTGAAGAACTTTCTGTGCCGTAACCAGTATTAGAAGATGAAGGATAGACTAATATTGCTTGGAAACAAAAAGAGGAAGATGGAATTCTTAAAAATGAAAGGAAAAGGAAGACTAGTCAAACCTGTTTTAAACCGAAACTTTGGTCTTCAAAGCTTCACTGGTTACACAGAGTTAACAATGGCGGTATCCTTTTTGAGTATAATGAAAATGGTAAGGAAAAGGGCGTACAAAGCCCATCCCCGTCTTTATATACTTTTTCAGAAATAGGGACCCACCAAGCCGAACTGTCGTGACGGTTGTAGGCAATGATGGCTTCGAAAACCCAAATGTCGGCTTGCGTAATAAATGGCACGACAACACTTGCCTTGAAAATCGCACAAACCATACGCATGGCTTTTCGGAAGCACGTAGCCCTAGTTACACTTTGAATTTGAACTAGGGCTTAGAGGGGAGTAACTGATATACCACAAAAGTGACAGACCAGTCCCCACGTGACACGTGTGATTACAGACCAGTTAAAACTTGGTCATACAAAACAGATTCAGCCATTCAGAGCAAGCTTGGGTACTTAACCTTCAGAACTCATAGGTCTGAGCATAAGGCCATCAGAGGTTCCCTCCGGGATCAGAGCTCTTCACCACTATAAACATCCTACCGAGCAAAGGATAAGGAAATAGTTTTCAACAAGGAAACTGTCACTCACGGATATCTTTCAAGCGCAGTATCCAACATGATAACTTCTATCTCTGATGATCAAATTCCTACTTCTATGGCTCCAAATCCTAATTCAACTTAGGATTGCCACAGCCTATAAATTATACCCTAAAGGTACGCTTTATTTTTCATGCTCATTCTTTGGTTTACATTACAGTTTTTTAATTCAGTTTATTGACTTACGCATCGGAACGGCTACCGCCGGAGCCAATCCGGTGGCCCTCTGATCCTTCTCTTTGAGTATTTCTCAGGCAACGAAGTTCGGAGCCCCTTCCGACCAAAACGTGCAGCATCAGTTTGGCGCCGTCTGTGGGAACGCTTGGGCCACATACCTCGTTCCTGTGCTCCACCAGTCCCGACTGGGGGAGTAGCTGTTGTGCCACATCGAATAGGAGTCAGGCACTAGGACTCGCTTATAAGCCCCAGTTGTCCTCTTCCTTTGCATTAGGCATTTTCCGCCTAGGAATAACAAAGCCATGAGGGCTCTTAAGCCCAAAGCGGACAATATGGTGCATGCGAAGCCTACTATGTGCCAGGACGAAAAAGTGCAGCATCAGTTTGGCGCCGTCTGTGGGAACGCTTAGGCCACGTGTCTCGTTCTTGTGCTCCACCAGTCTCGACTAGGGGGAGTAGCTATTGTGCCTCTTTGAGTCCGATATCGAATAGGAGTCAAGCACTGGCATTGCTTATAAGCCCCAGTCGTCCTTTCCCTTGCATCAGGTATTTTTCGCCCAAGAAGAACAAAGTCGTGAGGGCTCTTACGCCCAAAGCAGGATAATATGGTACACGCGTAGCCTACTATGTGCCAAGACGAAAAAGTGCAGCATCAGTTTGGCCCCGATCTGTGGAACGCTTGGGCCACGTGCCTCGTTCTTGTACTCCACCAGTCCCGACTGGGGGGAGTAGCTGTTGTACCACATCAAATAGGAGTCGGGCACTGGCATTGCTTATAAGCCTCAATCGTCATCTCCCTTGCATCAGGCCTTTTCCTGCCCAAGAAGAACAAAGCCGTGAGGGCTCTTAAACCCAAAGCAGACAATATGGTGCACGCGAAGCCTACTATGTGTCAGGACGAAAAAGTGCAGCATCATATATAATGGTAGTTTTGCTTCACAGTGTTTAAATCAAACTAAAATAAAATTTGTTTTTCTAAAAAGTAGAATCTGAATTTACAAATAGAATTACAGAAATCAAAAAATACGACAAATTGAACACTGGTCTTTAAACCAAGTTCACAGAACATAAATAGATTATGTTCTTTATAAATTGAAAAATAAAAGCAAATGTACAAAAATTTTGTAGTATCAACATAAAAGATAAACGATCAAGGCTAGTGTTTGATGCTATGTTCTTAAGACAATATTCGCCCTCGCATAATGTTTCAAGTTGTACAGTGATTGTCTCTCAAGATACAATGATCACATATACTAATGTCGTACTCCAATTCGTATGCACAACAAATCAATATAGTGTTTCTATTCTCTTTCTAACTTTATAGGATGTACACCGAATATGTTAATGAATCTTTAGAACAATCAGACTTATATGCAATGAGAGTGGACTAGTTTTATAAAACTTTGTGTTTGTTCAATCAGACACAAACCTAAGGGTGCATCTCTTCATGCGAATAAATATAATACTTTAGTTTGAACTGATGCACTCATTCAATGAAGAGAACTATTCATAATAAACAGGCGTACCAATTCGAAGGGACGTAATTGGTCATTGAAGAAGGAGACTCTTTAGTGAAATTTCAAAACCTTTCTCAAAATGGTAGCATTTTTTCACTTCGTTAAAACTGTAACTAATATGGTAACGTTTTGTGAATATATTTTAAATAAAAATTTATTTAAATATATATTTTTCAAATATATATATATATATATATACACACATAATAGGTCAAGGTCCAAGCCCGACCCGACCCAATTTGGAGTGGGGTGGGCGGCACACGTGCGTGTGTGGTAAACTATCATGAGCTAGGTTTTCTCCTTTCTACAAAAGTAGAGTGTCACTTAGAGCCCAAATCCTCTTTCAAAGTAATTGTATATATGTACTCGCTTAGGAACTTTGTGGTCAACCAATGTACGACACAATTTGGGAGGCTCTCCATTTCTCATGAAATGGAGGGCCTCCATTTGTGACTGTGGGAGATAAAAAGTGATTTTGAAAATTGTGTGTTTTTTTTTAAGAAAAAAATTGTTTTTTTAAACTTATTAGACAAATGGAGGTATCTTCGTTTCTCATAAAATTGAGACACACTCAATCTGTGGGATATAAGCTTTTTACAAACTCTTGTTACCATATTATCATATTCAAGATGATATTTAAAGTCAATTTCTCATTTACTACTTAATAATTTTGAGTAACTCAATATATATTCTTAATATCCCGCATGAAAAAAAAAAAAAAAAACATATTTCTATATAGACTCACATATAATAATGTGTAAGATCTACTTTTATGTTAATTCAAAATTGACTAAAAACACTTACTCTAAACCCATTTTCCCAACATGTGTTGAACTAAGAACCTCTTAAAAACGTAGTCCTTTATTTTAAGGTCTTGGGGGTTGAGTTAACTTCAAAGGATCTTGTTATATCTAATTTAAGAAATTTTTTAATATCTTTTTGATTACTAAAAATTAATGTTACTAATAGTTTTTATATACATATACATATATTTATATTTATTTTATAATGTATATTTTATTTTAATAATCAATACTACAATTTTTTTAAAAAAATTAATTCTTTACAAGATTAATAATTAATACAATTTTTAAGTTATTAACTAATCAAGTGTATTTATCAAAATTTGGGTTGTCCTCCCTCATGAATTTATTAGTGGACATTTTTATTGAGAAAGAAATGGAGGAGGAAAGCAAGAAAATCAAAGAAAGAAAGTACCAAGAATTATGTGCCTAGTTGTTTTCACTGTTTGTCAGATTTGATCACATGGGTACCCTACCATTCTTTCCTTTCTTCTTATGCCAATATAGGCACCGTCAAGCTAATCCAATGTGAGTGGAACTAGAGTAGAAACTGTTATAATAAGATTGGATTAATTTTTTTCTTTTTTTGGGTAATTGATAAGTAGTCATAAATCCATTTTATTATTATTTTTTTGGTTGAATATTAACAGTTAGTGTTAGTTAATTTGTATTAATTTTCATTATTCCACAAAATACGATTAGATATTTTCTACTAAAAATTTTCTATTTAAGCATCAAATGACTTATAAAGTCTTTACTTATTCGATTTTCAAACTAGATTTTAGAGTATCACTCGTGTGAAAACATGTTTGAGAAAATTAATACTTTATAATTATGTATTATAAATATGTATATTATATATAGTATATATAATTATTTTTGGGTCGGCTTGGTTTATTTGATATTTTAACCCAGTATTAGTTCGTTTAATATTTTATAAACAAAAAAATCAAATTTAAAAATTTAATTACATCAAATAAAAAAGATTTAAGTTGTTTAAACTATTATAACACAATATTTATAAGGAAAGAAATCAATATTGGCAATAAAAGGTGGGAATTAGGAAAGAAGCAATCTGCACCCCTAGTGGCAACTTTATACTTGGCTACTGCTTAGACTTGGTTGTGGGGCGTGGAGGCATGGCATGGCATGACAATACACACACTAATGTGTGTAAGTAACCCTTGTATCGTCACTTTCTTGCCAATGTGGACAGTCCATGATTGCTTCCTTTAAGCTCTTCCCAACATCAATCTTGCCTCACAGGGGGCTTTTTTTTATTATAGTGAAAGTGTACTTAAACTTTAAATGTAATTAAAATAGTAGGAATATCTTTCATTATTCTTAATTAAGGTAGAATGATATTGAGATCACCATTTAATTAGAAAGATTCAAAAAATAAAAAATGACAATAGCTATTATCGCTCTTTGATATACTCTCACACTAAGAAGGTAAAAAAGAATTCCTCAATCATAAACAATAATTTTAGAGTATGTGAGTATAATGAGAGATCGGAAGTAACTTCTCCCTATTAATATTTTATTTGGATAATGCCCTATTAATATATTTTAGACTAGATACTATTAATTATTAAAAAGTTATAATTTTTTTTATCCTACATATACATTTTTACCCTAAAAATAGACATGCATATATATTGTCATGGACTCATGGATAATAAACTCTTTCTAATAAAATTCTTTATATCTTTTTTCCATTAGTAAAAAAAATAATCTTATGTAACATATATAAATATGTATATTTTTTTATTCTAATAATTAATATTATAAAAAATATAAATTATTAATTATTGACTATAAAATGAAATTAATTCTTCCAAAAATTATTATGAATGGGGCTATCTCCACTCTTCCTTGACCTGAGAATGTGCATGACACGCATTATTAATTATTAATATAAATTAAATTATTAAATATTAAATATTGAAAGGTTATCAGTACATTATAGTTTTACTAAACTGTTCTCCACCATAGCTATATACAATATTTCACCCAATCACAGCCAGCCATATTTTTTTTAGCGTTGCTACGTAATGACATGGCATAATTTGATTAGTCTTTGGTCAATTGACGCAAGTAAAACCTGCTATAGGAATGTAGGGGACCTCCATCTCCAGCCGACTAAAATCGGAATATTCCCCGGAATCTGACACCCGCCGACGGCCGGCCGCTGACCAACTGGCAATCTCCAATCTCCATATCCTCCCTCTCTCACATAAAAGAAGCTCACTCGCCCTAGTAGTTGGAACAGTTAAGTTTCCGAGCCTTTAAAGACAACAAATCAGTGAAAAATCACACGCTACTGGAAAAGAAAAGAAAAGAAGGAGAGAGAAAAAAACAAGTAATGCACAGTAATAAAAGTCCAAATAAGACCAAGAACTGACTATAAAAAGCCACTTCTCTCTCTGTATTGCTTGCTCTACTCTCTCTCAAGTCTCTTTCTCTCTCTTTCTCCATCTCTCACAATGCCACAAAACTGCTCTGTCTCTCTTCTACTTTGCTAGAAAGAAACAGAAGTATTGTTTGGCTGAGACGGGAAGAAAGGAGAGCTCGAAACAGCAGCAGTTAGAGTGGTTTTTTTTTATACAGTTTTCTGTTTGTCGGTGGAGAGAGAGAGAGAGAGATCTGAACTGGGTTCATTCATCCTCTCCTATATTGTAGTTGAATGCTTCAGTGCTTCACTCAACAACATTGTTGCAGAGAGAGAGAGAGTGAGAGAGTTTGGATCTAGGGGTTTCATTGGGCCAGTCAAGCCAATTACCAGTATATCCCCTGTTTTGAGTCCTCTGTTTTTTTTTTAACTGCTGCTCTGTTAGAGTGGGAGAGGGATTTTAGTGAGAGAAATGGCTGAAGTTTCTTCGAATAGCCTGATTCCAGAGGGCTTTCAGGGGACGAGAGCGGACATAGCAGGGCAAATTGGGTTGATTTGGGAACTAATCAAAGCACCATTGATAGTTCCATTGCTAACGCTTGCTGTGTATATATGCCTTGCCATGTCACTCATGCTGTTCTTCGAGAGGCTGTATATGGGTGTGGTGATCATACTCGTCAAGCTCTTCTGGAAAAAGCCCGATAAGCGCTACAATTGGGAGCCCATTCGTGAAGACTTGGAAATCGGCAATTCGGCTTTTCCAGTGGTTCTTGTTCAAATCCCAATGTACAATGAAAAAGAGGTTATCTCTCTCTCTCTTCTTTTGGTTATTGTGTGATTTTGGCATTGTTGATTTTTCTTGCTTTTTGGTTTCTGAGTATGCAAAGAAAAAGCTGAAGTTGGGCATTTGTTTTTTTGTGTTTGGATCAGGTTTACAAGATCTCCATTGGAGCTGCATGTGGACTTTCATGGCCAGCAGATCGTCTTGTGATTCAAGTACTTGATGATTCTACTGACCCTGCTATCAAGGTACTTGAAAATCAAAGCCCGTCATCCAAACAGTAAATGTCTCTTCATGAAATTCGGTTCAGTTGCAGTCTCTCTGTTTCACAATACCCAAATTTCAGAAACCTTTCTTTTCTAGCTCAAATTGTTGAATTCTTCTTGATCTGGGTTTTGCTAGCACAATAATTTTCTTCTGATACATGCCCCATTTGACGTTAATTCAGCACGGCTCTGTTGTTTTGGTAGCTTCAATTTCTTGTTTTTGTCTTGATCTTATTCTTGTGAATCCCATCATTTTTAGATCTGATTTGTGTTATCTTTGGTATTTAACTTCACCATATCTATACATTATTACATACCATATATTCCAAGAACAATATCATTCACATCTGACTTTTTGTTTATTTTGGTATTTAAATTAAGCTTCAACCATATCTATACATTTATGACACGTTACTTGTATACCAAAACAACATTATTAACATATCAAATTCTTGAATTTCTCATCTTGGACTTGCTAATACAATCAATATATGATATTGGTTTGTTTGATTTATTTTTTGGGAAAGTGGGTTATGTTAATTTCATCCATTAAAACGGCACATTAATGTTGTAGGATTTGGTGGAGAGAGAATGCATTAGGTGGGCTAGCAAAGGGCTTAACATAAGGTACCAAATTAGAGAAAACAGAGTAGGTTACAAAGCTGGTGCTCTCAAAGAAGGCTTGAAGCATGACTACGTCAAACACTGCGAATATGTTGCCATTTTCGACGCAGACTTCCGGCCTGAACCGGACTTTCTCCGGCGAGCCATCCCTTTTCTTGCCTACAACCCTGAAATTGCCCTTGTTCAGTCTCGTTGGAGGTTTGGTAAGCTTCACCATCTCAACCGTGATTTTACTCTTTTGTTTTAGGCTTATTTTTATAAGCCTGTCTAACATTCAATGCTGTCGGTGGTCTAGCCCAGTGTCATTATTATATAGATACAAATATAGATTGATATATTCTTATATCAGTACGTATATGTGTATGTATATCAGTGTATATACATATATATATATCATTGCAGTAGTTTTTCTAGTTGCTTCTCGTCGGCGGGGTTTGTTGCAGATTGCACGGGGGTCCTTGTAGACAAATTAATCAAGGGCCGGTGATTTTGACACTTGTCTTGACTTGCACCGTTGATCACGGGTTGGGACCCACACATCAGAAAAATACACCTACACCAGCTACTCTCACCATACCCAAGCCATTGATATGTGAACCATTGATTGAGACACACCTGTACCCTGTTTTATTTTTACAATTTTATTTTTATAAATCAAAGTAATATATATATATGTGTGTGTGTGTGTGTGTGTGTGTCAGTTTGTATTGATTAATTCAGAGGGGTGTCGGTTGCAATGACGTAAGTATCCCTACCTTTTGCTCAAAGTATACAGTTTCGTCCGGATAAACCCACATGGAAGAGCTAGATATACGGGGTAGGTTTGTCATTTTACTGATAAAAGAACAAAGGGCCATTAATTTACTTTCTTACTTTATTCGATGAATCATGTGGTACGAATTTAATGGTCAACCGTATAGTTGAAGGGTAAATTTGTCATTTTACAGCCACCTCCATGTGCTTCACTGCTGCTATATATTCCAAACTGAGTTATAGTACCATAAGTTGGGCTGGTGGACGTCACTCAACTCAACTCACCGACACTTTACTCTTTCTCTGTACATATGCATATACATGTATATATATATATATATAATCATAATAGTAAATTCAAGGATTTTTCTAATGACGTGGCAGTTGGTTATTTGAGTCACGTGATGACAAAAAAGTAAACAGTTCTCTAGGAATATTTTAGTACAACCGTATAGATCATATAGTTTTGTTCAAAGACAAATAGGAGCTCGCCAACTCAGCGTCCACAGTAAAAATAAAATTAATGTGGTGGGCCGATGGAAGACATTGTCTCAGTAATCGTACTTTAAAGGTATATTCTAATGTGTACCTTGTCACCAAAATTTCCAAACCAAATGTCAGCATGACATTCTCAGCTCAACTAACCAAAACAGTTTCACTGCAACATGAAAATGTTTTTTGAAGTAATGGATGTCACTACTAAATGTGTTTTCTTTGTTTTTAGAAATAGATTTTGGGGATTTGCATATTAGTTGCATGGAGGAGGATGATGCTCTAAATAAAGGATCATGATTTTTTGTGGGGTTATTTTGCAGTGAATGCAGATGAATGCTTAATGACAAGGATGCAAGAGATGTCATTGGATTACCATTTCACAGTGGAGCAAGAAGTGGGATCATCTACTCATGCCTTCTTTGGTTTCAATGGTAAACAAGCTACTTAACCCACTTAAGTATCATTAGTTAATGATTAATTAAGCGTTCGCTCTTTTGATAGGATCATACATTAATGGACACATGCTTGACTACATTTCAAAAACCACATCTTAAACTTTTATTTTTCCAAAAACTTTTGAACCTATATAGTCCTGACAAATCTTAAAAACAACTCATAAGCAGCATTCAAGTTTAATGATTTTTAATGGTTTTAATAAAATGAATTAAAACAACTAATGCAGGCACTGGTGGTGTATGGAGACTTGCTGCTATCAGTGATGCCGGTGGGTGGAAGGACCGGACAACAGTAGAGGATATGGATCTTGCTGTCCGGGCTGGTCTCAAGGGCTGGAAATTTGTTTACCTTGGTGACCTCCAGGTATTTGTTTAGTTTTCTGTGTATGTATATGTTGCATATACAAGGCATGGTCCTAAAGGAGGTTACACTTTACAATAATTTAAAAGTAACCCGGAAAAGAAAAAATTCAATGCAGCCCATTACTTGTCCTTTCATTTCAGAAAAATTATTTTATTGTCATTGACTTCAGTTAGTCGGTTTTGTTCAGATAATGCATGCTGAATGAGGGCAATGAACTTAATCTCAGGCTCTGTAAACCCTGCTTTTAATTTGTGCATCTTCAGGGTGTAATGTGAAATGCTATTTGTTTATGCCACAGGTGAAGAGCGAACTTCCTAGTACTCTCAAAGCTTTCCGTTTTCAGCAGCATCGGTGGTCCTGTGGTCCTGCTAATTTGTTCAGAAAAATGGTGATGGAAATTGTTAGAAACAAGGTTAGTTTATTTGTATGAGCCATTGTAAAAAAATAACACTTGGAAGTTTTGAAATGAAGAAATAAAGTTTTGAATCACCCCCTTGTTAAATGTTTCTGCAGAAAGTATCTTTTTGGAAGAAGGTATATGTGATCTACAGCTTCTTCTTTGTGCGGAAGGTCATAGCTCATATGGTCACTTTCTCCTTTTACTGTGTTGTACTTCCATTGACCATTTTGGTTCCTGAAGTTGATGTTCCAAAATGGGGAGCCATTTACATTCCTGCCATCATCACCACTCTGAATTCAGTTGGAACCCCAAGGTCTAGTATACTTTTCAAATCCCTCTTTCCATACATTCTCTTCCATGACATGATCTTCTATTGGAAACAAACACCAAACTATAATAGTCTTAACTTTTTCAACTTGAACTTGCAGGTCAATTCACCTATTGTTCTACTGGATCCTTTTTGAGAATGTGATGTCTCTGCACCGGACTAAGGCGACCTTTATTGGACTACTAGAAGGAGGGAGGGCTAATGAATGGGTTGTCACTGAAAAACTAGGAGATGCTCTCAAAAACAAAGGAAACAGCAAGGCACCAAAGAAATTCAGATTTAAGATGGGAGACAGGTGAAAATTCCTCGTTCTTCTCTTTTCTTTTCCTTTTTTTTTGGGAGGGGAATTAATTGCACAACCATCAACATAATAGTTAATATATATGCACAGGTTTTTAAATTGTGCAGTTATTTGTTTGGTTGCATATATGGTATTTATGCACGCAAATGCTGCAAACATGCATGCATGCAAACACTCACCAAATCCCTTATGGCCTTATAACCAAATCCACATGTTTGAGGAAATTTTATTTGGGTAATGTACCAAATCTACTTATTTTAGGGCATATAAAATTGAGATTATGCTTTCTCCATTACTTTAGTTGAGAATCTTCAAAATGGTGTGTTTTCAAACAGATAGCAAAGAGCGTAGAGATTTAATTATATTTGAATGTTTCATTGGCTAAAGTTAGAAAACAACAATCAAGGGATCTGCCTTACCTTGCTCATTATAATTTTGTCACTAGCATATTTTGGAAGCTTTAAGTCAATTGAAAATTTGTAACAATACTCCATTTTATAAGGTTGAATAACTTGAATGTTTTTCTTCATTGGTATATCATGTAAGCAGTTAAGAGTGTCATTGTTTTATTTTTCTTTTCCCTTTGTCTTATTCTAACACTAATTCTGGGTAGTTTTCAACCCTAAGGCATCTAATCCACTTTCTTCATATATGAATATTTTTTTGTATATTTCTTTAATTTGACTTCTTTTTATATTGCTTGATGGTTTAAAATTTACAGAATTCTTCTATTGGAGCTGGGGTTTGCAGCATTCCTGTTCTTCTGTGGATGCTATGATTTCCTTTATGGGAAGAACAACTACTTTATATACCTCTTCCTCCAAACCATAACCTTTATGCTTGTGGGATTTGGCTACATCGGCACAATTGTCCCCTAGCTTATAGTGGCGGTACCTTCAACTACACACATCAGCACAATTCTCACTAGCATTTGCCATACCATGTATCTTTCTCCTCTACTACAGCATATATATGAGTGCTTTCTGTTAGCAACATTTGATTACATTTGTTACCATTTCAGCTCTCAAAAAAGAAAAAAAAAATCCATTCATCATGTTGAGCAGAAAAATTCAAAACAGTGCATTTCTAGGGAAGCCTCTTGTGAGCATTAGGGAAACACCAACAAATACGAAAAACAAAATGGTGTTATTATGTGAACAGACTATACTGTCAAGAAAAGGTTAAAGAAGCAGAAGCAGAAGCAGAAACAGCACATGGGTTAAGAGAACACTTCAGTGATGTTATTTTTTCTTAAATAGATTGTTTGTAATTGTGACTTTGAATTTCTACCATGCTGAGTCTCCATTTAGTTAGTTTTTCTTAGCTTGGAGAGTTAATAAGCTGATGGCTAAAGGGCCAAACTTGTAATCAAAGGTATTTTTTTTTATGAGTTTGCACTCTTCCTCTGTTTCTTTAGTATAGATGATTGTATTAGAACTCTTATGGATCTAAATAAGGTGAAGAATGGTGCTTGATAGTCTCAGTGAGCTTTATCTGTTGGCCCTTTTCTCTGAAATGAGCATATATCCAATTAGAGTTATTTTGCAAACCGTTAATGAGAAAATTCACAATATTATTCTCAGACTTTTGAAGATTTCCCTGTTTGATCAAGCACATAGAACCTTAATTTAACTCATAAAATTCAAGAAATGTATACTGTATCTCAGTTTGAAGCGCTAGCTCTTCGTGATGGATTATTGAGGATTGATAGTAGTGATGGTAAATATTGGGATATAGAAGGTGATTCTAAGTTAATTATTGATGCTTTGTTGGGAAGACAGATGTACTTATGGAAAATTTATAGTATTATAGAAGATTGTTTTAATATTATTCAGGATAAGGGCCTAGAGGTTGCTATTAGACATGTTTATCGTGAAGCAAACATGGCAGCAGATTGGCTAGCTAATAAAGCACATAGTTGGAAAAATAGAGTAGTTTGGTTAGATGGATTTCCTTTGGAAATGTGTTCAAAATAAATTAGTTGGATGCCAAACAAATCTTAAATTTGAATATAGTATACTGCAACCACAAAGCCCTAACTATAACCGCTCTTATTTGAATAAGACCTTTTTAGTAAACTATATGATGCCTAGAACTCTAATCATTAACCCACCCAAGAAAGAAAAAAAATTTAAGATGCAATCAAAAACATTCTTGGATTGCTATTATCTGTTAAAGACTTATAAATTACGGCAAACGAAAATGGTAGCTTGATATGACTCAACAATGATTCTGTCATTACAGAAGCCTTCTCATTTGTTGCATAAAATCTTTATGTTCACATGCATTTGATCTAATTTTTATAATCATCCCCTTAAGATTATTTGCAGGCATGATCTATAGAACTTGTTATTATAATTCTGAATTTTTAAGCCAAATGCCCAGACATGCTAATCACTAAGCATAATCTGCCATTATTGCTAATACATCTCTTTCACAAATACTTTAGTAGGGAACATCTTCATGCTTGTTTTTCATGATTTGTCCCAACACACTGATGCCTGTGCTGTGGCATGACTTTTGTTTTACCCTTTAATCCTACCTTCCTCTGATGTACATTACTGCTAATAGTCTGACATTTGCCATTGTTTTTCATCATTTGAAGGGCATTTTTGTCAAAAAAAGATTCGACATTCAAAAGATCAGAAATAAAAAAAAAAAAAAAAAAAAAACTCCAGATGCGTTTCTTCTAAGAGAAGTGTCATTATTTGGGCAAATCTTTCACTTTTACTTGCCTCAATGAGAGAAGGGGGGGGGGGGGGGGGGGGGGGAAGAAAGTGACAACTATGATGTTTAATGTAAATCATCTTCAATGGCAATATAATATGTGATGTATGATTAATATAATATCAGATCCTTTTTAGGTTTCTTGATAGCTTTGGGAAGGCCCAATTCTTTTTGTTCAATTTATAACAACAATGGAGATGAACCTTTATAGTTTTTATGATATATTGATTATGGAAACTTCCAAAGCGAAGTTTTTGTACTAACCTTATTATCTTAAAGAAACACCTGAAAACTGGGGGCTTAAGGCCGTTTCAACTCTGAAAACTTTATGGTGCAAAGTGTCTGTCTAGTGTTAAAGGGCTAGCCTAGTGCACGGGAGATTTCCACCACTGCAGGGTTTAGTCCAGGTCTGCCCTCAGTGTCTGTCCAGTGTTGCTTGATCAAATATATGGTATAGTAGTCCCATACCATTGCCGACATTAAACCGCAGTACTGGCGCAGAAAAGGGTTAATGACAACACTATGCACATGGTACTTATGATTAATCTAAAATTATGGTATTCTATTTGGCAGCATCATATGATAAAACTTTTTGTTAGGTTGCAATAATGTATCTTCTTGTTTAACAAAGAAGAATGAAATGGATGTTATGTTTTATTTGACACCACTACTGCGGACCTCCAATCCCCTCAGAAGTTATAAATTGATTTTTATTTATTTCTTTACATGATGACAAAGTCAACAAACAAGAAAAGCAATATGTATGTATGAATTATTTTATTGATGGCTTATAAAGAAGTATGATGGAGTAGCTACAAAAGATGATATGAAATTTTATACAATGTATGAGAATTTTATACAAATTTCACACACACATGTGTGTGTGTGTATATATATATATTGCAGAGTTTTGTGGCAGATTCTCAGTAACAGTAGGTTTGAACCTGCATGAAGTCTTGTCCTGCATTTATTATGCATCTCAACCATGGGCCTATCAGTCTCCTTAAGTTGATGCCACTTTATTTAGGTACTGTGAATTTGTTTTATCAATTGGGGTTTTTTTTTTCTTTTTGCAGACAAAACACTTTAATGTTAAGTATCAAAATAATTAATGTTGAACTTGTAATACAATACTTCAACTGTATAGCCTTTTCAAAAGATAGGTGGACATGGCTTCTTCTTCTTCTTCTTCTTCTTACCATTAGACCTCTGATTTTCCACTCTCTCTTTAACGAATTTATGCTTAAAGCGAACCTAAAGAGGCAGCCGGATGAGTGTTAAAACTTAAAAGAAGCCACTGCAAGAAACTCCAGAATATGTCCAATTTGGGCCCCTATCAAGCCACAAACTAATCTCATATTCTATTTCATTAGATGCTATCCTTTCACTAATGTCACAAGTTTTCTGAATTTTTGGTGGTTTCTTTGGAGTAAATTTGGGGAAGACTTGATTAGAATTTTTTGAAGCAGTTTTTTGGGGCATGTGACTCTCTCTCTCATATAATTGGAGAGATTTGGACAGGGGAGCTATCAATCTTGTTTAATGAAAGGGAACTCCCATTGCTCCCCACACCACTGGTCCACAAATTCTGTTTGATTGATCAAGCACCAAAAAACAAAAGTTATGACCTGTCTCCTTTTAATATGATTTTCTTTTAAAAAAATAAAAAATAAAAAATTAGGCCATGTGATGGCTTAAGTGAAGTTGGTGGTCCAATTTTATAAAACACCAAAACACACACAAACACACACACACACACACATAGATATTTGATTTGGCAAATTATGAAATTGGTTGGTTGAAGCGTCTTCTCAATAGGCTGTCTTGTGTGTGCTTGGCCTTGGAAACTAATATTGTCATGTTTCATTTCATCCATTGCTCAAAACATTAAAATTGATGCATCGGGTGCTCTTCTCACCCCACACTGCCCATAATTAGGGCCCCTTCACTCTGCAAAATGGGGTCAGCTCTTCGTTGTAATATTCGGCATCACATACATCATATTCATTTTCTCTGCTCAATTAACCTTTTTCATATATGTATGTATGTTTGTGTGTGTTTATATATACATATATATATATATATATTATTTTTCTCACCCACGTTAGTCCTCTCTACTTCCAAAAAATCATATGCCCACTTCATGCAAAAGTGTCGGCAGCTCACTTAAAACGCACAGCTACTCAATACAACTACAAATTAGAGACAGCCCCAAAATTCATGCCCTTGAATAGGCTCACTTGCTTTTATAGCAATTTGACACCATTTGGAGAAAAATTATTGAATGGGAATTCTCGTGACACACATGTTAGAATGTTATCGAAAAAATACATTGTCACGTCACTTAAAAAACAAAATTTTACCATAAAAAAGGCAAAATAGTTATGAAATACTTTAACAATATGCCTACTTTTGGAAAAACATGAACAAATGAAGATGACAGTTGACAGACAATTAATACAACCTGAAATGCATAGAGAATCAAAAGTTTCTGAGTAGCTTTTTCTTTGACAAAGGTTGAATAATAATTAATTGCTCGTTTGTTTGAGTGCAGTTATAAAACAAAAGTTGTTTGAGTTAAACAATTAAGTTTCTTTGATAGTACTGTTAAAAAATATTTAACAGTTATTACATAGAAGTGCTCATAATAAATTTAACCAACTAAATAAAAAAAATTAAATTTATTAACTTAATTCGAATCATGAAAAAATTATGATGAATGAATAAAGTTCTCAAACAACTTATTATTAATGAATTCTTCAAAATACACTAGTGCGATGAAACCAAACATAGCCTTTAGTTTTCTTACCATAGTTATCATTAAATAATGCAAATTGGCCAAATGGTAAACACAAAAAGATCTCCCTGCCATAAGTGTGGTAGGGCTCACAAGTGCATCACCATGTCAGATCACAAAAATGATCCAATTGCCCAATGATTTTCAACTAGCAACAGCCCATTAAATGACACCGGAATCTCAGCCAATAATTGAGCATTTTTTTTCAAGTGCTTAGAATGAGAAGCCCAATATTAACCTCCATCATTGGCTCTCCTGCAAGCTCTTGGCTGCCCCCCTTAGTATACCCATCATTCTTCAACTTCACCCAAAAACTTGGAGAGAAACTATCTTGGGTCTGGACTCACTACCTTTCACTGTTTTGAGGGATGACTGACTAGTCATTTTACAGAAAGTGACTAAAACACAAGCACAAACCTCCTGCTAACAATTCACAGCCCAAACTTATTAGAACAATATTGCCTGGAACGTAGGATCGTTATAGTACTGAAAAATGAGAACGAAAATATAAATTCGTCATTTGTTATAAAACGTGATACATTAGGAGTAGACTTCTTTAAATTGCTTTGTTGAAACAAAATACGTTTATTTGAAATATGATATGTTTTTTTTATTATATTTAAATAATATCTGTATGTATATATATACACTAGAAAGATTTTAATAAATATAAGTCATTATAAAATAAAATTCTAATGATGTGTGTATATTTTGTATAATTTTTTTGCAACTTTTGGTATTTTATATTGAAACGTTAAATCTTGTAGTTCCTAAATCACTAATGATCCATATTTTGAATCGTGCAATCTTAATTCACAATTTGTTAGAGGAGGAATGAATTGTGATAACTATGTATTAGATATTAAATTGCATATCACTAACCACTTTATTATTATTATTATTCTTTTTTTTTTGCAAGTACTTATAGAATTTTGAGCCCTTGTTAAATACTTGGAAAAGACCATTTTATAAAGTAGACCCATCCTTGTTGAAAAATAATGATCCACGTAACTTTGATGAAAAACATTAGAGAAAGAGTGAAAAATGATATAAAGAATTTATATAGTTTGACAGTATACCTATGTCTATAGGAGCGAGCGGTTAAGTTCTTTACTATTTAGAAAATATGATTACAACATATTTATATTGTGTCACAATTAAAAGCCTTAACCCAAGTCTGATACATTGAAAAAATCTACTCCGCTCATAAAACCTATATGCTAGTTTCACATTTTATACAAATATGAGTCAATATCTCTAACAATCCCTGTGAGAAAGTAGCTTATTTTAATTTTTTTGCAAAAGAACATATTAACAGTATATTATTTAGGGTAGGGGGAAATCCCCTCACTTCTTCCTTCATGCATACCTTAGTTTGAGATATATACATGCAAGTCATATATATACACACACATCTGTATCCCAACTATCAAGAAGCCAAAACTAAAACTAGAGCTTATTAATATAAACAATGAATTCAAGCAGAACATCAACGCGTTTGTAGTCCAACGGTTAGGATAATTGCCTTCCAAGCAATAGACCCGGGTTCGACTCCCGGCAAACGCATTTTTGCTTTTCCAAAAGCTTTAATTGTAGCAATTTTTCCCCGAAATAAAAATAAACAATCTTACAGAAATTGGTGGCTGTGGGGTTCGAACCCACGCGCACTTATGTGCAGAAGATCTTAAGTCTTCCCCCTTAACCTCTCGGGCAAACCACCTTTCTGTCAGTTACTTGGAGTTTTATATTAAGTATCATCTAAAACAATACATAACTTTTTATGTAAATCAGTTAAATACTTACGGTAAATTTAGCTTTTCAAGGGAAGGGAATACTTTTGATATTACGTGTTATAGTTTCAATTGAACACTTTAGGAGATTCTTATTATTACAAAATATAAAAAAGATTAAACATATATATATATAGTCTTACTTTCATAAATAGAAACTTATAAACAAATTACTTTAGTGATGAATATTTTTTAAACAATAAGGAAATTGTTTTCTTATATATAAATCTTGAGCTTGTTTGAAAAAGTTATGAATTGAAGGAAAAATATTTTATGATGATTGCTTGAACTTCATTAATTGTATTTTCTGTTCCGACAGATCTATCATATATCATATACTTAAGTTGTTCCTTTAAGAGTTTTAAAAAAATTCTTAATAATTATAAGGATAAATTACACTAATTTTTTTTGATAGTTTTGACAATTATAAAAATTCTTTTAAAGTTTCTAAAATGATACTGACCTTTATTATTTTTACTAACAAATTACAAAGACCTCCATTTCAGTCTTTTTTTTTTTTAAATGACAAAAATACCTCTTTCATTTTTATTTTTATCTTTTTGTATGTTTTTAATTTTTACCATTTTTGAAATTTTTTCATTTTATAAAAAATAAATAAATTTAAGATAAATAACTTATATTTTTTAGTCAAAGAAAATTTTAATTAATATTTATTTAAAAATAAAAAAGAAAAGTTAAAGAAATTGATCAACTTTTAAAAATGAAAAAATAATATGAAAGAAGCACTTTTTTATTTTGAAAAAAAAAAATAAGACTAGATGGGAAGTCTTTGTAGTTTGTCAATAAAAATAGTGAAATTTAGTGTCATTTCAGAAATCTCTAAAAATATTTTTGTAATTGTCAAAAATTTTAAGAAAAATTAGTGTAATTAACCCTAATTCTAAATACAGTGAAGATGTGTTAAATCACAAAAAGAAAATATGAATTTTAAATAACTTTATTTTTTGAAAAATCCAAATCATAAAAATTTCCAACAAAAAAAATTGAATGCATCAACTACAACCAAAAAAGAAGTATCTTAGAAGAAGTTTATCACAAATGATGTAATAAGGAATCATGTGTCAAATACAAACACATAGCTTATTTGAGACAATCGAAGGATTAAACTCCAATCATTAGACAATTTAAAATAAGGTGTTGAAAATTATATCAATAAAAGAATATTTTCAAATTTTTTGAACACTAAGCCGTAACATGACCTAAATTAGGGTTAAGAATTCAATACAACAGTAGATCATGACTTTAGTTAAGTCATTACCCAAAGTATGATCAAAATCAAACCTAACTCTTGGTCAACTTAATCTAACCTAGGTTGATGAGACTAGCAGTTGAGTGATTAATACATCACTCACTTAAAAATGAAGCAAAATATTACATCATATATTAAATAATTATTAAATAAAATAATTATAGAAAAATAAAGAAAATACAAAATAAATGCATAAAATGTTAAAAAAATAAAAGAAAATAAAACATGTGACCTACACATGATAATGAGGACCCAAATACACACACTCAACTATGTATATAGGTGTAAATATATATAGAAAGATAAATAGGAAAAATAAATAAAAGTAATTAAAATTTATTTTTATTGTCATGTGCCTTGCACATGATGAAAATGAGCTGAAACACACCCAAGAGTGTATTAGTGTATTGTATACATGTGTGTGTGTGTGTAGAGGAGAATTTAAATAATAAAAAAAAAAAAGGGAAGACGAAGGGGAGGCATGCACATGGAGCTCTACTGCAGCCCCATGTGCAGCAGCTTGCCAACCAATATAGCCCACAACCCTAACCTCCTTCTTGACTTACAGTTGCTTCAAGATGAAGGAACTTTGCTTATATCTATCTATATATATATATATATATATTGTACTAATCCAAGTCTCACTCATACACAACTAGAGAGGAAGAGAGAGAATTAAGCAAGAAAGAGGTTGGATCGCAGCTTAGACAAAGAGAAAGAGGAGGAGAGAGAGTGAAAAAAGTTGGCAACATATCAAAAATAGGTTAGAGCTCCATCCTTTTTTTACGTCATTAAGCTTCTGCATAAATTTTAGACACATTATATCAATTAACTAAGCATTTAGACCCCCAAAACTATAAGAACCATGACAAACCGCCATTGATTGACCTCCTAAGTTGAGGTCTGAATCGATGGAAACAAAGTAGGTATTCAACATTTGAAACTTAAATTAGACCTCACATAGTTCACAAAACCACCAAGACCTGATCCCAAGATATGTCGAGGTTCAAGTTTGGGTCCAAAAACAAATTCCTTCAAATGGGACTCTAAACTCTATCTTATGGGCATAGGGAGAATCCTCATGATCCAAGGAACACATAGCAAGAAACCGCGCTCGATTTGGTTAAGGGATGATCTTGAAATAGTGAAAATTTAGTCACCTTATCGACCTTGAATTTGAGCTCTAGAGCGAGTGCCAAGCTTTCAAATCAATGAGAAAACCTAAATTGGGAACCTAGAAACTAATTAAGATCGAACACAGAACGAAAAAGAAGCTGGAAAGACACGAAAATGAAGTTGAAAATATTAGGGTTACCGTGAATACTAACTCTAGCGTGAGGAATGAGATGATCAATGCTGGTCGGGTGTTGGGTCGAACGGATCGATTTTTGGTTCAACCCGCATAAAACGGATCAAACGAATAATTAAAACGGCGGCGTTTTAACATTAAGGTTAAATAAACAAATGAGTGGCATGGCATCATTTTGATAATGTCATGCCGACGCAAGCTTGACACCACAAATTGGATTGGACTAGACTAGACGGCTTCTGAAGTCTGGAAACCGGTTCACTCGAACCATTGATGAACTAGTCGGTTTTTAGAAGAAATTTTAAGGAATTTAGGATTTGAACTTTTGAACCAGTGAGGTCAACCTAAGCCATTAAATTGGAATTTCTAAAAATTATTATATGACCCTAATAGTTTCCTGGAAATGCCACTAAAGCCTAAACTAGAAACTTTAAAATTTAAAAATGTCCCTCTAAATTAGAAAATTAATAATTATTTTTTCAAAATTAAAAATGGCCCTAAAGGTTTTATTTAATTATATTAAGGTTCAAATAATATAAAATTAATTGAAAAGCACCCTCATAAATTAAAAAATTAATTAAATTAAAATTAAAAATTATGGAACTGTACAAAAGCTTCTAATTTTTGATAAATTACAAAAGTGTCCCTAAAAGTATCAAAATGACCATTTTATCCCTAAACAAATGCAAAAATAACATGTACATCAGTAAAAATTGTATTTAGCATAATTAATGCTACAAATGATCAAACTAAGATCCGTAAAAAGTCTAACCTAAGGTTTTTTAGCTCGTGGATTCAATGGCGAGGTCTATTTTAGCAAATGAATTTTCTAAATATATAAACGAAGATCAGTAGACACATTTAATACAACTTTATAGTCTTAGTTAAGCAGTCAAACGAACGTCAAAAACTAGGAAACTTCATACTTTAAGCTTTTGTGACTATTCAGGACTCAATGATGGAGTCTGTTTTACCAAACAAGACTCATAAAGTATAGGGCCTTAAGAAATACACGTATAAAGTATAGTTTTCAGAATACTATAATGAATATTTGAATTGCATCTTTTTAAATGTTTTATAGCATGGATAGCTTAATGAAAGTTTTGCAAACATGTTTTAAATGTCATTTTACATGTCACCTTTATGAACCTGACTGGGAGTAAAGAATCAGTCAGCATGAACCTTGTAGGGGTAAAGAGCTGGTATATATGCTGGTAAACTTTCAGTAAGTCTTTATAGAAGACAACGTAAGCCATGAGTTCTAAATTAGTACTAGTCACCACATGACAACCTATGGTCCCAAGGGACAACTTAAGAATGTTTTGACATGTACTATCTTATCCTTGGCATTTTTCAGCTACAAATTTTACCTTGAAAATTACTTGGCATATGCTCTTGCATGATTTTTGAAAACAATCTTGCAACTCTCAGTTTTATGTTTATGTTTTAAGAATGTCAGTGACTCTCGGTATAATTCTTTTCTATTGGTATTCATGAAAGTTATGAAGCTATGAAAGTTTATAAAAGTGTATAAAAGGGGTTTCCAAAATTCCATGACAGGAGACTAGTGTTACTTGCTAACTTTTTATTAAACTCACAGGCTTTTATCCTACATTTTTCAGGTGTTAGCCCAGATAATTCAAAGTAAGAAGACAGACATAAGATTACAAACATTTTGGAAAAAATATTAGCTTTTGACTTATGTAGTTTGTTTAGTATTAAGGATGCCGAGAAAATTTTTTATAGGTCATAATATTTATACATCAGTGTGATGTAATGAACAATAATATAGGTCGTAATATTTAAACATCAGTGTAATCTAATGAACCATAATATAGTTATGCTCTATCATGTTTTATTTCCGTTGCTATGTATGCTAATGAATGCATAGAAGTCAAGAGGCCATGAGTTAGACACATGCTAAAGGGTTAGTATGTTGACAAAGTATCGAACTGGCCGATCATTATTCATAATTCGCATAAGGGTGGGATTTGAGATGTGATACCAGAGTATTAAGTTAGAAGTAAGAATACTAACAGAATTAATATTAAGCGGAGGTACCAATAGAATTGGCAGCAAAACGCTAAACTACCTAAATTTAGCTACACAATCTACATAGGTAAGATCCCTAAGAGTAGATAGACCAACTAAGATTGGTGAAATTAAGCTTGAGTCTCGAATCTAGAAACGTTAGGGAAAAAATATGATAGTTGAATGATGTTTAAACATATGTAGACCTGTCAAGTGACATTTGTCTTTTTGGTTTCCAAATCAAGATGGCAGGACCTGGGAGAATGAAATTCTGCCTCTGCCCCTGCCCCCTTTTACAAAAAAGAGAGAGATGAATTGATGTATTTATTGAATCCGTCAGGATTGACAAGGCTTGAACCCGAACCTGCAACTTCTGTCTTGACAGGGCAATGCTATGACCAATTGAACTACGATAGGGCGGTGCTATGACCAATTGAACTCCAATCCCAGGAGGAAACAATTGGATTCTATTTTAAACCTATGTATCTGTGAAAGGGAAAGGGATTATATTATCTCGTGGTAGATTGGCAAATTATTGGGCCGAGGTGGATTTGAACCAAAATAGACATTGCTAACGAATTTACAATTCATCCCCATTAATCCAGGAAGAATCAGTTTTAGGCTTATTGATAATCCATGATGAAGAATCAATTTTAGACTTATTGATAATCCATGATCAACTCCCTTTCGTAGTACCTTTAACTCCCCCCGGGAAGCCTAATCCCTGCTGCTCCTTGAAAGAGATGTCCTGAACCACTAACAATGGAAGCATACTAGAAAAGGACAAAAGACTCAAGCAGCTGAAATCTCGCAAGAGGCTGGACAAGATAATCCTCATGAAACCGGTTCCACAATTAGTTGAGAAAAGCTACATTTCCAGCAAATTATAGAAAGATTTACACAGGCCTTCCAACAGGCTCCTCAGCCTGCACCTGCATCTGCACCAATTCCCATCACTAAAATATCAAATGATAGCCGAACATACTACAGTTTTACCCAGTAATTGCACTCCCAACGACTACTGTTGCGATTTAGGGTTTGCACAGCCTAGCATAGGAGAAATAAATGAACCAAAATCATTTATCTATAATCAATCCCTTCACAACAAAAATACGGGTCAAAGAGATTAGAGGACAAAACTGAAAATGATTGATAAAGAAACCAAAAGAAATAACCTCCTTGTATCAAGAACTATTTTAACAAAATTTCATTATAACCAAACATCCATCAACATTAAGAAATTGACATTACCAGCCAATGCCAAGTACCTACTCCACACAATCTCAGATTTTCCACAAAACCAAAACAAAAAAACTTGGAAACGGGATAATATTGGATATTATAGATCCACTTAATTGACACACTAAGTGAAAATAATAAAATATGTCAAGTCAACAAGGCTCTTTTTCCCCTTTCCAATGCACCAAGATCTACACTAATACGGCCTCCACTCTGTGATTCATCCTCAAAACACCAAAAATGTCACTCCAACGGTTTGACAATTGCACTGTCTATTTGCCACCATGTTTAGCCTTTGAATGAGACTGAAGGGCATTTTCTGAGTTGAACGTCCTGTTAAAAGTATTGCCAGAATGTAAGTACTTGCTAACTCAAAATATTTAAAACAAGATAAGCTTTCAGTGAGTGAACACACTTGCTACAGGATTTGCAAGAGACTTGGCCGCCAGATTTTGGGCTCTGCTCCTTTGATTTGCCGCTGTTAGCTGGAGTTTTTCCAGCCTGCTTTGAAGGATGAGGAGTAGCTGTGTGAGCACCACCTTTCTTACCATCTGAGGCAAAATAAAACAGAATAATTCAACATATACATTTTATGTATGAGAACCTGCTATATTTTTTTTATGAACAAATGCAAGTCTAGGGAGTATATAAGCATTATCACAACCACATATATTTCAGATTCATAAAAATGGCATTTGGTTTTGGGGATCATTCGTTGCATCGTCCACATGTTGGCAGATTGCCAAGCAAGTTGCCTCTTGCATTGCCCAAGGCGTCGCCTCTTTGAAAAGGCCTGGCCTGGAGCATGTTAAGATGGTTAGGCTGAAAATTCCCCTGCCCAGTCACCTAGGTTACCAGATGCTCACCTATGACAACACTGATTAAATCGAGGTACACGTTTTGGCAGAATACAGAAAATATCTGAAATCAAGTTCCATTCCCATAGAGATGAGAAAATAATTTGATAGGCAGAATCAAGGTTGATTCTAACAGATACGATGCTTTCATAAAATGGGGAAGTACATCAAATTATGTCAACAGATATAGAACATAAAAAAAGATCAAATTGAAACATGATTCAGATGAGTAAACAATATGAAAGGACATTTTTCATCTTCCTTTTTCTCTTTTTTTTGAGCTTTTTATGGGGTGTAAAATGTAAATGCAAGTCAAAAATGAAAAATAATAAGAATGCTTACCACATCTCTTTTTAGCTGATGAGTATATTTACAAATAAAAAAAGAAAAACACAGATACAAGCTTTTGCAGATAATGTCTTATATTTGAACATTGAGATTTCATTATTAATTATTATTTTTTGATAAGGGCGTTAAGATTTCATTATCCTGAGATCAAAATGATTAAAAATCTTATGCTTCAAAATGGCTAAAAATAATCTGACAGGAGATTTTTTCATCCAAAGTTCCAAATATTTAGGAAAAAACTTTTCTTTGCAACTAAACTGAAGATTCTTAAAGTGAACCATGGGTTGCTAGTGAAAGAAAATCCTATGCTTCAAAATGACTAAAAATAATCTGACAGGAGATTTTTTCATCCAAAGTTCCAAATATTTAGAAAAAAACTGTTCTTTGCAACTAAACAGGGTTGCTAGTGAAAGAAAATCCAGGAAAAAAAATAAAAAATACATCATGAAATTCCAAGTAGTTCAAATTCACCCCACAACAACATAGTTGCTCCCGATTAGTGTCATTGTCAGGCCTCAGCTCATAATATAAGACATTCCAAATCATTCCGAACTTATCCATACTATATAACATGTTCATCTAAACTAAAACTCCAAAATAATAATAATAATAGTAATAAAACACATACTGTAGGCGACCCAACTGTTACATTTTACAGGCATAACATCTCACAAAATCAAAAGAAATAAAAAAAAAACAGGCAATTTACTGGGATATTTAAATCATAAATTTAACTATTATCCATAAAATCCAAATAAGCAGAATGTTGAAAATAAAGATCACCTGTCTTTTGAGGTGTAACTAATTTAGCTTTCTTAGCTGGAACAGGTGTTTTTGTTGCAGATTCAGTGGGTCGCTTCTTCCCCTGGTCAGCCTTCAAAATGGAACACAATAAAATAAGGTAGGTAGAGAGTACTTAGGATCCCACAAGGTAAAAATTTTCATACATGCCAGTACCTTCTTAGGAGTCTCTTCATCATCCGAGTCTTCCTCATCCACTACTATCATCCATAGGATCAGCCATGGCCTAAGCAACAATCCATCGTTGCAAAATCAAAACTAGAATTACAAAATATTCCCCAACAGGGTAATAAAGAATGTTGATACAATATGAATCACACATGCAACCTTCAATCAGAGTTGAATCTTGTATACAAGGTAAATTTCCCCACCCCACGCCACCCCCAAAAAATTCATTTATATACAAATGCCCCTCATCAAAACAACAGCTTCCCCCCCCCCCCCCCCCCCAAAAAAAGAAAAAAAGAAAAAACACAAGACAAAGGTAAGCCAAATCCTAGGCAACCCGTTTGGACATATTCTTCCTAAGAACAAGTCCTTATAAATCTACATCACCCCCCTTATACAAACCCTTGCATCAGATCTCAAGGTAAAATAATGTAATTTCTATTGTTATAATAACCAAAAAGACCTCAACCTTGTTGGCCATTACACCTCAACTCTAAGAACGGAGATCCTTGTCAGTTGTCACTCCTCTTAGGCTAAAAATTATTACTCCTAAGCAAATAGGATAGGTAAAAACACATTCCTTATCCACCTGTGAAGACAGCATCCATCCCCCCCCCCCCCCCCCCCAAAAAAAAAAAAAAAGTTACCTACATTGTCATATGATGTTTCAAATTATGTAGTAGTAATAGCAGGGAGAAAATTGATGTTCAAACTCAATTGGAATATATAAAAGTAAAAGAAAAAAAAACAATCAACTAATTTGTATCAGTCACACACAATAAAATAATCCAAATTCCAGATTCTTCAAAGTATGAACAGGCCTTTACCTTTTCTCCTTCCAAATCATCAGAATCCTCTTCGTCATCATCACTATCATCATCCTCATCTTCATCAGACTCTTCGTCTTTGTTAGGCTCCACAAGCATTGCCTTTGGCTTTGCAGAAGAACCAGGCTTAGCAGCATTACCCTTATTTGTAGGGGGCTTCACCTTCTCAACCTTAGCCGCGAGTTTCCCTGAGAAATTTGGAAAACAAAGGCCACTAGTAATCAGTAACTTCTATCAATAACTAATAGAAAATTCAAGTGAAGATACAAAATCTGATCTACCATTCTCACTGGTGTCTACAGGCAGTTCCTCATCCTCATCTGAAGAATAGTCTGAATATGAGAAATGAAAATAGTCAGAGCCATCAAGCTAAAAGAAAGAAACATGCAAGCCTTTTTCTAAAATTGTATATCCAAACTCACCAAAATCATCTTCATCCTCCGTGGAGATGAGAAGACATCAAAAAGTCAAGGTAACACAAGGATAAAACTCCAACAAAACAATCACATCAAATATAGCATTCTTAATGTATAAATATTAAAGAATAAGTTGACGCCTTGGGACCTTTCAAGGTAACAACAAAATCTCACTTTCTAAATCTATGACACATGACATGGATATAGAGTTCGAATATGACGTACCAACTGCCAACACAAGAATTAGGGAAGTAAAAACAAGGAAAAGACTGATAGCAGCCCCATCATATTGTATGGGAAAGAAAGAGGAGAGAAAAGGAAAAGAATATTTTATCAACTGAGTAGACTGAGCAAAACAAAAACTAAACCCTAAAACCTTGTTATGAAAAAAGGGACAAAATGGTTATCACTAAGTACCGTATCTTTTTAATCAATTATGCAAGGAAGGAAAAATGATCCTATGAGAGATTACGGTCCCCCCCCTTTCCCACTTCCATTCTTTTCCATCCTCATTTTTTCAAACAAATATTACAAAAATAACTAACCATCGAACAAAGAAATTAGCACTAAATTAAAAACTGATTGGATGGAAGGAAAAGAGATCTTAAACATCCAAACAATCTGCAAATTTTTTTTTATAAATCTGGAGTGCTCTATTCTCTTGAAAAAGATGTCTCCAGGCATTTAACATTTACCACAAGTAAACATTGCATCAGGGAACAAATCAAAGTGCAAATAATGACTGTAGCTAAAAAATACTAGGCATTTATCTCAAGCCCCACTTTGAAGTAGAGTCCATGACGCAAGCATCATGCAGTTTTCAAAACATTGATGGCAAACAATAAATGAACTGTGCTGCACAAAATACCAAACATCCAAGGGATGAAAATAAAGGATATCCATCAGGACTATCAGCCTGTGTATCCCAAGAAGTAGACACTCCCATTTTTCCAATCATGTGATAGCTCAAACTCTTTCTCAAACACCAAGTCAAATGTTAGTTGAGGGGAATTCTCCACTGAAAGTGTCCCCACAACAAACTTCTTGCCATCAATACTCAAACGAAGGGGGACAGTTTCATTTCCTTTGTCCTTCTTTCCCTCACCCAGAGCTGCCTGGAAAACATAATCATACCAAATATTTATCACAAAACAACTTATATCAGGAAAATTATTCAGCATTTTACAACGAAAATATATAGGATGAAAAACAGTTAATTAGCAAAACCTCTCTAGTAGTATAAAGACATCGTTATAACCTGTGAAATATGAATGAGTTTGGTAGTCTTCAGGTTTGACCTTAAGGGGCTCTCCCGCTTTGACTTCAACACCTGTAAATAACATACAAACAATGTATCCAAGTTGAACA
Source organism: Nyssa sinensis (assembly GCA_008638375.1). Lineage (NCBI taxonomy): Eukaryota > Viridiplantae > Streptophyta > Magnoliopsida > Cornales > Nyssaceae > Nyssa > Nyssa sinensis. The sequence continues at coordinate 16,898,942 of CM018034.1, forward strand.
TATTGAAATTAAATAGCTGAATTCATCGTACTGAAAAAAAAATCTCAAATAAAAATGAGATGGAAAAACGACTAACATTTGCTAGATCATCTGAAAATCAACAATAATTGCCAAATATCACAATATAATAATGACCGACAATGTTGTAATAAATAATATACTTTGGGAAACAAAAAAAAATTATTCGTATGCATCTAGGTACAGGGAAATGCTATATCCTTCCCAAATTCCTATCCCAAAATGAATGATGTGGCACTACTGTGAGAGAATCTCATTAAGTAATTCCATGATTTCAAATATTTTCACTCCTCTATGGCATGTCAATGCCACATCATTGGTGTGTACATGTACATAAATTACACATGCAAATATTCAAGAGAAAAGATGACAGAACTATTAATCAGTAAATATTAAAAATAAAAATTACAAACATTTAATTATAAAAAAAAATTACAACTTTTTTTGGAGCGGAAAAAAAATCACAACATATAGAAAAATCAGAATACATAAAACTAACTCAGTATCAACTAAAAACTACCCAAAACACATTTTGGTGCACAAAAATTTGAGACTTGATTTTTTTTAGTATTATTTTATTTTCCCATCTTTTCTCGGCAAACAAATGAACCATAACAGGAGATAATGAACCACCGACGCCCAAACACAAACAATCTAACGTATCAAGTGTCAAACATGGAGATTATAAAAACCAAAAATCACCAGAAAAGGACCCAAACACGAACAATTGAATAAAAAAATCAGCAGAAACGATGAGATGAAGCTTACCCCAGAACTCCATTGACTGAGAAAAAGAGAGTAGGGTAGCTAGTGAGAGACGATGGAGTGTGACGGGCGAAAGCGAGACCTTCTGCAGAGAGCTCAGGAAGCTTTGAAAGAGGCGGATTTACTACGGTTTAAAGGGCATTTATAGCTAAAAGTTACCGCCGGGTTTTGGCAAACTAGGGTTTTTGAGAGATCTTTCATTTTTTGAATGATGATGTTTGATGAAGGTTGGATTAGGCCCGGGCTGTAATAATGCGACTCCTATGGGCCTCTTATGGGTCTATCTTTTTGGGAAATTGGGCTAATATGTTAAAGAGAATCATTTTGGGCTCATCAGTCGGTTACTTGTGCATTTGAACTTGGGTGAAATTAGGAGTGTTAATTTGTATTATCGTATCGTGTTTGAGTCGTGTCAAAGTATACATATTCAAAAATATATGTGAACCCAAATCCGACACTATTAACTAATCGTGTCCAGTTTTAAAATCCAAACACAACTCATTTATTAAACAGGTTACACGTGTCGACACACTTAACCAGTTTATTTTAATTTTTTTATTTTTTAAATAAAAAAATTTACCTATCTTTTAATATGTATAGATAATTTTTAAGTTTAGTAACTTTGAATATGGGCCAAACCAAAATAGAAATCTCTTTTATAAATAAAAATTTTCAAAACCTTGAAAAATATTTGATGTGAGATGAATTACTTTAATTTATAATATATTTTATAATTAAACATGTTAAGTCGTGTTAAACGGGTTAACACCAGTAAAACTCAAACCAGACCTCTTTATTAGTCGTGTTATACGTGTCAACCCGCTTATGACCTAAACTCATCTATACTAAACCCAAACCCGTTAATTTCGTGTCGTGTTGTCGTGTCGTGTTAAAAATTGACATCCCTAGGTGGAATGAGTATAAAGGTATCAATTTTTTTTAGGACAATATAACATAAACACGGTACGAAGTTAATAAGTTTGGATTGAGTATAAATAAGTTTAGATCATAAATAGTTGATATGTATAACACGATTAATAAAAATGTCGTATTTAGATTTTAATAGTGTAAATTCGTATAACACGACTTAACACGTTTCAGTATAAAAAATACTATGAGTTAAGATAATTCGTCTCACATCAAAAGTTTATCGAATATCTTTTATTTATAAAAAAAAGTTTCTACTTTAATTTAGCTAATGTCTAAAGTTTATTTATAAATGGGATTGAAAATTATCTATACATATAAAACGATAAGTAATTTTTTTTTAAGAAATAAAAAATTAAAATAAATAGATTAAGCGTGTCGATACGTGTAACTTGTTTAATAAATGGATTGAGTTTGGGTTTGAAAATTGACCCAATTAGTTAATAGTGACAGGTTAGAATTGACACATATTTTTGGATATGTATCTCTTGATACGATCCAAACACGACACAATAACACGAATTGACACCCTAAATGAGAATTACCATCCCGCTCCAATTGTGTTAAATTTATTGTTCTCGTTTTAAAAATAAATAATAGGAAATTTTATAAATTAATTATCCTCGTTTTAAAAAATAATAAATAAAGAAAAATTTTATTTTTTCAGTATTGTTATTGCATCATTAGACATAGTCTTGGGTAGGTTAATATGTAACTAATGCAAGTTTGTAGTATGTTAGTTCACTCATCTAGAGTCCAACCAAATCCATTCCATTCCTAGATTTATTTTATTTATATTTTTGTAAAAAAAATGTGAAATAAGTAGGTGATGACAGTGTTCAAGCTTCTATTAGAATTCGGAATTTTTTAGAGAGAGAGAGAAGGTAAAATACAGACAATTATTATGGGCATCTTGCCTGTCTTCATATTGAGGAACTTTGTGTGTGTGTTAGGCACAATAGCTCTAATCCAAGATGATTCTTAAGTTTGCTACCATCAATAATTTTGAAGATTTCTTCCAATCCAACTCCACAATGCTGTTTTTTGGTAACAAAAACTAGTTGATCACAAGCAAGAGAAGACCTACCTATGCTCGAGGAGTCCAACTTTGAGCCCAATAAGTTTTAATTGTTGAGTCCCACGACAATTTTATAGGGTTCATAAGCCCAGAAAATCAGCCTAATAAGTATGGGCTCACACATAATTATTGGACAAAGAAGCATCAATTTATTTAGTATCAAAGAAGAAAAGAGCAACAAAAGTTCAGTTACAACATAATCCTCCACATTCATTTCATTCTGGATTGAAGCTTTGGCCATCATTTGTTAATTAGTTGAAAAATGATAACATTATTTTTAGGTTGAGTTATAGTGATGAAGCAATGTTAATCATTCAAAGGGACAAAATAAATTTTCTTTCTGATGGGCCATAAATCAACAAGGGTTCATATCACAACACATGTCCTAAAGTGTTCTAGAGTATGAAGATTGAATTTGATCAAATACATATCAAATTACGAATTATAGAACATGGTCAAAGGAGGATTTTGAGCTAGTCACCGTCTTTCACATACTACCCACCTCAGAATAAAAAACAGAGTTCAATATGATAACTTCTATTTATGGATATTTTCAAATTATGAATTTTATGATTCCTAGTCCCACTCAATTTCGGAGATGTACAACCTATAAATAAAGTCCAAAGGTATGCTTCTATGTCATGTTCAATTGTTCACTTCAATTATTGCCATTGTCTTTCTCTAACTTCATCATTGGAGCGTTGAAGGGTGCAAAATTGCCAATCAAAAACTAGTAACATCACTTTTTAATAGTTTAATTCATTTTCAGCATCAAGAGTTGCAAATGAGTTGACCATAGATACTGGTTGTTTAAGTTTGTGCCATTGAGAAATTAATAAGTTTTAAATTCGAATCAAGCTTTATTTATAAATATCCCGAATCAATTTAAAATAAACTTCTAACCAGGTTGAACACGAATTGAACCAAGTAAATTGACTTTTTTATAAAACACTATAGTATTTATTAACTTAATGAATTGAGCACAAGCTAAGAATTAAAAGCTTCAAAATATATTCAAGTTTTTCTTATTTATCTGAGTCAATCTCAAATGTACCTCTAATTGAGTTAATCATAATCTGAATTCAAGTGACTTGGTTCATTTTCTAGTCCATCAAAATATAAAATACATTACTCAACATTAAAATACTTCATTTAGCAAAAGGTTTTTCTTTTTCAAGAGTTATAATAGCTTTCAAACATCAAACTAACATTTTTCAAGAATTCACATGGCCTTTTATCGACAAGCAATTATGCAGTGATCGTGATAATTTTTACACACAAACCTTTATTTATCAATTGAAACTATGATTTCAGAAAACCATTGAATAATTTTTTCATACCAAAAAGTTGAATCTTTGTCCTAACCATTGATTCTTAAGAAAAAAAAATTATTTTAAAATTTAAGTTATATATCAATCTTGTCATAGAACTGCATTCAATTTTCTGGGTCACAGAGTTGTTGGGTTCTTAATGTCAGAATTGAATGTTGCCTTATCTGGTTGGTGGAACATTCGTGCTAATCAAATCTATGTTCTAGGGTTCTAATTTACACATTTTTTAAGTTTCAAGGTGGTGCTTGAACTACCCAATAATGTATTAAAGTTTATCTTAAATTTAGGGGTCTTCTTGGTTGCATTATATGTTTGGACACTTCCAAATGAATGAATTCAAACTTGAAAAAGAATCCTTTAATTCTTGGAGAATCTTCTTTTTTTTTTAATACAAGATGTAAGGAGATGAATTAAACTCGCGTTATTTGCATGAGAAGTGAGAATTTATACCACTTGAATAAGATCTTGGTCCTGAATTAAACAAGAAACTTATTATCAAATCATGTTAAAATCCAGGTATCTTTAATAGAGAATAATCTTTCCTTTCCGGAATAATCAAATAAGGAAACAATTATAACAAAAAAGAATAACTAAAAATTAATGTCAATTACTCCTATCAAAATGCAATGAAAAAATAAGTTAATAATTACTTATTTTGTCACAATTCTTTGTGAAAAAAAAATGATTTTTCATTCTATCCTTTCTACTAACGATCTAAAATATTTTTTTTCTTACTTGTAAACTCAATTTTCTATTCTCCCTATCACTCCTAAATAAAATAAATAATTATGGCTTTCATTTCTCTTCATCCCCCCACACTAAAAATGGATTATTGAAACTTCTGAACCTACTATAACTATATCTACTACCTTGAAGAAACGATGGAAAACCAAATCTAGCATAGGGGCACCTGCCCCCCAAATTTTGACACAAAAAAAAATAATTTAAGGTTAATTTTATATTTCACAAATTTTAAAATTTGTGATCACTAAGTAAATTTTTTAAACTTATTTTTACTAAGTTTTTTTTTGCCAAATTTTCTAATTAGTAATATTGGGAGGATAGAAATTTGGGAAAAACAAATAAGGAGAGATGTTACTTGAATTGTTTTATTCTTGTTGTCCTATCATTCTACACTCAAATAAGATCATGATTTGATACTTCACCACTGTATTTAGATCATTTTTTTTCTTAACTGTATTTATTGAATTTATTTTTTTCTCTTTAGTTGGTGATTTAATGGCATGTTTTGGATAAGAGTAGCATTTTTGAAATGGGCGTTTCAGAGTCTAAATTGGGTTCTTTTAATATTGGAATGTTTGTTTCGATATTTTTGAAATGTTCGTTTGGACGTTTTTAAATCCAAATACCCGTTTTGAAAAAGTGTCAGTAAATGACTTTTTTCAAAATTTCGTTTCAAAAATACTCATTTTCTATTTTTATAACACATTCTAACACTTTTAACAATTCATCCAAACACAACAGTATCATTTAAACTTATTTTAAATACATTCATCCAAACACTTACAGCTGACCTCAAATTTCAATTTTTCAAAGTGTACTTTACTCAAATCATATTGTTTCACTACTCATCCAAACGAAGTACTTAGTAACGAGGCAAAAACTATGTTTATGTTTGTTTTTCTTTTAAAATATTTGAATTTTGGTGTTCTTAATAATTAAATTTGAAATGATTAATCACCCTTGAGATCCCTCCTTACCTTTTAGAGTGAAGAAGTCTAGAGACAGAATTATACATATAAGCTTTAATTAACATGAAATATTTTAATATATATATATATATAAAGTGTAATATATATTTTGTAATTTTTTATATACTAATAAATAATTTTTTCGTCTTTACATTTAAGGATAATAATTCCAAAATCAAAGTTGCTAGTTGAGGTAATTTTATTAAAAAAAAAATTATTTTGTCTATATTTAAAAATTTAGTTCTTATGAATTTTTTTATACAACAATACAAGAAAAAATTGAAGCATTTGCATTATTTCAATAGGACTTCAATACTCATATAAATTATTTAGTTAAAACTATAATATTCTATTTTATATATAAAAAAATTATGTATTATTTATTCCTTTTAATTATTAAAAATATATGAATAATAATTAACTTTTATAATGTCATGTGAAACAATAATTTTAATATGTTGTCCTGTTTAAAGATGTGGGCCGTGTTATTTGTAGCATTATATAATTAAAAAAATATATTATCACGTAAATATATCAATTTTATTCAAAAATTTTCTCCCACCTGATAAGCGTGTCTCAAGTTGTCATGAATTCGAAAGTGCTGAAGAAAAAAGTGAAATGATTCCCAGTTTGAATCATCGCCTTGATTTGAAACGCGGATACAGAAAATTCATTCCTAAAGCTCTTGCGTCTTGAATTGGGTTATTAAATATCGAAGCTCAAAGTGTATGCATGTCTGGCTTGGACACGCTTTCTCTTTATCATGGTTAAAACCTATTATAACAAAAAAAATTATAAGTCATTTTATTAATATAAAATAGAATGATTTTTATAAGGTCTCATAATTTAAAGTAAATCATTTAAAAAATATGAACCCTGTTTGTTTAACTCGATATTTAATAATTGTTTATATCAGTGGTTAGTTATAACTTAAATGTCTTTTCAAATTCAATTATACTTAATTAATTTTAAAATTATCTAGATGTAATTCATATTATACACTCTAGGGCTTATTTGGATAATAGTTTGGACAGTGTATTTGGACGTTCCAAGTTCATACGGCACTTTTGGTTTATGATGTTTGATTTGAAGCGTTTGGACCACATTTATTGAACAAACTTGGAATCCAAAATTCCCAAAATGCCCAGCACACCTCTTTAATTGGTTAACAAATGAGCCTCCATTTTTAACTTTATTACGGTCATGCCATCATGTGAATGGACCATCTACTCCATCCCCTTGTCACAAAATTCCTCCTATGTCCCATATTTAAAGTAATAAAATCATGTTTGATATTAAAATAAATGATATTATGTTTAATATTATATATATTTGTTACTTATAAAAATATAATATATTACGAAACACACAATTTAATATATTAGGATAAGAAAGACAATCATACTAAAATTGCACTTTTTCACAATTCATTGAAATACTATATATTCGTTTAAATGCTTATCAAATATATTCATTCAAATACTGAATAACTTAATTGAAGTCGCACTTTGTCACTGTTGCTTAATTGAAACTACGTTTTTTCAAAGCTTATTTAAACAAGTACTTATTAGCAACAACTTTTCATTAAGTTGCAGATTGAGTCTAACTTGTTCAATAAAATGATCACATCCATTATAAAATTTAATAAATGCCTTCATTTGATAGTTATTAAATACTTTTTAATAACTCATTGAAACCGTCAATTGCTTAACTCAAATAATATTTTTAAATAATTACTTAATTCACTTAATTGCTTAACTCAAATAACATGTTTACACTGTTGAACGCTTCTCACGGAGACCGTTCGAAAGAACGAGTCTCAAGCTTCCCTTCATTTTAGGAGCTTTTGAAATGGTCTACAACTTCTTCAACATTTTCATCACGTTCATGAAGCAGTTAGAACAATCCCATGATAATCTGAAGCAGTGGCGACACGTAGCTACCGAAAGCTTGATAGAAGCTTGGCTATAAATACTGCGGTTTGGTCCCCAAACTTACTGACTTAATCCCCTTCAGTCTTACACCATCTAATTAGAGTAAGCAGAGTTTGGAAGTGCCAAAGGCAGAAGAAAATAGTGAGAAACAGAGAATAACATCAATGGTCGGAGGTATGCTTTATTATTTATTTCGATTTTACGATTCATTTCAACTGTTTATTCTATATTATGAATCGTTCTAGTGCTTTCATATACCACTCAACTAAATTGACACTAATAAGACATGATTGGAAATAGATGTCACCTAAAGTTACAGTGAGTGTGTAGGTGGCGTGGATGAGTTTGTTTTGACACACCTTCTCTCTAATATGATTGAAAAGTATAATAAATAAAAATTTGTAGTCATTTTATTGAAATAAAATATAATAATTTTTACAAGGTCCAATAATTTAAAGTTAATCATTAGAAAATATTATTTAAAATAAGAGTAAAGTGTAAAATATTTTAAAAAATAATGGGGGAAAAATATAAATTAAAGAAATATATTTGAAAATGTTATAAGAAGTCTACGAATATTCTAAAATTAAAAAAATTGAGAGGACATATTTAAAAATCTTTAACATATAACTGCCAAAATATATGCTTAAATAGTAAACAAACCTACTCATGAATCGCATTTCATTAAAAAAATGAGTTGAATTTTAAGCATGGAAGTATCAGTCTCATGATATTATTAAGGTGGTTTTGCAAGTCTATGTCAAATGCCATATAGTCTACTAAAAATTGATTATTGATTGTGTTGTTATGGTCTACTAAAAATTGATTATGATTGTGTAGTGACAACATCAACTTTATTTTGAAAAGGCTTAAGCTATTCTCACTCTCTATATCATACTTACAAACTGTAAAAAGGTGAAAAATCTCAAAATCATAAAAGTGATTTTGAAGTACATGAGTATGATGGGGGAGCATGAATAACCCCTCTCCCCCATTTTGAAGAAGCCATTGTTACTTCTTTTTTTTTTATATAATTCAATATTCGAACTTTCGAGCCGATTAATTTAAAAAACTAATTTTACCGTCTATTAACAAGAGATTCGATTAAAATTAGGATAGTACTCTGTATCGACCTGATGACTTTGGGGACAAGTTTTTTAGTTATTGTCTACCGCCCACTCGGTTACTCTCTTAGGATTAAACCATTGTTACTTTGAATAGTCATACTTATTAGTTTTTAGCTAATCTTTCTTAAATATAAAAAAAAAAAAAAAGGTTAGTGTATTGTGTGTGTGTGTGTATAAATGATTTTCTTTCTGGCTGTATTTGGATTAAATTCTCTTGTACATCGGATTCGCATGAAAAAGACTTAAACTAATAAATTTCGTTATTCATCTTAAAATATTTTTTTCTCACTTTTCATATTATTGACATGTATATTTATAGAATCAAAATTCTGAAAAAGAATTAAATTTACAAAATAGTTTAACTTAATTTCTGATATTTTATAAATGTTTCCAGTTATTTTATTTATATTATCCACTTTCCCTTTTAAATAAATTGTAATATTTATGCTTAGCGACTGTTATCATTAACTTCTTGAATATATCTTCGATCTTTAAAATAAGGTTATAATTAAAAAAAAAAAAAAAATTGATGGTAGAATCATAGATCTTGAAGTGTATGCATTAATGACAATGTAGCTGGATATATATAATGTATGTAAGTATGTGTGTATATTATGTATGTGTGCATTTATATGTGCGTATATACTACGTGTGTGCATGTATATGTGTGTGTGTGTATATATATATATATGTGAATACTACTTGGCTATTGCAAAAATTTTGGTACAATAATAAGTATTTGTGTGTCACACTGTGTGATACGTATATGGATATTCTTCTTATTTAATTTGAGATTTTGTATATTTATTGAGTTCTCAAAATGAATATATATACAAATTATAAAGTTTGTATATCTTATGTATAGTAAATAGAAATACAAAATTAAGTCCACAATCAAAGGATTGAGCCGGTAATCAAGAGATTATCCTACAACTCCACCACAAACTCGATGGTTTGAGGACGAGTTTGGAACATAGAATTTTTTAATAACGATGCTTATGAAATCCTTGAGTGAAGAGATCTACAATCTGATCAATAGAGGGAACAAACTAAATGGGATGACTATTAAAAATAACAAGCTCATAAATAAAGTAATAATTAAACTCACTGTGTTTGGTGCCAGCATAGAAAACTGGGTTAGATGCTATGTACAGAGTGTTGAGATTATCATGGTAAAATGTGATAAGTGTGGAGATAGGAACATGGAGTTCACAAAGGTGCATAATCCAAACTATTTCAGCATAAACTAAAGGTATCGTAGGTTGTTTCTTAGCACTCTGAGAAATAAGATTAGGACTCAAAAAAAGACAAAAATTAGAGATAAAACGTCGAGTGTTAGGACAATCAGTCCGGTCAACATAAAAAAAGACATGAAGAACCAAAATATTATATGATTGGTAAAAAATCAATTGAAGATTCAAAGTACCTTTAAAATACCATAGAATGCATTGTTGAGTCAAATTAAACTACTGTATTCAAGAGTTTTAAATTAAAAAATTACAATAGAATAAAATTACAAAATAACTTAAATTCATGCATATAAAATAAAACAATTAAATCAACATGCGTAAATGACAGAAAAATAAGTTTGGAGTGAGCTGACCTGTGAGGCGTGTAATCACTGCCCTAAAGCTGTTGTGCTTCCCTACGTGAAGGTTCCAATGGTCACAGACAACTCCAAGATACAACTCAAGTTTTTGCTCACAATTAATCTCCTCAGAGTTCACGTTCACTGGGAGAAAGATGAATCGCCTAGAATCAAAGTTGCCCACACAAAATAATATGAAAATACAGAGAGGTTGAATGGAAGATGTTGGATGGAATAAGTTAAAAGCTCTTGTTGTGTATTGTGAAAGAATACATAAGCCTCTATTTATAGACATTTTATGTATCTTTCACCAACAAAAATATTCCAAAAAATCATCCACAAGTGACAGAAAATCAGCAATAAAATAATTAAAATCAGCAACCAAAAAATCACAATATCAGAAAGAGGTTAAAACCAATTTTGAAACTTTCAAAGATATCAAAAAAATATAACAGAATGCACTTCACAGTTATAAGATAAGTGTTGCGAGGAGCACTTACGAACGGAGCAATATGATAAATTGCAAAGGGAATGTCTGGACAAGTCAAGGTTAGGTACTAAAGGGAACTAACTAGACGATGAAACACAGTAAGATCTGCACTCAACTATAAAACTGTGATGTTGAAGGTCAATAGCATACTAAATTTAAGAGAGATGAAAATGACTGATGGCCCAAAAAATGATGAAAATGACTAAGGTCTTTTATCTTGCACTCGATGCCAAGAGTGGAGATAAAGGAGGAGAGCAAGGATGGTGTGTTGTGAGTGATCACAATATCGTTAACATACACTAAGAGAAGCATCATTCGAGAGGAGTGACGACAAACAAACTAGGCTCGTGTAAAGATGTACTAGATGATAAAGAAGTTGAAGCGTTGAAACTAGGCAAGAGGGGAGGAATGGTAATTTATCTTGTCTTTAATAAAGTGAGTATAGAGTGTTTATAAATAAAATCAGATGGGGGTCAGAGTGAAGCTTTTAACCTTAAAACCCCACTTGCACGCAAGAGTATTCTGAAGGAGAAAGGGAGGCACAAGAAGCCAAATTTGATTTTGTAGGAGAGCATTAAACTCGTCAGCCATTCCATCCAACGCGAAACCGAACCAGAGAGAAATATTAGGACAATCCCTAGATTTACCTGCTCAAACCCTTAATTATGGGCTAAAATTCTGTATTTCTATTTTACTAAACATATCATATACAGGCTTTGCAATGTGTATATGTATCCATTTTGTGAGATCAATAAACATACAAAATCTCAATCTTCCACACACACACACACACACACACACATATATATATATATATGATATGTACAGTAAATGAAAATATAAAATTTTAGGCCACAATCATGGTATTGAAGGGTAATCAAGAAATTGTCCTAATAATCTTAGATGTGTATATACCCCACACCGCACTAAATTCAGAAATATCTATGATTTTGCAATTCTGCACGCTGAAAAATATGCTTAATATTTGGAGATATGTACAACCATATGAATCACTCCCAAAACTCGACTCTAATTTCACAACAATTTCAAACCTATTTTTATAGTTTCCTAGAATGAAACACAACGGTAAAAAAGGTAGCACATATTTGCTGTGATTGTTTCAGAACAAGAATTCCATGAACTTGAGCCAAGGATGTCCAATCTTCGTAACCTTCTCAGCTTGTTTTGCACAGCACTCCGACGGCGGCGTCACGCCGTCCCCACCGCCACCTATGGCAGGCTTTTTGTGGCACAGAAAGAAGTTTCTTGATCCCAACGTCGTCAGCTTCTCCTCCCGATCTAAACCTGACCCACAACCGAAAACCATCCGTTAATTATCATCGTACACGTGTTATTCGTCTTCCGTGCATGCAACAGATAAAAAATTCACCAAAATCAAGCAACAATTATGAAACCGTATCTGAACCAATCTAAGTATGGCATGTCATCAGACGGTGGCCGTTAAAAATATTTTTGCTACCGTTCAAAAAGTAAACATTTTTGAATGGTTCAGATTCGATGAATAGTTAGTTTTGAGAGGTAGAGAATAACGGACGCAAATCCTCAATCAATGATGAAGATCATAGTTTAGAAAAAGTATAGCAATCGAACGGCCAGTTTTTAGAGAGAGAGAACTCACTTTCTAAGCTAAACTGCGAATAATGGAGGCCGAAACCGGAGGTGTCGGTGGACGGCAAGATCGGCCTTCTGCCTTCCTTCGCGTACTGCCGCAGAGCCGCAGCTATCAGATCACTGACCGTCGATTCAGGAGACATGACCACCTGTACGGCTCCGAGGGACCTCTGTATCGTCACATTAAGAAGCAACTTCGTCAGCTTTGGCCGTCCCTCCGGCGAAACTCCTGCAACACTTCTGCCAGAAAGCAAGTCCGGCACAGTCCTCGGCCGGGGAATCTTCTCGGCCATATTCCCCGGAATCCGTCCATGAAATGACGAAGCTTTCTCCGCCAGCCTACCCCTTCGATTCTTCTCCTCGTGTCCTCTCCGGTGATTTTTCGAATTCGGCATGTTTCTGCTATATATGTATCTATCTATCTATAAATCTAAGGGAGAAATATGAATATCTTTGTGTTTCTCTGTGTATCGCCTACCTCAATCGGCGGTAACGGAAGAACCTAGGGCGAGGGAAGCCGAGAGCTGGAGAGGAGCGGCGGCTCTCAGGTTCCCGGATTCCGGCAGCTATCATAACCAGATGGGTCGAACTGTAATTAACAGGGACGGCAAAGGCCAAAGGAGCAAGAGCGAGAGGCGGATGACGAAGCTCTCAAACACACACATTTATATAGGGAAAAAATAAAGCAAAGGTGAGGGGTGAAGATAAGGCCCGAAGGGAACATCTGAGAAGGCCGCAATTAAGAATTTTCAGCATTGGTTACCGGCTAAAACAGTTATAGAGAGAGAAAGATCAAGACCTATTGCCGGTGTATTTATCATGTGTTCTTCAATTCTCACCTAACAATTAACAGTGATAAATTTTTGTAATAGTAATGCAAAATTCTCAATTTATAATTTTAATTAAAAATATATAATATTTTTTTAAATAATATTACATTTTTTAAATTTTAATTCTAATTTTTTTATTCAGAATAATATGTAATGATAATATAATATTAATTACGTAATTTAACGTGTTACTAGTATTATAATTTTTTATTATTTAAAATGTAAAATTTTAAAAATATGTTTAAAAGACATAGCATTAATTTTTATTTTTTTTGATTGAATTCATTCACAATGTTATGTATAGATATTATTTAATTTAAAAAAATATATTTTGTTTGTATTATTTAAATGTCTGTTTGGCAACACAAGTTTTTTTTCTTATAAAATTAAAATAATAAAAAAGTGTTTATTTGAAGAAAAAAAAAAGTACATTAACAAATATTTAAAAAAAAAAAACACAAAAAGAATAAAATACTTATAATCAAAAAGTAAATTTATTTTACATTTTATAAATAAAAAACTTATTTTCATACTTTATTAGTTCAACTCATTGCATTGTCGTTACTATTATCGCATCATCAGCGCCGCCACCATCATTACATTACCACATCACTGCCACTTACTTGGGCCATGGCCCATCAAAATTTAATTTTTCACTTATCATTCGTAAGAAAAGAAATAAGTGTAATTTAAAAAACAATGAAGAGATGATGGAATTCAGTCCGTGTATGCGGACATTAACATAATTAAGGGAGTTTATTCAGTAACTTTTACTTTTTTGTGTGCTGAAAATATGATTATATGGACAGTTAAATAAGATTAATGCTACGGATTTTACTTTTTTTTATCCCACTATGATCTTATCTCTTTTATATGGGTAAAAAAATATTGTTCATTTAATAAATAAGTCATACACATATGATTGAATGGAATCAAAATGAGATAAAAATGGTGAGATTACTATTCTCTTAAAATAATTGATGGAATTCATTCGGTGTATTCACCGTGTCGGTTCTACCATAACGTGAGAAAAATAATCGTTTTAGGTCCCTACTTACAAAAAAAAAAATTTCAAATTTTTTACAACTTTATAATATAAATTAATTAGAAATTTAAAGTTCATAAAAATCTAAAATTACTTATAAAGAAAGACTCAAATTTTGTACAACTCTATAGTATAAACAAATTAAAATTCTAAATTTCATAAAAGTTTAAGATTAAAAAAAAGTTATAAATTTGACCAATTATACCTTATAAAAGTTTTTTTATAACGTAATTCTTTTATATTACTTAATTTATAAATTTTGCAATTAAATAATATTATTAGAAAATAGAATATAATTCAAACAATTATTATAAATAACAAAATTTTTAACTTCCTAACTTTTGAAAGTAGGAATTCAAACTTCCTAACTTTAATAAAATTTTACCCTCTCTCTCTCTCTCTCTCTCTCTCTCTCTCTCTCTCTCTCTCTCTCTCTCTCTCTCTCTCTCTCTCTCTCTATATATATATATATATATATAACTGTAACTAGTTATTTTACTGGTAATAAAAAATATACAATAAATAAAATGAAAATAAAAAAATAATTAATATATTACAAAAATTGAATAAAAAAAAAGAAGAATAATTTTATGTATAAAATTTTAATTAATAATTTATCATATTAAAAAATTAAAAAATAAAAGTTGATATTAATATATATATTAAAATATAAGAAAAACCTTATTTAAAATTATCAATTTTAAGTCTCATATTCTTTTTATGTCAAATAATTGGAGGAAGGTTTGCTAGTGTTGAGTTAACAGTAGGGTGATGAGTGGTGAATCCTTTGGGAATTTGTGAAACACGTGGAGGCATTGACAGTGGTCGTTCTGAAATTTGCGTGAACATTCTGATCGCAATATAGGTCAGTGTGGTGGCCAATGGTAGGTTTGTGAAGCAGCTGCAGTGTCCACTGTCACCTGGCGACGCGTACATTACTTTTGAACCTCCTCCCTTATGGAAAAGAAAGCCTAATATCCACGCGAGTATAAAGAGAGTGAATGCATGCTCCAACGATCATTGAGGACTGTGATTACATCACTGGCCGACCACGCGAAGGGACGTGGTAAAAATCATGTATGTCCTCATTCGCAGACCCGGAGAAAAATGTTAGTTTAATAGTCCACAAAAGGAAGCCATGTGGACGGGATAAGAAGACCAAGTGAGACGTATTGTGCCGCCATTGACGTCAGTCATTGAAATCATGGCTTACATGGCTAGCGGGTGTTTGTTGAGGATTAAACTTTTGGTTGACTGATTGACACGCCACACCCGCTCCTAAACGTTTTCGAACCGCTGGGTCTAAAGTTTTGGTGCCAACTTTCCGGGCGTTGGTGGGGCGAGTTTCCTCATGCAAACTTTACTCGGGACTTTACATGGGTTCGAAACTCTGTTGCTGTACACGGGGAATGGCAACGGATTCGGGGGTGAAGCGGGATGGTATTACTTTGTTACCGTTTTGGAATTTATGGGACTTTTATAAAAATTATTAATTTATAGTGACGAAATGTTACTGTCTAATGTCAATTTGAATATAAAATTACTAATACTAGATAACATATTAACATTGTAATAAATAGGAAATATTCAATATTCTTATTTTTTAATTATAATATATAAAATGTATAGTAGAAAAAAGGGAAAGAAACAAGTCGTGTATAAATTGAAGTAGTCAATCAAACAAAACCTATTACAAAATATAATTTATATTAAAAAAATAGTGAATAAAAAACTATAGGCACGTAGAGATGAAGTCTAAGGAAATAAAAAATTTCATAAAAATAAACTTTATAATTAATTAAAACAAAAAAAAAAAAATAGTCACAAACTACTTGTGCTTAATTTGCTTGCAAGAAAAAAAAAATTTAAATTATGTGTTATTTGTTTTAAATAATTATATTGATTATAACTCTTTTATATCTATAAATTCATTTTTCTATGTTTATTAAAACCTAATTCAGTGTATTGGTTTAATAAAAATAATAGACTTAATAAAATCACAATTAGTTAAATAATCAAACATTTGTAACCCCAAAAACAAAACAACCGAATATTTATTTTATTAAAACTAACATTTATATGACCCAATAATTATTTATTATTTTATTTTTATTAAAATTCTCACCAATATATATATATATATATTAAACTATCTCATGCAAGTAAATAATTCAACAATTTCACCGAAGTTGTAAGGAAGAGAGAGTTAAAAAAAGGTTTGCTCAATATATACTTTATTAGATTATCAAAAGGCAAGTTTAAATAGGAATTATAAAATCATAACACGTCTTTCATAATAATTATAAGGGCAAATTACACTGACTTTTGTTGAAGTTTATAACAATTACACTAACTTCTCTTGAAATTTTTAAAATTATACTGACCTTTCATACTTTACAAAATAATGTATAGATACCTCACTCTAATAATTTTTTTTTTTCAAAATGGTAAAACTATCATTTACATATTTATTTTTTTAATTTTTTAAATCTTGACCAATTTTTTTCATTATTCAAATAAATATTGATAAAAATCTTAAATTTATTTTTATATAAAATAAAAATAAGTTATTTATGTTAAATTTGTTTTTAAATAAAAAATTAAAAAAATCTTTAAAAAAAGTTAGAATAAATTGTTCAAAATTAGAAAAATACAAAAAAAATAAATAAATAAAAGAGACAATTTCGTTATTTTGAAAAAAATTGATAGGAGAAAGGTATCTGTATATTATTTTGTAAAATAAAGAAGATCAATATAATTTCAAAAACCTCAAAGGAGATCAATATAATTGTTATAAATCTAAGGATAGGTAGGTCAGTATAATTTATCATAATTATAATTACAGTAAACAAGAGTCTTTATAATACAAATTTTTATTTAGTTAATTATTTCAAAATTTCCCTTTCTTAAAAAAATCGGGACATCTCCGAGATAGCACCATAGACATTATGTAATGCGATGAGTACTAAGTTTTTATATCAAATTTTAAATGTTAAAGTACGTGACAATAAATAATTTATAGAGATTAGAGATGGTAAATATTATCCAAACCTGTCAAATCGTCCTAACTCGCCACCCACTATCAACCTGCCCTAACCCAACCATTTAGTTAGCTGGTCATAAATGGATTGGATAATAAGGAACTCGTCAATTTAGTGAAAAAATAATAAAATAGTATAAGAATATATATATATATATATATATATATTTATATCTCTATTTGGAAAAGAACAAAATACTAAAACATATACAATAGATTATAAAACAAAATTAATATTTAGAGAATATAATTCAACATCATCATATATATATATGTATATATATAAACAAAACACAAATCAAAAACTTGTGATTCAAAATAAGTTGAATTGGTCTTCGCTAAGAGCTTTGAATACCATTTTTCTTCATAAACAATAATTGATATATACAAACCACATCAAACATAACATATACATGTACAAAAATATGAATTCATCTTATTAGTTTATATTAATTATCATGAAAACAATAAAATTTCTTATCATTACTTACATACATAAAAAATTAATTACATATATATATATATATAAAGATATATACATGATAGTGCTCCACTAGTAGACACAATTTTATTTTATTTTTTTCTTTTGTTTCCAATAAAAGTCCAAGTTATTCATCCCAAAGAATTTTATGGTAGAAATAAAAGAAATTTATGTATTGACAGTGATTGAAAGTTCTTTTTTTCATTATGAGATAACAGTGAATGACTTTCATTTGGTCTTTCTTGGATACTAATATCTTAATATTGTCACTTGTATTATTCTTTCAAAACTTGAAGTGGCAAACCTTCATCAGATAATTTCTAATGAGTGAAGTTATGAAATCTTGTAGTCCTAATCAAGTTATGAATGTTCAGAAATAATTACATAGATTTATATCCTCTTACAAGTTTTATTTAAGTCCCTAGATAATGTTATTTATCAAAACAACTATTTAAGCTGTTATTAGTTTAACCATTTAGTTCATGCTAGAAAAGAAAATGAACTCGTGAAAGCAACTTATATCCTCTTACAAGTTTTGTTTAAGTCCCTAGATAATGTTATTTATCAAAACAACTATTTAAGTTGTTATTAGTTTAACCATTTAGTTCATGCTAGAAAAGAAAATGAACTCGTGAAAGCAATTACCATAAATTTCGCCTGATTAGATTTACTAATAGAGAAATAAAAAATTTTTTAATGTGTATTCACAAAAGTTTTAACAGAAAAACGTGATGAATTTTGTTAGTCATATTACTTGATTGAGATGTGACAATCTTAGGTACTGTTTTATTTCTAAGAAAAAGTTGGGTAGCAGGTCAAATTCGGGTTGACCCGACCCATTTATGACCTAACGCGTATTCGATCCGATCAATTCAGATCAAATATGAGTTCAACCGATTTATGATCAAACCTATTTACGACCCGCCCAAACCCGTCCGTTTTATCAGACCTAATAGAGATCATTAAACAATATGTTTAATACAACTCTAAAGTTAAAATCATAATTCCAATCTGAGTCGGAGAGACTCTTGATACGAACATGTATGAATTAGACCACCCACCTCTGACGTGGCTGTAAAACATGAAAATTTTACTCATAAAATTATTGATGGACATTTTGTAATCAGTCAACATGGCATAGTCGTTGTGCTAGTGAAAAGGGTACTTGGAAGAAGAATTTACCTACCCAAACAAAAGCTGATAGGTAAACTAATTAATCTATTATGATATGATTTGTTTAAGTGACCCGGCCCCTAACCTCTTTTAGTAAGATAGCTTTCCATCATTGTTAATCAGACCAAACAGCAATAATAATATATAATTGACTCTTATTCTATTTCGGGGATTTGATATTTATCCACGTGGATTCACTTACTGCAAGTATCAATCAATCGAGATCATCACGACATATCGTGTTTACAATTATAACACGAGAATTTCTAACAGTCTTTACAACTTTATAAGCTACCACTCTCGACCCTTTATCCCTCCAATTATTGTTGGCCTCCTGTGCCTCAACTGTACAGCTGTACTAATTTTTTTTTTTTTTTCCTTTCATCTTCTCTTAGTATGTGTGTATATATATATGCACATATATGTGTATATTATCAGAGAAAAAACAAACCAAAATTAGTGTATATCATACATATAGTTAGTGTGAGTGATACAATATCATACGTAATTTGCAGAAAGTTATGTACCCAGAAAAGACCCAAAAAAAAAAAAAACAGGGAGGGGCGTGCCCGGTGCAGGTGGATCTAGCGCCGTGCTCATCCTTAAAACGTGAGGAAAATGGACAAAGTCAGAAATCAGCATCTTGGTTGGCCCACTTATGTGTGACTGGTTTTCGGATTTTTTACTGCTTATTTTTGTTGTCATTATATCAATTATGTGTTCACCTTTAATACGTAGCAACTGGGTGACAGGATATATGGATGTGCTTGCCCTTCACTCCTTACCATATTGTCTCTCTCCATTATATTTGTACGAATGCTCAGCTTCCACATGCCTATCTCTCTCTAAATGACACACACACACACACACACACACACATATATATATATATAGATTTCTGTATCGAACAATTTGATTATTCAAAATCTTGATGAAAACTGGGTCTCAAGCAGCCACAAATTAACTTGTGCTTGATTTTGTTTGGTACTTCAGTTCCGTGTCACGATAGATTGATTACATTATCTATATCTATATATATATATATATATATCAGTGACGTGTTAGAATACATGTTAATGAGCAGGAGGAAATGATTGGTGCAGAAAAGCTTTAATTGCGTCGTGTGGAAGGGAAAACAACGAAAATAGACCTAACAAATTGATTTTTCTTCTCAATTATTGAAGTTTATAGTCTGGTATGGTTTTAATTTATAATTGGGTCGAACATCAAGGTATTATAAAGTAATGTGAAATGTCTATGAAAAATGTAAGAAGTATAAGGTAATATAAAGATAAAAATTGGGCACGCCCCTCCCTGTTTTCAGATTAATTATTAAGTGTAAGAAGACTTGTTCCAGTTTCTTAATTTGTATAAAAATAATGTTAAATGTTAAGTCATTTAAGCACAAAATGTAAAAAGCAATATAATTTATTTATTTTTTATTTCTTGATGAGTAAAAAGTGAGATGCAAAGAAAGTTTCAAGTTGACACAATACTTTAAGAGTAGTGCTTATACGCTTCTCAAAATTCTATTCTAAATTATGTGACAGTAATATAATAGAATCTTAATTTTATTGTAATATATTAATTATATGACTAAATGCTCATTTGAGATGCAAGATTTGAGATATATATTGAAAAAGCGTACCATTTTTTCTACTTTAAAAGTGATGAGAAGAATTATTCTAAAACTAATACTTAGCTCCAAATTACGTCAGAATAAACTTCATTTTATCTGGATATGTGTCTTTACGCAATATGTCATTATGCAATACAAATATATATATATATATTTATTTTTATTTATTTTTTGTTAAAATTAAAGTTATATTATATTCACGTAACTGTATACATGATAAATTAATATTATTACACGTGACTAAATATGAGAAGTTTCCTTCTAGCTTATTTAGAGTCAACTAAGGCCTTGTTGTAATATGAAAACATGCTAATTCTGTGTTTAGCATATCATAATGCATAATTGACTCTTGCTTTCAAGAGAGGACAAAGTCTGTTTGTATTCTAAGACAAAGTGGAAAAAATAAAAATAAAAAAAACCCAGTTGGTGAAACAATTGCCATTTCTAGTTTTCCACATGCCCAAACCCTGACCAGTGTGTGTGTGTAATACATTGGGTTGGATGCGGTCAGGACAGGCTTATGTAAACTGACTGACTGGTCAACTGAATACTAAATAGATAGATGGATTATATGGTGTTTTAAGTATTAATTATCTAATATCTTATGCAGTTTATCACCTGAACCAGCAAGCTAGGGTTGACAAGATCTGGTCCTGGGCTAGTGAGCTTAATAAACTAAAAAGGATTGATATTCTAGAGTCCTCGACCTGGTTTAACAATCCATTTGCAAAATAAGCTTAATCTAATGACTTGGAGATGAGACCAAACTTGGGGATAAGGACTAGCATTGAATTTCAATTCAATTTGGGTTTCATGATGGCTGCTTTCCTAATCCTACCATTTCAAGATTATCTTCTACCACTGCTAATAACATAGTTAAGTTCAAGCATAGTGGGTTTCACGTCAAATTATAAAGATCGTCATAACTTATACCAAACTCATAAAATAATTTTTCTTGAAATTATATTTAATGGATTGAATTTGAGTCTCAAGTTTTTTAAAATTTTGGCCTTCTTTAATTGTCCAATTTGACCAATTCTTTTCTCCAACACTAATGCTATGTTTTTTAATCTATTTTTCTTGCCTTTTAGTCTCACCTTACATGGAAAATAGAGATAGGGGGAGAGACAAGGAAAATTTGACTTTTTTTTTTAATATAGTATGTAAGTAATGTTGATATGAACTAAGATGGGAGCAAAACATGAACAAAAAAAAAAAAAAAGTTGAGAACATATCATATAAATATCGGCGGATACAGAGGCGGCTGAGAGGGACATGGCCTCCCAAAATTTTAAAAATTTAATTTTTTTACCTCTATTTTTTATTAAAAATATTTAAAATTTAGAAACCGTCGATTTCAAAATTTTCATATTTTTATAAGAGATTTTTTAAAATTTTATGTTTTATATTTTTGTCCCGTTTATAAATAATTTAGGTCTGTCACTGCATATATATATATATATATATATAGAGTACAAACAAAACCTGACAGTGTCTCAGTCAACTTGAGTTTCCTTATCCACCCACTTGGTTTTTTGGGCTAGATGCAATGCATAATGGCATGGACCCATGAAGTTTGGGTTTGTAGTGAACAATTTGCCAATTTGGCGAGGACATGAGAAGAAACCCATGTAAATATCTCCAAACAAAATATTATCCTATTTTCCTAAGCCATCTCTCTTTCCTAGTAGTTAACGAGGCAGACACTCCCGAAAAGAATTGAGTGTTCTCTTTATTGCATGATTTGCTTCATGGCTTATTATGTTATTAGATTTATTCTAATAATTAAAAATCAAACAAAAAAAAAACATAATTTTTACAACTTTCAAAAATATAAGGATTGTTTGGATCAAAATAGAATGTTTATTTGTAAAATAAGGTTACATATATCTAATTATTCTTAAACTTTACAAATCTCATGAAATCAAGCTGCGTTTTTTATTTCAAATGTTTATGGATAAATATCTTGAGATTTTCATCTTCCACCTTGACTCATTAATACTTTGTAGGCCTGACAAAATGGGTAGGTTAAAACGGGTCGGATCAAAATGAGTTGAACTCATATTTGACTCGAAATTAAATAAGTCAAATATGGATTGAATCACATACGGGTCGGGTCAACTCGAATCCAACTCCTTATTATTTTTTTCACTTTAATGGAAGAAACATTATTTCTAAATAATCACAATCATTATTTTACTTTAAATCTTTTAAAAATCTAACAAAATACAATAACTAAAAGAAATTCAATAATATAATTAGAAAATTAATGGGTTGGTTCAGTTTCGTTTTAAAATTTAAGTAAACCGAACCAATCTGAGAACTGAACTCTCTCTATTTTTTATTTTAAAAATTAATATGTATATATATGTGAGTATTATATAAATTATACTGAATATATATATATATATACACATACATACACATATATACAATATACTATGTGTAACCGTATACTGCACACATATTATGTATATATTATATATAAAATACAGTATATATATTGTATATGTTATATATATAGTATATAACATACAGTGCATATATATATACGTATATACTATATGTATGCACTGTACACTCATATATATAGTATACTGTATATATGTTTTATATATATATATATATATATATATATATATTTAGATATAGATATATGTATCGTATACATATATAATATTATATATATATGTCATGTATAATTACATAAAACCACTCATTAATATTTTTAAATAGTTAAGAGTTTATCAATTTTTAGAAAAAGAGCATAAATTTTGAATTTCGCAATTACTAAATTGTTTATAAAGTGTCCACTAGTTGTCATGGCTATATAGTTTATCATTTTACTAGGTTTAACTTATAATATATATTCAAGCATTGTAAGTGTCGAATATATACTTGATTTACCGATAAAAATAAAACAAAAATTTGAGATTATTTTGAAGGCCAAAAAAAAAAAAAGAATTTAACCCAATCGGATCGAACCAATCCAACCCGACTCAAATTGGATTTTTTCAGGTATGGTCAATTCTGTTCTATTAGACTTGTGGTATATATATAGGGTCAGTTTTGTTCTATTAGACTTAGTGATATATATATATATATATATATATATATTCTTAAACTATTTTGTTCTTACTTATTCTCAACTCGTCAAATACTTATATTCAATTCATATTGATTTCGCTAAATTGATGAGTTCTTTATTACCTAACCCGTTTATAACCTGCTAACTAAATAAGTTACCCATAACCATTAATTAGGAGTGTGAGCTAGAACGGATTGACAGGATTTGGGTAACATTTGCAGCCTCTAATACTTTGGTCCCTATTCTATTAATACATAATGTGACCAACTATATCAAGTCCATATATTGTTGAAAAAAAGTTTTTTAATTTTATTTTATAGAGTCCTAATAATATCTGGAGTATTTCTAAATAATTTTAATCATATATAAAATAGGTTAATTGAGTTTTAACAACAACATATGTATTTAATAAAATAGGATTAAATGTCCTTATAGGATTTAAATTTACTTTATTATATATACTGTTAGGAATATATCACAAAATCAGAAATAGTGAGATACTAAAGTGAAGAAGAAACAAATTTAAAATCACACGTACATATAATAATATAAAATTTTACATGGTTCACTTTAAAATAGGGTTACATTTATAGATTTTACTATGATCAAAAAAAATTACAAGTTATAGTGAGATTGCGACTCTTCAATTATAAATACATAGTATTAAAAAAACAGAAAAATAATATGAAATTTCAAAAATAATCTCGAAAAAATTTGACTAGTTAAATTCGTAATCAAAAATTAATATTTAGTGCTTATGAGGATGTACACTATCTAACATATACATCATGTGACCGTATACACAGTTGTGGCCAAAGAGTTAGAATGAGTTTTCTGTGGAGAGTGGTGGGAAAAACAATAGAGTGGTGGCTGTGAGTAAGGTTGATGGATAGTAAAGTCTGTGTTATTCTTCAACACAAGTTTATTCATGTTAGCTTCAATTTCGAGAATTGATTATTGCCTTGTGTTAAACCTGATTGAAGTTCATGTTTTTTTTTTTAATAAAATATTTGTTGTTTTGTAGTGTGACCTATAATGTATTGCTTCCGTTGTTTTCCTTTAGGTTATTTAATTTAGAGTATTTTAAATTTTACAAATGCTATCAAAGCATTTTGGGTCTAATAATTCGCATCAAAGTTATATTTTAAATTCGACAATTGGTACCATAGTCTTATCTCGATCTTGGACTAATTTATCAAAACCTTATCTCGGATTTTAGGATAATTTATCAATACTTTTGTCTAGGTCTTGGGTTATTGTGGTTGCGTTGAAAATTAAATTTTGGTCTCAGTTCTAGAATTATTACATAGAGTTACAATTCTTGTATTAGTCAAAGTTGTAGTCTTGAGTGACTTGTTAAACAGTCAGTTCAATTGAAATTCGGCGATTGTTTGAATCAATGAAAAAAAATCTAGTAATAATTGCACAAATAATTGTGAAGAAATTTTTTTTTAAAAAAATTTCGATTTAATCAACCGGAAAGCTAACTTAATCATATTGAAGCAAGAAAAATAAAAGAGCAGAGTGGTGGGGCGTGGATGAGGTTGCTAGAGAGTAAAGTATTTGTTATTTTTCAAACAAAATCAGATTGAAACACGAAGATTAAAAGAGCAGGAGTGGTGAGCGTGGGTGAGATTGCTAGAGAGTAGAGTCTTAATGGTTGATTGCTAAACCTAATTGAAGTTGTTTATTTTTTCAATAAAATATTTATTTTTTTGTGGATTAACACCTAAATATGACTTGTTTTGAAGCTTACCAAACCTATTTTATACATACATAGATGGTACCATTTTATTTAATATTTCAAAATCAAATAAGAAAATAGATGCAACTCCCAAGTGCCTCTTGATTGGGTTTAAAAGAAAGGTGCCGGTTTATTTACAAGTAGGATAACCCTATTACCCTAATATTAAACGGGCTGAACCGAGTCCAGATCTATTCATTTCGATATGATATATAGATACTAAATGGGTCAAATCGAATATATAATAGACTTGGAAGGCCAAGAATAAACATATATGCAGACATAATAGAGCATTGGAATGATTTCAGGTCAAATCACACAAGAAAGTGTCCCTATAAACCTTGGTATATTTGTCTGCTTCATATCATATCATAGGTATTGTAGAAAATAATTTAGGGTCCTATTGATGCATGGCCATACCAACTGTACATGTAGCAGAGAAAAATGGCATCAATGATTTTTTATTTTTTGGCATAATGAAATCATTTGCTACTTCCACTTGAATTTTGATAAAACCAAAAAATAAAAAATACAAATTCAGTTGTGTAGTAAAAATTCAATGCTACAAAAATCATACAAGCCATTCCAAGTGAATGTTGACTTGATTTTTCCACCTCATGAACTGGTTCAAAATCTAGATGATTCAAAATCATACAAGCCAATTCTTATATCTTGAGCCAAATTTGGCCACCTGCTGCTGCTTGATGGTTTCTGGTCTTCCAGGCTTCTTTGGAACTTTAGAGTCGTCCTTGGGGTTGAGCGGTATCTCAACTGCAACTTGTAGATGGGCTTATCTTGATGATTTGGTTGCCTAGCTACCCTCAATGTCAAACCCGGGCCAATCACACGGGGAAAACTTACTGAACTCGAAGTCTCTGGTTGCAATCTCTGCTCCTTCCAACTCGAAGATGTCTCCAGTTGCAATTTCTGCTCCTTCCGCATAGAAAATGATTGTTGTATTTGAGATGGAACCTGTGAAGTCAACAGATAATGCAGTAAGCACTTTGAAACCATTTAGCCAAATGATGTGCCATGGTAGTCCTAAATTTTTAGCAAAACAAAAAAGAAGGTGCTTCCTTCTGAGCAAAAATTGAATTTAAGGTTCGCTTAAATAGCTTCTTCTGCAATCTTGGATAATTTTTTAATCCAGATACTTGTCACTCTATGATCATAAAGAAAATTATCCAATAGTAGAATGCAAAGTCAGTCAGAACTCACCATTGAAAGAAGGCTAAAAGAAGAAACAAGGCTGCAGGAAGCAAATGACAGAGAGGATGAAGAAAATGGAGATTTTCCAGGCTTGTTCCCCTGCTGGTCATCTTTTGTTGAATCCTCATCTTTGAATACTGATCCAAAACTAGATGGTGCAATATCATCGTCCTCTTCTTCTTCTTCCTCTTCCTCATCCCCTTCCTCCTCTTCAGCCGAAGCTTTCACATCTTGGTTTATTGGTTCAGAAGGTAAGGTGTCTTCTTCCTCTTGCAAACCTTTTTCCACTTTCTTCTCCTCCTCTTTCTCAATCCTCTTCAACTCCTCATCCATATCATCAAGGGCCTCCTCCAGGCACAATTCAGCCTCCACTAAATCAAGCTCTTTTTCTATCAGCTTGATCTTCATCTCACTTTCTTTCTTCTTCTCTTCAGTCCATTTCTCCTGTTTCTCAAAAGCTGGTTTGCATGCATTTTCCACAGCTGTTACAATACGTTTCCATATATTTTCCTTTTTGACACTCACACCGCGTCCATAAAACTCATCAAATCCAAGTGGCAGGAACTGCACCTTCTCCGGGTCCACATCTTCCCCATCTTTTAGGGGCGGTTGCCAAAATAAGCGGATCCCATGCTCCTCATCTTCAACATAGTTAATTATTCGTCCAGTTGGTGTGTGTAGGATGACAGGATCTTCAGTATATATGAGCTTCGACGGATCTTCAGGATCAGGCTCTGGTTCCTTGTTTATGAGGACAAATTCCGGACTCTCGTCTGATTAAACAGTAAAAATTATGTATTAATTGCAGATTTCCAGACAAAAACAGTAACTAATCCATGGGAAGAGAGCCACAAGAGAAAAATAGTCAAGGCGCACAGAGAGAGACGGAAAGAGAGAGAGTCATGAAGGCACAAAAAAACAGAGACAAAATGAGAAATGGAAAGCAGTATATTGTTTTCTCAATCTCCTTCACCACTTCGACTATCAGTATTCAACTACCAAACCACATAAGTTATATGTTCAAATGAACAAAAAAAAATTCTAATTTTTTCCCTCCATCTTTTACACTGAAAAAATAATTAAGCTGAGGACCAATAAAAGGGCACGGGTGTGTAATTTGAACATAAACGACTCTCATTGTTGTCGCAAGTGTAAGAATACAAACTTCTTCCCCTCAAACAAGAAATATAGGTACAGATACAATTAAAAAAATACCATTCTTTCCAGATACAATATAAGTATATATATATATATATATATATATATATATTGATCAGTGATTTACCTTTTATATTATACAGAACAAATTCTTTGCTTTTTTTCCTGCCAACAAGATGGAGGCAACGAAAGAAATAGGAATCTTCCAAGAACCATTCTGACCTTAAAGAGTTGTTGTATCAAGATTTTCTTTTCTTTTCTCCATTGTCTCAGAAACCCGATATAGCACAAAGGGAATTTGCAAAATAATTTTTTTTCCATAACAACTATTGCACAGCTGGCACATGTATTGGAAGGTAGAATCCTCCCTTTTACAATTCAAATACATGCCAGGTAACACCCCTTTGAAGAAACAAAGCTCAAAGGTTAGAGAACCACTTCTGTCAAATGACTAAGCCCACACTCATATATATATATAATTTAACTATCTTAGCTCCATATTCTAAATGATGGATCAACAATGGATCAGATCTTGACCTGAATCCGATCAATTTATCCGAATATGATACAAAGAATTTGATCTGATGATCCGAATCAGACAATTTCTTTAGTTACATGGATCGGATATGGATTAAGCAAATCCGATCCGTTAACAATCTGATCTAATTAAATATAATATATATTAATTTTTATGTGTTATAAATTAAAAAATATAATTTTAAAATTTTATACTATGTTAAATATTAAATTATATAAGGCTTTCCTAAGTTGAATTGAGTTAAATTTATATATTTTAAATTTTATATATTATAAAATAATATTTTATATACATAATATATTAATATATAGTATAATATAGTATTTATATATATGATATATATTAGTATTATTATGTGATCGGTATATACCCTTAAAATTAAAAAGTAAATCTTATAAAACAGCTATTAAGCCAACCATATTGCATGGAACAAAATGTTGGATAGTTAGGAAACATGTTAATAAAATGAGTGTAACCGAAATGAGGATGTTAAGATAGATGTGAGGTAAGACAAAAAAATGATAGAATTAGGAGACGGTAAGAGTAGCGCCTATAAGAGACAAGATGAGAAAACATCGACTAAGGTGGTATGGTTATGTCAAACGAAAACCAATAAATGCACCAATAACGAATAGCGATAGGTTAATATTGAGGGGCATGTTAGGGGGCGAGGGCGACCAAAATTAACTTTAGTAGAAGTAGTTAAAAAAGATTTGGTAATGAATGGTTTAATAGAAGGAATGACCTTAAATAAAAAAGAATGGTGAGATAGGATTCATGTAGCCGACCCCAAGTAATTGGGATAAGGCTTTGTTGAGTTAAGTTGAGTTCAGTGGTATTATTATAAGATTGTATCGGATCAAATCTAATCTACTTTCATAGTTAACAAATCTGGTTATGAATTTAAGAATTTATATATCCGTCAAAAATCCAATCCGATAATTTTCTTAACAAATAGGATTCGGATCACCCCTAATTAGATTCGAATCCAATCCGTTTACAAGCCTAGTCGGCAGACAATATTTTACTTCGTCAAATGAAAGAAGCGATAATTATTACCTTTAGACCACCAGTATTCAAGCTCGGCAGGCATAGGTAACCTTAATGGAGCTTTATAGAAGGAGTTCAACCACATCTCCCTTTCTTGATCCACCTCTTGCACATATGTTTTCCAAAAGTCAGGAACCTGCCGTCCAAACATGTCACTTCTCATTCACTTATATATTCTTGTAAAGATTGATTGTAATAAAAAAAATTCAATTTAACTTACTTCATAGAACTGGTTGATGAAGCCTGGTGCCATCCAGACATCTTCTTCCTCGTAGAAATATGGATGTTGAGGATCGCTATATGGACCCCTCTCTTCTCTTACCACTGCAGGCAGAGCAAAAATAAAGTTAGGAAGAAAAGAGCGGCCATAAGAACAACAAATAACATGCAAGGTTTATTACTCAATAACATCTGCCCATAGTGGAAATGAATAAACGAAAAAGGGAAAAAAGTAAAAAGAAAAAGAAACAACATGAAAACTTGTGTGGCTTAGATTTCTAACATTTAGGTCAAGTTGTTCCCAAGGACAATAAAATCAGGAAAAAGACGTGTATTTATACCATAGAATGTGTGTATTTCACAAGTTGGTAGTGTTGTCAAAGCTGAGCACCAGGTCGCCAAGGTTTTCAGTCTTAAAGCTTGAACGTATTCTAGGCCAGGTATTTTTAAAGAGGCGAGATACCTAGGTAATTGCCTTTGGCAAGGTGAGAGGCGTCCAAGCACTAGCCTTTTAAATTGTAACTTTTTTTTTTATGATTGGTAATTAATTATAACATATTTTACTTGTATGCCCCTTATATTTATAGTGTTTTATACACTTTTTTTAATAATTCTGTAAGAGGCATATCAATAAGAAAAAACATAGTATTATTGTACAATTTATTATATTAATACAAGTATTATTATCAAACATTAAAACAAAATTAGCCTAATAAACATTTAAATTATTTGAGATGTTGCCAAAAATACGGAGCTTTGAGAAAAGTAACACTTTCAACGTGTTAAAAATCATAAGGATTGACATTGCGTTACAACTAGCAGACGATCGTCATTCTTTTAACTATCATCATTCTTCACAAAATTTGAGCCTACCACAGAATCTCTTCTGTCCATCAACAAGATTAACCACCTACATGTAAAGGTTTGCCAATATAGTCTTGACCTTTAAGAAATAATTTAGAGGTCTATGAGATTGGTCTTATCATGCCTTCTACACCATTAAGACTAACAAGTGTACAAAAATTTCTTTTATATAAAATATAAATAGATAACAAAACTACGAATACTCATTGAAAGAAAGAACCAAAGCTCATAATGGTCACATCACCTAAATATGTTATGTCACCTTTAAATTGAACTTTTTAATGTAACATGATAATTATTTATAATTATAAGATATTATTTAACTTAGAAGGAATTAAATTTTAATGTCTAATTTTTTTTTATTATATTTGGTAGCACCTTACTTCAATTAGTGGCTAGTGCTTTTTTGTCACCTCACTTTTCGGCAATGTGGGACCTTAGCGCCTTCCGCCTTTAACTATACCACTAGTTGGTAACAATGTTACATGGGCACAAAGATTATAAAACTGAATGGAAATGTAAAATCGGCCTATTTTTCTAAAAAATGATTCATCTTCATTCATTTTAGAAAATGACTGGCATTGTTTCGATAATCTGTGAAAACTGAACAAGTCCATTGAGCTCCAGATGAGATTTTACCACTTAACTCAGTAGTGTGACAGAGACACCGAGATAACAACTGAACTAAAAGATAATTTAGGTCACAGATCAAAATTCAAAAAATTCCCTTCAGCAAATGTTTTGAGGAGAAAGAGAGAAAAAAAAAAGAAGAAGAAGAAGAAGCAGCTAAACTCCTACTAGTTCTACACAAAATTAGCGTCCAAATCCCATGAAAACACAATGGATTAATTCAATTTCCATGTGATGTCAGAACCCTATAAGTAAATTTTCAGAAAATTATCGTTTTCTTGTGCACTTAAAAAGAAATTGATGAGTTTTCAACAAAACAATTCTACCAACTCTAATCTAGAGGAAATTTAGTTTCCATCTCTAAACATAACTTGTTCCATCAATGTCAAACCATCTCAGCTGATGAGTAACACAATTTTCAACCAAGATGAATAGAATACCACAGATTAAGTTGTCGCATCTCGAATTTCATACCAAATTTTTTTGGCATACAATTGTCCCACTACTACTATAATGACAGTCCATGACAGTTTTCTAGTTTCTACACCATATCACAGTTTACAAACTGTTAAGCTTTTTCTCGTGAAATACACAGATCCTTTTTGTTAAAAGGCATAATCTTACTACCAAAAAAGGAGGAAAAGAAGGAAGTTAAAAAGACATACTTCCATCAGGCTTGTTAACAAACATCCGAGCCTTAGCAGCAGCCACTTCAGCTATTCCTGCATGCATCTGAAATACCATATCATCAGGGGAATTATTTGTCATAGCTGGTCCAAAATCCACACACACACACAGTGAGGAACACATCAAAGGGTGAAGTTCTAAATGTACCGCTGAGATATTTTCATCACAACCGTAGGAATCCTCATCATCTACTAGCTCTCCAAAGTAGAATCGTCCCTGCACACAGGACATACAAATCAGCTTCCTATAATATGTATTAATACATTTGTCGGTGAAAGTAATGGGCCATGAATAATGAAGTACAGATCATCATTATATAATTAAAGAGCTAACCATACTTGGACACCCTCAAACCCGAAGTTAGTGAGATATCTTGATTTTTCCACACCTAATGTCAGATATTATATTAGGGTCGTCCAATTTTTGTGAACTTGGTAAGTTACTTATATATTGTACTAGGTGCTACTTAGTAATCCATTTTTCATCAGTAAAACACAATTTCATATATAAAGGGGAGCCCGAGAAAGGTAAAGCCCATGTGTACAAAAAGAAAGGAAAGCAGCCACAAAAACCAAAGCCTAAGCTCCCCCCAAAATCCTATCCTATGAAAGTATCTAGATACATTGGATATTCCACTTTGTACCCAAAAAAAAATGCAAAAAAATTTATTTTTGAAGCACCAAGTAGATTGCTCAACTCCTTCAGAAGTCCTCTTGTTCTTCTCCCTCCACAAGCATCAAGTAAAACATAAAGGAGCCATTTTACTTGTGCCCCTAAATTCCTTTTTTATTCAGTTGCATTGCCATCCCAAAAAAATTTCCTAACTGTAGGCAACATCACCCAGCTACAACCAAAAAGAGCAAAAACCAAAGTCCATGCATCTTTTGCCATCTTTTTTTTATAAATGATTGCTATTGTTGTAAATATTGACTTAATCTATAACTTAATTTAGACATTAGATTGATTGATTGTATTTATTAACTGATTGATTGTAGGAATTAAATTTAGGATAATTTCCTTATTTACTAGTAAGCTGTGACTATAAATATTAACCTCCTAAACAGAAGAATACATCTTTTTCATCCTCTAAAATATCTTCGACATGGTATCAGAGCGGGTTTTCTAAACCATAATTTCTAATTTCTCGGTCCTCCCCTTCTTAGTGCCTCTCGTCTCCCTCGGCCCCTCTCAGCAGAGCCTCTTGGCCCAGCCCCTCCTCAGAAACTCTCGGCTCCCTCAGCCCAACTAGTCTCGGTCAACTTCTCTTGCTTCCCAAATCTTTGCTCTAGCAACTTCTTTGTCCTATCATGGCTGATAAATTGGACACCAAGGACAACATAGAGTATGATTCTATTCTTCAACGTGCCAATGCCTCTTCTACTTCCACAATCAATTTGGTCTCGTCAGGTAACACGTCTTCATTCTTCTTCCAATACTTCTTGGATTCTTGATTCCGAGGCATCTAATCATATGACAAGTAACTTGTCTCTTCTTTCTAATATTTTTCATCATTCTTCTCCCTCCTATATAACTATTACTAATGGGACTAAAACTTGTGTTCAAGGAATTGGTAGTGTTTACACTTTTGGTCTCACTTTTTCATCTGTTTTATACATACCCCAATTTCCTTTCAATTTACTGTCTATTCATAAACTTGCCCAATCCTTCAACTATTCAGTGACCTTCTATTCTCTTATTGTGAATTTCAAGATCTAAAGATGAAGAGGAGGATTGGTGGGGGAACATGAGAAAAATGGACTCTACTACCTTCAGTTATCTTGTCAGTCGACTCCTTTTCTACATTCTGTTGTTTCTCCTTATCAATTGCATTGTTGTCGCCTTGGACACCCGTCTTCCACAAATCTTCATCACTTAGTTCTTACTTTATCTTATTTTACTAGCTTTAATTGTAAGATATGTGAACTTAGTAAGTATCATAGAGTTTTGTTTCCTCTATGTGTTGACCCATCTTGTTTCCAATCTTTTACACTAGTTCAATATGATATTTGGGGACCATCTCAGACCACTGGTTTATGTAGTTCTCGATATTTTGTTACTTTTATTGATGAACATTCTCATTTGACATGAGTGTATGTGCTTAAAAATCACTCTAAATTGTTTAATGTTTTTCAACCCTTTTATGCTTAAATTTCTAATCAATTCAATGCCAAATTGTTAACTTTTTGAACTGATAATGCTCAAGAGTATAAAGACAATCATTTTAAAAATTTCTTGAGTCCAAAGGCATTATACAACAAACATCTTGTGTCACCACCCCCAACAAAATGGGATTCCCGAAAGAAATAATGGTCCCATCCTTGCTATAACTCGTGCCCTTATGATTCAGATGCATGTTCCCAAGTGTTTTTGGGGGAATGTTGTCCTTACAGCTACATATCTTTTAAATAGGATGCCTTCTCACATTCTACAGGAAAAATTACATTTTAATATCATGTTTCCTGATAA
The DNA here is from genome assembly GCA_008638375.1 of Nyssa sinensis. NCBI lineage: Eukaryota > Viridiplantae > Streptophyta > Magnoliopsida > Cornales > Nyssaceae > Nyssa > Nyssa sinensis. The sequence continues at coordinate 16,933,405 of CM018034.1, forward strand.
AATACTTTTTTCTATTTCCGCCAAAGTCTTTGAATGTGTTTAGTTTGTGCATAACTTGCAGCCTAATCGTGACAAACTTGACCCTCGTGATCATAAATGTATATTTCTTGGTTACTCACGCACACAAAAAGGTTACTGGTTCTACAATCCTATCTTACGTAAGCACTTTGTCAGTGCTGATGTCACTTTCTTTGAGATTGTTCCCTATTATTATATAAAAGGAAGTTAGTTGCAGGCACCACTATTTCCTGACCTTGTGTTACCTACTAGTGTTCCTACTTGCCCTTCTATTTCTCAGGTGTATGTTCGTCATCACCAAGCTGCAACTCTAGTCACTCTTCCTGTTGGACCTTCTCTCTCACATCATCCACCTACCTCGTTGTCTACTAATCTGTCTCATTTTTCTAACTTTGATCTTGATCTGCCCATTGCAGTCCGTAAAGGTACACGTACTTGCACTGCCCATCCTAGCTCTAACTTTGTCTCTTATGATCATTTATCCTCTTCCTTTCAAGCTTTCTCTCTGTCCCTATCATCTCTCATTGTTCCAAAATCCTACAAAAAAGCTCTTTCTCATCCTAGTTGGTGGACCGCTATAGAAGAGGAAATGCATGCTTGGAATTAAATCGCATTTGGGCTCTTGTTCCTAAACAATGTGGTGCTAAAATTGTTGGTTGTCGTTGGGTCTTCACGATCAAGCAGAATCCTGATGGTACTGTTGATCGGCAAAAGGCTCGCCTTGTGGCCAAATGTTTAACCCAAACCTATGGCATTGATTACACCGAGACTCTCTCCTGTTGCCAAATTGAATTATGTTCGGGTTATCATATCTCTTACTTGCGAATCTCGATTGGCCTCTTCATCAACTAGATGTCAAAAATGTCTTCCTCCATGGTAATCTTGTTGAGACTGTGTATATGGCTCAACCACCTAGTTTTGAGTCCAAGGGAGAGTATGTTTGTCATCTTCATAAGTCTATTTATGGACTCAAACAGTCTCCCCAAGTTTGGTTTGATAAATTCAGTAAGGCAATAGTATCTCATGATATGACTCGGAATCAAGCTGATCACTTGGTATTCTTTAAGAAGACGCAAAAAAGGTATCGTGATTCTAATTGTCTACACAGATGATATTGTAATCACTGGTAGTGACAAGACAGGTATCGAGACATTGATTCACCATCTTGGTTCCATCTTTCTCACCAAAGATCTTGGAAAGCTCCATTATTTCCTTGGTTTTGAGGTCACAAGATCAAAAAAAAGGATCAGTTTGTCTTAGAGGAAGTTCTCTCTTGATATTTTAAAGATACAGGTTATCTTGGCTCCAAACCGGTAGCTACGCCCAAAGAAACCAATCTAATGTTGATGCCAGATGAGGATGATTTGGTTGAAGATCCAGAAATGTATTAAAGACTCATGGGTAAACTCATTTACCTAACCATTACTCGACCTGACATCTCCTATACAATTAGTCTTGTGAGTCAGTTTGTGACTATTCCTTGAGTTCCTCATATGGATGTAGTTACTCGTATCTTGAAGTATCTTAAGAATGCCCCAAGATGTGGTCTTCTTTATTGATCATCTGAACATCTTCGAATTGAGGGATATACTGATATTGATTGGGCAGGATCACCTTCAAATCATAAATCTACCACTAGTTATTGCATTTTCTTAGGGAATAATCTCGTGACTTGGAAAAGCAAGAAGCAGTCAATTGTGGCATGTTCTAGTGCTGAGGCAGAGTATCGAGCAATGGTACATACTCCTTGTGAGCCGACTTGGTTAAGAACACTTGTGCAAGAATCTGATGTTCTAATACGTGGTCCAACACCTCTCCATTGCGACAATCAAGCGGCGATTCATATTGCCAACAATCCAGTCTTTCACGAACGGACCAAGCATATTGAAATTGATTGTCAATTAATTCGATCTAAAGTAGAGTCCAAGAAAATCACCACTCTGTTAGTTCCTTCTAGTAGTCAACTTGCCGACATCTTCACCAAAGTTTTACCAAAGACTGTCATCAACTCTATTTGTAGCAAGTTAGGAGCTATTTATATATACTGTCCAGCTTGAGGGGGGGTGTTATAAATATTGACTTAATCTGTAACTTAATTTAGGCATTGATTGATTAATTGATTGTATTGATTGTAGGAATTAATTTAGGATAGTTCCCTTATTTACTTGTAAGCTATGACTATAAATATTGACCTCCTAGAGAGAAGAATACATCTTTTTCATTCTCTAAAATATCTTCAACAACTATTATTGTATAAATGGTGCCCCCAAGGGGGGCGCAACCAACCATACAAAAAAGACCTACACAACCACAGCCTAAAGACCCCAAAAAATCAACATAAGCACTTACATACATCAGAAATGTTCTTTTGGGCCAAAAATAAAAAATAAAAGATGCAAAAAAGACTCCTTAATCACAAGAGGACTTTTTTCTAACCCCTCAAACACTTAACTATTTTGTTCTTTCCATAAGCACCACATCGAACAATGAGGAGCCATCCTTCAAATCGCTTTGATCTCCTTTCGGACCCTTATCTCTCCTCGGCTAGAGAGTAACTCTTTGAATTTGCCCGGCATCAACCAAGAATAACCAAAAAGAACCATAACAAGGCATCACATATCTCTAGCCACTGGACAATGAATCAAGAGGTGATCCACCGTCTCCAGCCTTGACTTGCACATGGAACACATATTGGCTAAATGGAGACCTCGTCTTAGCAAGTTGTCCACTGTCAAGATAGGGTCCCACGAGGCTACCCACACAAAAAAATCAACCTTTGTGGGAACGTCGAGGTGCCACACCATCCTCCACAGAAACTTGTCACATCCTCCTTTTGTTAACTACTTGTAGTAGGAACTAACAAAAAAGAGCCGACGAGAATCCAAGTACCACCACATAGAATCCTCCCTACCCTAAATCAGGCTATACCCATTAATAGCACGCATCAACTCTCCCACCTCCTCCAGCTCCCAGTCAAAAAAGTATCTTCTGAACACCAGGGTCCATATCACATCTCTACCAAACCCCCTACCATAATCTGGAATCACCGCCTCTCGACAAGAAGCAATGCTGAAAAGGTTCGGACACTCCTCCTTTAAGGCCCTCTCCCTACACCACACATCCTCCCAAAAAAAAACACCCTCGTCCCCTTTCCAACCCTAAACCTTATAATTCTCCTAAAATCAGACACCTCATTTTGAATGGACTTCCACACCTCGCACCCCTATGACCCACGACTTGACCCGAGAACCACCCTACTCCACTGTACCCATACTTAATCCTAACCAGCTATTTCCACAACATGCCACCCTCGTTCCCAAATCTCCACAGCCACTTCCCCAAAAAGCCTTGTTGAACGCTCTCAAATCTTTCACCCCCGACCCCCGCTCCCGAATGGATGACTTAACTTTATCCCATCTAACTAGATGAAACTTCTTTTCACCCTCCTCACCACCCCACAAAAAGTCTCTCTCAATCTTCTCCAGTCTCCTAGCTACCGTGCTCAGAATATAGAACAAGGACATGTCAGTAAGTAGGTAGATTTGCTAAAGTGTTTTTTTATTAAGGCAAGTTTCCCCCCTTACACAGGAGTTTCAACTTCCAACCTGCAAGCCTTCTCCGAAATCTCTCGACAATGGGGTCCCAAATGGATACTGAGCTAGGGGGTCCCCGAGGCAAGCCCAGATAAGACATCGGCAGGGCTCCCACTCTACATCCTACTAGCCAACCAATCCATCCTGCCCACCTTCCCAACTGAAATGATCTCACTCTTTTGAAAATTCACTCTCAAACCAAACACCACCTCAAAGCAAATCAGCACGCAACGAATGAAGCGAAGCTATCTCTCCGTAGCCTCACAAAACAGAAGTGTGTCTTCCGCAAATAGCAAACGGGAAATCTGCACTGCCCTGCCGCCATCATCCATCATCCATCACTCTAGAGCCTTTGACCAGACCATCCTCCACTGTCCTACCCAACATAGCACTGAAAGCCTTCATAACAACCGCAAAGAGAAAAGGAAACAAGGGATCTCCCTGTCTCCAGCCCTTGGAAGTATTAAGAAACTCAGCTGGAGACCCGTTCACGATCACTAACATTGAAACCGAGACAACACGCTTTTATCCATTTCCTCCATCTGTCACCAAAACCCATCTCCCTGAGCATAGCTAACAAGAAATCCGAATAGACATGGTCATAAGCTTTCTCAATATTCAAATGGACAAGAAGGTGATCAATGCTTTCCTCTTCCTCCTTGCACATGCAACGACTTGACACCTAGAATCCTCTCTTGTGAAGATTATCACTAAGAGAATAGCCCAAGCCACAGCCCAACAAAAATACGCTGCCTCTTTTGGAATCTTAGACCTCCAAATTAGCTGCTATAGAAAAGTCCTCTCTTTCCTTCCCATCAAATGCTTAAAGAATGACCTCACAGTGAACTTTTTATTGTTGTTCACCTTCCAAACCATCACATCCTCCAGTAGGGATGGATTGAAAGGGGAATTACGTTGGGTGTTGAAGATGGAGGAAATATCATGTGACAGAAGTCTAGAGCGTTTTGACTAAAAGAGGGTGAAATATAAAGTTTTTTCATAGGGTAGCAAATACACATAAAAGAAAGAACAACATAAGCTCAGTGATTATTGAGGATTGATTCTTTCAAGAGAAGGGAAGGGATAGTAAATTTCTTTCGGGAGAAATAGGAGTGGAGACCGGATTTGGATGACATGGAATCTAATTAAATTTTAGAGGATGCCACCATGCTAGAAAGACTGTTTGAGGAATCGGAGGTTGTGGAGGAGTTGAAGACTTGTGATGGGGACAAGGCGTCAAGCCATATGGATTCACAATAACCTTTTACAGGCATTGTTGGAGGATTACTAGAGAGGATGTTATGGGGGTTTTTGCCCATTTCCATGTCTGTGGTTCTTTCAAAAGGAGGCTTAATGCTTCATTTATAGCATTGATTTCTAAGAAAGATAAAGTGAGAAATATCAGGGCTTTTAAGCCAATAGCTTGGTGAGTAGTGTGTATAAGTTGTTCGCCGAGGTTCTTTCTTTGAGGCTTAGGGAGGTGATGGGGAGGATCATTTCTAATAGTTAGAATGCTTTCATAGAAGGAAAACAAATTCTAGACTGCAGTCTTAATTGCAAATGAAAAAAAAAAAGGGGTCTCAACTAGTAGATAAGGAACCCAGAGAGGGATTAAAATAAACTTTCAAAGTCATTTTCCAACTTTAGATTACATAAATATATATATGTATATATATATATATATATATATATTTCCAAGTTTGATCTCTCTTTATGATTCAAGTAAAGCACTGGCCTACAAACTTTTGTGAGGAGAGATATAGAGACAAGATGAGGGCCAACAGTCATAACACATCTTTCATGTACTCACAAATATTGTGCGTTCATTGACTTCATATGCACCACAGCCATGCATTCTGCCATGCTTCCATTGACCAGCATAGCGGTACCGGCCTTTCTCCCTGGCATCAAAATACCACCATGAATAAACTCATACAAAATACATTTTTAGTACAAAAAGATTCATGTGCCTACATTTATAATAACAATAGTAACAAAATTCCCTCATCTGGAAATGAGAAAAAAAAATTATATATATATATATATATACCAAACAAAAGCCCTGTACTTGAGACTACTTCTGTTCAGCTGAAGTTACATGACTGCGACCTGAACTTCAAATATTTGAAAACAAATTCCATTTCATAATTGCCGGATGGTTAAGGTCAATCAAGACCTACAAACTCTTTGTGTAGTATCAACCAATTGAACACATGCTTGAACCCAAACAATGCCAAATCCAGAACAAATATATATCTGGAACTTATGAAATAACCAAAGAATAGCTACTTTGTGCAAATAATGCCAACGGTTAAGTCAACCCCTCCCAGCATCCCACATTAGTGAGACCAATATTGTGTAATGTCCCTTTTTTTTGCTTGATAAGTCCGATTCTCCAAGTTATGATAACCTGAGTAGTCAATAAATATTAAGACTGAGAAGGAAAATAAAAAACAAAATTGCCAATAAAACTACCTAGCATGCCTAAACATGTATTAACAAACTTTCTGTATTTTTTAATATTTTTAAAATTTATTTATGATCAAAATCACTTGATTATCTTATTACATAAAGCACTCACTTTGTTGTCAGTTTCCTAATGAATATATATATATATATATATATATCAATGAATTGACACCTAAAGAGCACATATACTTCTGCAACATTATTGTATTTGTATCGTAACGAAACTCTTCAAATACTTGTGAATACATGTCTGATGCTTCCTACATGTATCCTTGATTTGAAAAACAAAATTTTTAAATATGAATCCCTATGAAGTACGGACACTCTATTTTAGCTCATATGTCCGTGTTGGACACGTGTCGGATACCGACACTCTCGAACACTTACCAAACACGTAGTCAGACATACGAAAAAAGAATGTTCAAATGTTTTTATTTTTTTCTGAATTTTGGACACATGCCGGACACGTTTTCTTTTTTCCTCTTTTCCTTGATTTTTTTTTTTGTTATATATATATATATATATAGAATGTATAGATATATATATATATAGAATGTAATAGTTAGTAAATTTATTTTGTAACTTGAATCATGAATGTTGATGATTAAATGAAAAAACTCTTAAATTTTTTATTTAATGATTTTGTTATTTTAATATCTTATGAATGCTTTTTGTGATTTGTGTGTTTTTATGCCAATTTTAATTGAAATAATGTTAGGATTTTATTATATAGTCATATAAAAAATTTATATATATTCAATGTGTCCGTGTTCTACCTTTTTGAGAAATTGTGTGTCTATATGTCCGTATTGTGTCATCCGTATCTGTATCTTTGCTTCTTAGCTGAATACTTATCTGATATTTCAAGACACATTAGGCATATTTTGAATATTAAGGTGTGATATTCTAGTTTAATATATAAATATAAAGAAAGATATAACAAAGGTTTAAAATTTTTGGATGAATTCTTAAAAGAAGAATTGAGATATAACAAGGGTAAATTATGTTGAATTTACCTTCAAGTCCATGTCTATGTAACGTAACCTTCGTTTTCTTATACTCAACAAAGTTTATCCCAACTATTTGAGGTCGCTTGCATAAATCTTGTCTCAACATTTTGCTCTATTTAAGATATCATCCCATCTAATTAGACCACACGTTATCATTTTTTTTTTCAATATCTCTATCAAAGTTAATTTTAATCTCCCTTACCCCCTAATGTGACCCTCGATGCAGACCATGTCGTTCTTTCTTACTAATACAATTATTGGTCTTCGTAATACATAATTATACTACCTTAATTAGTTTTCTCTCATTTTATCTTTTATAGATGCTACTTCTACCATCTCACAAATATATTCATTTTTAGTTTTATCATTTCTTGTATTACCGAACATCCATCTCAACATTCTTATTTCGACCACAATCATTTTATTAACATATTATTTCTTAACTACTCAACATTTTGTTCTATACAGTATCACAACCTTTATTTTCTTATATGAGTTTTAGTACTATAAATTACTAACTTAAAATATATGAAAGATTCATAAGAAAAGTTGTTTGTGTTTATATGCTTATATTGTAACAAATAATTATTTTTTAATTTAGTAAATTTATACATGCATATATTGTCATGTTGTTGACGTATCTACATCCTATTTCTGTAGAATTTGTTGTCATATCAATATCCCATGTCCATATTCATACTCTAGATTGAAATTGTAAAAGATTTGCACCAACCATAGTTACCAATGCCAAGACTGTTACACTATGCATTGCCTTGCCACTTGCCTTTCTCACGTCATATATAGTATGTGTAGAATTGCCATTGCTAGTTAGTTAATAGTGGTAAACTTATGAAGAAAATATATTTTTCTTTTAATAAGTAAATACATTTCCAAAGAGTTTGTCATTCAAAAGATTTTTGAAATAAGAGATCGACCAAAAAAATCTTTACCAACAAGTGTAGTACTAACGGGCAAAAGGAAAAAGATATAATAATTTCGAAGGCAACTATAAAGAGACGAAAATCAGCCAAATCAATAAATGAGAATCAAAATATGAAGAGTTTAAACATTACTAGATTCAATAAATTCGTTGCAAACGTCACAGAATAACACTTTTTTTTTTGGGGTGCGAGAGTAGGTTCCAATTGAAAAGAATTTAGTTGGAACGTTTTTTTTTCATTTGCTTTTAGCCTTCTTACTTTGAAGTTATAAAAACTATATATATTATTCTCATAATTCTCATAACCATAGCTTATGCATCATATAACTATCATAAGTACCCAGTAAGTGGTAGTAATTCTTTGGTAAAAAGTGAGGTATGTGCTGGAAACATTGCCGGTTCCTCACCTAATACAACATAAGTGCCCAATCACATAGCTTTGGAAAACATCTTAGGTCTCTAGGTGCACATAAACACAGCCCAGTTGAGAATATGAATCAAGTGATCCATATGGAACCACATGCCAATATACAGTATGATACTGATGGTGTTAATTTGAAATATAATGAATTGAACAGAAAGTATGAAATAAGATAGTGGATAGAATCATGGATTATTATAAAAAGAAGGAAGGAGAATCGACTAATCAAAACTGAAACTCACGGTTTCTTCCCAAATTGTCTGATCCATTCGTCATTCTCATAAAAAGGAATTTCATACTTTCCCCCAGCTAAACGAATACTATCTTCGATATCCATCTCCAGCCATTCTCTGTCTTCCGGGGACATGAAATCTCTAGATATTATTTTCCCTTCAGCACGCATTTTCGCTTCAAGCCTGGGAAAATGAATAGGAACAACTCAATTAGAATCATTCTATTAAGGAAACGAGTGCTCAACTCTAATCACTGAGGTATAGCATGACTAAATTAGCATGTAGACAGGGATCATAAACATACTTGGAACCTGGCACAGGTTCTATATCGGGTATATCAACTTCAACAACACCATGACCTTCCATGTTGTTTTGAAGCCATTCACCTTCATACCTATAAGCAATAAGTGTTCTCTAAGAAATCTTTATGAGGTTAAAAAAAAACACATTACACATCTGATTCAGAAGGCAAAATATTTTTTAATAAACTAGCAAAACTTTGTAGATCATGATATCATATACTGATATACGCTTCCAAAGTCCTCACAATATATGAACAAAGGAGTCGTCAGTATAACATATAACAGTGTTGTACTCATGACTCATGACTGCTATAACTAAGAATAGACAAACCTGACCAGCCCTTGTTCAGCAACATAAACGCCTTTTCCATGAGCCAAGTCATCCCATACAGTACCTTCATACCTTCAATAAATGAAGAGATCACTAGAGATGGAAAAAGTTATAGGGAGAAAATGCTTTATATGTATGTTTTGAGTTACAAACTGAGCTCAGAGTCTCAGACCCCGCAAAATCCAGCAATTCTAAAGTTTGCCATTCATGATTTGACCTTCCGACATAGAATTGCTTTGTAATTCAATAATATCAGCTGAAATTTGTGAATGAAAAGCAGCAGATCAGGATTGCAAGAATAATCACACTGTGGGCACAAACGCTATCAAATCATGTTCTTCATTCCTCAATTATGTGGTCTGAAAAGCATTAAGATTCCAAGGTGTAGCCACACAAATTTTCTTTTCTTTTTTTGGAAAGTATAGCCACCTAAATAATTATTATTATTCTTATCATATTTTTTTTATATAGCTGCACAAAAATTATATAAAGAAATTAGACCAACCTATCTAATAAAAAATCCATATCAATTAAAAAACTGTATATTTAATAAGAATAGCAACTCTAAAACCAATCTAAAGTCAAAATCAAGCCAATGAACGTACACCGTGAATCATCAATTATCAAATTTGAAGATAATCCCATTTAAAAATAATGGATAGACTGTAACTGCTAAATATTCAACCAGCTCATACGCCAAACAAATAATTCAAAAACAAAATTAACCCAACAATTTTATAAATGATAATAACTTGAACAAATAATTCTGTTACAATCAACATTTGCGAGTTCCCATTAGGAAGAATTTATCTGACACCATTCCAATACTCACCCTATCAAGCTCTTCACTCACCAACTGAGCTTTAAAATATTAAAATTGACTCACAAGGCACTGTCAGGTAACAGACACGTGCACATGCACACCACATCCACACAAACCCCACACCCACCCACGTGCACAGATTGCCCCTGAAAATATGTATACATCCATGCTTTTGTGCAATTATGTACGTGCAAGCTTAGTTGTCAAAACGTATTTCGGAGGGTGTATCGGTTTCCAAAAAATGTGTATTGTATCGTGTATCGTAGATACGCGTAATTTGTTAAATATATATATATATATATATACATATAAATATAAGTACACATGGTTAAAAATGATTGAAATAGCATTTCAATCCACTTATCATAACAAAAATTCATAATAAATTCCACAATCTACAGTTTATACAATACAAAAAATAATGTCTTCTAAATGTTCCTTAGTTGTATTGTACACTATGTATAGTCCATACCATAATAGAAATAATGTCTCAAGCATAATTATCTCATTTTTCAAATATATTGTATCATGTTATATATATAAAGTTTAGAAAATGTGTATAAAATGATAAAAATAACACTTCAACTCGCTTATAAAAATAATCAACTTCAATTCCATACAATATAAGAATCAAGATTTATAAATATTATAAATTTCAAACTAAAATTTAATAATCCAAGTTTCCAACATAGTTCATCAATATCAAAATTTAAAGACAAAGTCCAAAATTCTTCATTTTTATAATCTATCATATTTTCATCTTAATATCAAATTTCAATGGCATCGATAGTATCATCTTCATCATCATCATCATCATCATCATCATTAGAAGATGCCAACAATTTTTTCCTTCTTTTTTCTTCTTCGACATCTTGTACGTATTCACTCCTCATCATCATTTTTTCAAAATATTTACCTTTCTTATTTTTATTTGATGAAAGATCTCTAAGTGTTACAAAGAAACAACATAAAGCCAAATAAAACAAAAAAAATGTTTTCATATATATATATATATAAAAGGTCAAAACAATGTTGCTCAACTTGATTACCCGTATCGCATGTATCATGTGTATCGAAATGTATCGTAAGATACAGTATAAAAAGATATAATTGTAAGATATGTATCGTTTTATGTTCATATCAAAATATATCGTAAGATACTAACAATTATGCGTGCAAGAATATACACCCAACCTAATAAAGTTCTCAATTCTCGTTTCTATCACAAATCAAAAGCAGCCAAAATACACAAAAACTTAAGCAACCCAACTAACAGAAATGTATACCAATCAAAATAACTGACTACAGTATTCAATTAAAATCATTGCCAGAAAATTGCTAATAGAAAAATAAATTAAGTAAACACATATAGAGCATGAATCCTAAAAAATTCTAGTATAGCTAACACATATAAGCTTCCATATGGGAAAATGTACTGATCCATCACAAAAACTCCTCATCCTATTAAGCTCTTCAATCACCTATTTGCAGTTTGAAATATCTTGATGATTATCAAGTATTGCTAGAATTAGATGATACTCCCACTGTATTTACACATACATACATACATGATACACAAGTACATACACTCTATCCAAGCAAATATTTCAGTTATCATCTTCTATGTTCCATATAATTCAAAAGCAACAAAAATACACAGGCTTGAATAAATAAAAACCGTCAAGTTAGGGATTCAAGGGGGAAAAAGTGATCAGGTTGAAAATTATAATCATTCAATCAAAATCACAACCACCAAAGTATAACGGAGACAACAACTCATCAAATAACCATCAAACGTGAGCTAAATGACGCATTTAGTGATAATGAACACTTACGAGCTCCCATCAGGGAAAATGTAGCTGACCCACTTCAAGAACTCCTCAATCCTATCAAGCTCTTCAATCACCGATTTTGGGTTCGAAATGTCGTAATGATTATCAGGTATGGCCGGATAATATTTCCGATACGGCACATAAAATGGCGCAATCGGAGGGTCTCTACCCGCCTTAATCTCCTCCCTCACCACATCCAACTCGTCCTCATCAACCCAATTGGGATCCCAACCGGGTTTGGTCATCTCAATCGGAGCATCAGCCCAAAGCTCCTTCAAATCCTCCTCTCTCCAGTTCTCTGGGTCTCTGGGAAAATCGAACAAGTCTTCATGGTACACGTTCTCTCTCTCTTCTTCTTCTTGGGCTTTCCTCATTCGCCTGGAATTGAGAATTCTCATGAACCGCTTCACATTCGCCTCGGACGAGTTGTCGTCCTCGGGGATGTCTTCGAAGTCGTCGGCAACTTCGCCAGGTCGGGTGTAGACTTCGCGGTCTGGCTCGGTGGAATCATCAGAGTCGGAATCCGAGTCTGAGTCATCTGAAGATGAGGGATTGTCTGCAAAAGGGTCTTCCGGGATTGGCTCATTTTGAAGTTCTTCTTGGGTGCTGTATTCGGGTGCTGTATCTTCCTCCGCCATTTTTGGTCGGCCTGTGAGTTTCGGAGAGGGTAGTGAAGAAGATAAGGTATGAACTATGAAGTACAGAGGTGCGGCCTGTATGAATAAACGATAATAACAAAGCAAAGCAGTAGGTAGTTGTACCAATGGTAAGGAATGCCGCGGCTACTTGTACCGAGGGTTTTTGGGGAGAAAATTTCACCCCAACAAATTAGTTATGATATTATCTCTCTATCTCTCTCTCCCTCTCTCTATATATATGTATGTGTATGTGTATATATATTAGGGATAAATTATATTGATTTAGAGATTTTGATAATTACTTATTTTTTTAAGTTTTAAAAATTACACTTATCTTTTTTTTTTAATTTTTTAAAATTATACTGATTTCTTCTATTTTATCTGATAATATACAATATTTTTCTTCAATCAATTCTTTTTTTTTAAATAACAAAATTATCTATTTTATTTATTTATTTTTATATTTTTTCAATTTTGATCAACTTTTTTCTAACCTTTTTTTATTAAAAAATTTATTATTTTATTTAAAAATAAATTTAAAATAAATAACTTATTTTTATTTAATCTAAAAATAAATTTAAAGATTTTATCAATATTTATTTGAAAAATGAAATAAAATTAGTCAAAATTTAAAAAGTTGAAAGAAAAAAAATATTAAAAGGATAATTTTGTCATTTAAAAAAAAATAACTGAATGAAGGTATATGTATATTGCCAGGTTAATTAACTGAATAAAAGTAATAAAAGTATCTGTATATTAATGAACTGAATGAAAGTATATGTATATTATTAAGTTAGTTAATTGAATAAAAATATTTGTATATTATCATGTTAAATAAAAAATGTCAATATAATTTTAAAAATTTTATAAAAATTAATATGATTATTAAAAATTTTAAAAGAGAACAATAAATTTACTGATATATCAATTCATGGAATGACCATAGTTTTTCTTCTTATTCTTCTTTTTTCTTTGTTTTTTGTAGTTTAATTGCGACCAACCCCTTACTGTATCATAACAGCCTTTATAGACATGTTTTTTTTTCCTTTTAACCTATTTCAATCATGAGCTAGGAATATGGACAATGGGATGATTATTTAGTGGGTAAATCTTTCATCCATTTTGGTTTTTCTTCCCACCAATTTAAATTAGTTCAATTTGTTGAAATTTTAGTCAGTTTGAGTTATCCAAGTCAATCTCCAACTGAAAAAATGAATTTAATGAACACCTAAAACAAAATGTGAATATTATTTTTACTTAATTATAAACTAAGTTGACTTATTTTACAAGACTCGTATTTAAAAGACTTTTAATTTATGTTTGATTAATTAATTTATATGCTTTAATACCTCTTAATTTTCATTAAAAGAAAATACATCATACTTTATTATCCAACAATGTTTACTACGCTTTAAATTATCGAACAATCTAGAAAAAGGTAATTAAAAATCAATTAATTACTTTTTAGATTTTAGAATGATGTGATTTTAACAAAGAAAAATTACTCAAGTATCAACAAAATTAAGAATATAATAACTTTTATTCTTTAATAATTTTGGTGACAAAATTACGTTAGAAATTAACAAAAATATCCATTGATCTAAGCCTAAATCTATCATCTCTTGCATTCTTTCTTAGGCCATCCCTTAAAACAATCTTGATGCTGCACTTTTTGGCCCTCGTATGATTCAAGCTCAGCTCCCTGCGAAATACTCAAAACAGAAAATCAGAGGACCACCGAGTTGGCTCTGGTGGTAGCCGCTCCGACGCTTAAGTCAATAAACTGAATTGAAAGACTGTAATGAAAGCCAAATAATGAGCATGAAAATAAAGCGTACCTCTAGGGTTTAATTTATAGGCAGTAGCTTTCCCAAGTTGATTAGGATTTGGAGCCATGAATACAAGGATTGGATCGTCGGAGATATCAGTTACCTTGTTGAATATGGCAACAGAGTGTGACAGTTTCCTTGTTAAAGACTGTTTCCTTATTTCTTGCTCGGTGCACATTGAGGCGGTGATGAGATCTGATCATCGATGTATTGTACTGAAGGCTTGCGTTCATACTTGTTAGCTTCGCAGGAGAGCAGACCTACTCTGATGGTATATGTTCGGTCTTTGTGGGTCTTGCTCTTGAAAGACTGAGCATGAGCTATATGACCGAGCATGAGCTGACCAGTAGTTACACGTGTCAAGTAGTGGTTGGTGTGTCACATTGTGGTATATCAGTTACTCCCCCCCCCCCAAGCCTTAGTTTGAGCTCAGGGTGTAACTAAGGTTTTATGAGCCCCGAAAAGTCACGCATTCTGCCGTCTTGTTTTTCGAGACGGCTGTTGGTACGCCATTTATTGCGCAGCCGATTCTTGGATTTCTCAAGTCATTATTGTTGTGCCACTATTACGACGGTTCGCCTTGGTGGACATTATTTTTTGAATGTATATAAAAGGAGGGGAAGAAGCTTTGTACGATTCTTTTACTGCCTTTTGTGTTTTGAAGAGATAATACATTCTGCCATTGTTGAACCAGCAAGCTAGACTGTGAGGAGTACCGTTCGTCCGAAGCTTTTTACCCTATTCAGGTTCGGTTTTGGTCTCTTGTTCATTTTTTCACTATCTTTCCTCTTTTTTTGGTTATTTTGGAATGTCGACCTCTACTGCGTCCTCTGGTGTTGGTGATGGGTCAGGGAGCCTCCCAGAGGCTTATTCTTTGTCACAAACCCTTGTTAGGGGTAGTAGTTTTTTGGGGACTAGGTCGAAAGTGACCCGTTCTGGTCCCGAGGTCAGGATTGTAAATGTCTTTTCTAAGTCTAAAATAGAGAGGGTGAGATCTCTGATCAATCTTCTCAATGGGAGGAGAAAGAGAGTACTTTAGCCACTTCATGGTTGGACAATATAAGGGAGAGATATGATTTCCCTTCGAATATTACCCTTAGGGCTCCTGACGACATAGATTGCCCTTGGGATATTAGGGAAGGTGAGATATGCGTTTATACCGCTTAGTTCGAGATGGGGTTACACTTCCCTCTCCCCAAATTGTTTAGGGAATTCTTTTGCTGGTTTAACCTTTGCCCCGCCGACCTGCTTTTAAATAGTTGGAGACACCTATTAGGGTTTATGGTTTTAGGTCGTCTGAACGGTGTTGAGGTTTCTTTAGACTTGATCCGTAGTAAAATGGATCTCAAGTACTTGAAGTCGGAGGGCCTTTACTAGATGTCGTTTGACCAAGGTTTCCGACCTCTGTCTTACGTACCGTCCTCCAACAAGCTTTGGAAAGATCGGTATTTCTTTATTAGTGGAGAATGGGAGGTGACCGACCCTAAGGATTAGATCTCTACGTTTCCCCGGAGCACGGGGTTTATGGGTGAGACCCACTTTTCTTTTGTAATCTTCGCTCTGCTATTGCTTCTTACCTCTGTATTTTTGACTGACCATTATGCCGATCTTCCTTGTGTAGATAAGAATATCAAGAGGAGGCCGCCCTTCACTCCTGCCCTCAAAGAGCAATACAAGAAGCTCCTTCAGACCTCGAACAGAGACTACCGAGCTATCCTTCATTCGAGCGTCCCGATGCCTCCAAAGGACAAGAACGTTGTTGATGAAGTTCTACAGTCTGTTGCCGGCAAATGGGGCTCAGCAAAGAAGAAAAGGGTGGCGAGCCTTCCCCCTCCTGCTGCGTCCTCGTCGAAAAAGAAGAGGACGACCACCACTGACCCTTCCACTTCTGCACCTCCCAAGAAAGGGGCTACCCCATCTGCTTCTCATTCCCCTGTGCCACCCAAGAGGGGCGTGGTAATTAAGGAGCCCTCTTCTGCACCGCCCCAGAAGGGCGTGGGGGCTTCAAGACTCGCCTCCTCTTTAGCCCAATGAGCTCAACCGAAGGGTAAGGCGAAGGTGGCTGCTCGGCTGGACCAGATGCCTGATGGATATAGGGCCGTCTATCAGGCCATTGAAGAATTCTGGGCGGAGGCCCCACGAAAGGACTCTCCTTCCTGTAGTACCAGGAAAGGTACTGAGAGGACGGTTGTCGGCGCTATGAGCGCCCATCTGAAGGTAACGACCGACCTCTTTTCCTTGGTGTTTTATTTTCCTTCTCCCTTTCTATTTTTTTTGACTTGTCTCTCATTCTGTTGTGCAGACTTTGCACAACTTGGCCGCCATGATGGAGGCCACAGTAGACCTTCAGGCCTTGGAAAGGGTGGAAGACAAGCTGGATGAAGTTCGGCTTCAGCTCGGCACGGCTCAATCCCAAGCCACTACGGTAGAGGACGAGCTCAAGAAAGTGAGGAATTCCCTCTCATTTATGGAGTCCGAGAGGGATTCTATTAAGTCTAAGAGGGATTCTTTCTAGTCTAAGCGAGACTCCCTCCTCCAAGAGCTGAACAAGCTGAAGGAGGAGAACTGTGCTCTTCAAGCATCCGTCGCTCAGAAGGTTGATGAGGCCAAGGTCAAGACCGAGGCCAGGCTGAAGACCGAGCTGGAGAAGATGGGTGATTAGATTGCACAGCTCGGTTATGATAACTTCAAATCCAAGCTTCTCGCCAAATTCCCAGATATCGATCTGTTGGGGATTGACGATGATGACTGAGGATGAAGATGGTGATGAAGAGGACGGGTCTGCAAGCCCTTTAGTTTAAAAAATTTTAAAGTTATGCTCCTCTTTTGTAACCGAGCTCCCGTTTTAATGAGAATATCTTCTTTTCAGAGTTTTTGTCTTCACTTTTCTTTGAATATTTGCAATCTTTGTGTTTTGCTCAAGTGTTACCTGTAGTATCAACGTTCTGTAGTGTGTAAACAGGTTTCGGCACTTGAAACTTGCAATTTAACATAAGTAAACCTACTCAAGGTCCAAAGTACAGCTCTTTAGTCTGCCACTGATGATGGGCTGACTCCCAAGCTTAAAGACTTTGAATTAAGGTGTAATAATAAGCAACTGAACCAAACTCTTGACATCGGAGGGGTTTCGAATCATGGATTTGCTTTGAATAATAAGGAAGGTAGTTAATACAGTAACCAACCAACCAGAGCTTTAATCACCGATCATAAAGACTTGTATAAAACAGTCATTCTGACCACTTAGAGCCAAACCCGAGCTTGATTGCCGAACAAAAGGACTTGCATTGTAAGGATCCTTGAAGGTCGGTATCCTTTTCTAGGATTCATTGATAAGAGGCTGAGCAGTTAGAATCATTTTTGTTGGTTTGTAATCTTAGATATGTAGTTCGGTGTACTGTGATGGACCAGACGTGAGGTTTGTAAATTAAGATGAACCAGACATAAGGTCTGTTTCATTAAGATGGACCAGACTCAAGGTCTGTACATTAAGATGGACCAGGCTCAAGGTCTGTACATTAAGATGGACCAGACTCAAGGTCTGTACATTAAGATGGACCAGACTCAAGGTCTGTGCATTTAGATGGACCGGACACAAGGTCTGTGCATTAAGATGGACCAGACTCAAGGTCTGTACATTAAGATGGACCAGACACAAGGTCTGTGCATTAAGATGGACCAGACTCAAGGTCTGTGCATTAAGATGGACCAGACTCAAGGTCTGTGCATTAAGATGGACCAAACACAATGTCTGTACATTAAGATGGACCAGACTCAAGGTCTGTACATTAAGATGGACCAAACACAATGTTTGTACATTAAGATGGACCAGACTCAAGATCTGTGCATTAAGATGGACCAGACACAAGGTCTGTATATTAAGATGGACCAGACACAAGGTCTGTACATTAAGATGGACCAGACTCAAGGTCTGTGCATTAAGATGGACCAAACTCAAGGTCTGTACATTAAGATGGGAACACTTTATAGAATATTTGAAATGAAAAAATTTCTTTTATTGATAATATTTTCGTAAGTACTCCATATTCCAAGGTCTGGGTACAGGTTTCCCATCTATGTTCTCTAACTAGTAAGTGGTTGGTCTCGCTGTTTTGGTGATTCTATAGGAGCCCTCCCAGTTAGGTGATAACTTCCCCATGATGGGATCCTTGGTGTTCTGGAACACCCTTCTTAGGACGAGGTCCCCAACTTGGAAGCTGGCAGGCTTAAGGCCAAGTTTCGAGCGGCTAACCATCTTGCGCTGATATGCTTCCATTCTGACCACGGCTTGCTCTATCCTCTCTTCAAGCAAATCCAAGTTTTCTGCGAGCTGTTGGTCATTGGTCTCCTCTTTGAAAGCTTCGGTCCTTAGGGTAGGCATGCCGATCTCAACAGGGATTACTGCCTCGGTGTCGTAGGTGAGTGAGAAGGGAGTTTTAGATGTTGGAGTTCTCCTAGTTGTCCTGTAGGCCCAGAGTGCCCCAGGGAGTTCCTCGACCCACCTTCTCTTAGCTCATTCCAATCTCTTCTTGAGAGCATCTAGGATTGTTCAGTTAGTGACCTCTGCTTGCCCATTGGCTTGAGGATGACCAGGCGAGGAGAAATGTTGGTTGATATTCAGGTCCTGGCAGAACTTCTTGAATGTTTTACCAGCAAATTGGGTGCCGTTGTCTGAGACGATCATGCGAGGTATGCCGAACCTGCAAACTATATTTTTCCAAATGAAGCTTTTGACCTCCTTCTTTGTAATGGGAGTTAGTGGCTCTACTTCAGCCCACTTTGAGAAGTAGTCGATAGCTACCAATAGATATCTTCTGTTTGGCGTGGCTTTAGGCAATAGGCCTATGATGTTCATCCCCCATCGTGCAAAGGGCCATGGGCTTGTGATAGGGATGAGTTTATGTCGGGGCTTATGCTGGTAAGGGGAGAACTTTTGGCATTTATCACACTTTCGAGCGTATTCTTTTGCTTCCCTCAGTATTCCAGGCCAATAGTAGCCTTGTGTTAGAGCTCGGTGTGCTATGGTTCTTCCTCAGTTATGATTTTCGCATATTCTTTCATGAATTTATGCCAGGACGTACTGAGATTCTCCGGGTGCTAGGCATTTTAACAATGGCTGAGAATAAGATCTTTGATAGAGCCTTCCGTTAAGGACAAGGTACCGAGCTGCTCTGATACAGATTCTTTTTGCTTTATTCTTGTCCTCTAGGAGGAGTCCTTCTTCTAGGTACTGGAGTATAGGAGTCATCTAGTTCTGAGGCTGTTCTGTAACTTGGGCGACCTGGACTTCTTCGATGCTAGGCCTTGGCTGGTGGGAGAATTTTATTATTGAGTCTGTTCCTGACTTCATATGGGATGCCATGTTTGCCAAGGCGACAGCTCTGCCGTTTTGACCTCTTTCTACTTTTTGGATTGAGAATGCTCGGAATGAGTGTTTCAACAAATTGACCAGTTATGAATACCGAAGCATTCTTTCATCCTTGATGGCGTACTCTCCTTGAACTTGGCTGACCACTAATTAGGAGTCAGAGAATACTTCGAGGCTCTACACCTCGCATTCTTGTGCTAGCTTCATCCCCAGGATAAGGGCCTCATATTCTGCTTCGTTGTTGGAGGCTCTGAACCGCAGGCTAATTGCCCTTTCAGTTGTGAGCCCGTCAGGGGACCGTAGTACCAGCCCGACACCAGCACCTCGGTCGGTAGACGACCCGTCAGTGTATAACCGCCAAGTTCCCATATTCTCACAGAGTTGTGCTCTGTCCAGTAGTGCAGGAGTGAACTCCGCGACGAAGTCTGCCAAGGCTTGCCCTTTGATTGAGATCCGTGGAACATAGGATATATCGAACTCCCCTAGTTCCACTGACCATTTGACCAATCGTCCTGATACTTCTGGTTTCCTCAAGACTGTCTTTATGGATAAACAGTTGGAATTTCTATGGGATGAGCCTGAAAGTAGGGTCTAAGCTTTCGTGTAGATACTATAAGTGCAAGGGCCAATTTCTCAATCTCGGGGTACCTCTTCTCTGTGTCCAATAATGCTCTGCTGACATAAAAGATGGGCCTCTGCACACTCCTGTCCTGTCTGACCAGTACAGAACTGACAGCGTTCTCAGAGACTGCAAGGTAGAGAAGTAGCTTTTCCCATTGAATTGGCTTTGACAAGAGCTCAGGCGAGGCTAGGTACTTCTTCAGTTCTTGAAAGGATTTTTCACATTCGTTAGTCCATTGTAAAGATTTGTTACCTTTCAAAGCTTTGAAGAATGGTAGACAACGATAAGTGGATTTGGAAATAAATCTGCTCAGAGCTGCTATTCTGCCATTCAGAGCCTGAATGTCTTTCTTGGTTTTTGGAGATTTTAGTCCGACCAGGGCCCCAATTTGGGTCGGGTCTGCATCTATACCTCTCTGAGAGACTATGTACCCCAAGAATTTTTCCTTTGTTACACCAAAGGTGCATTTCGAGGGATTGAGCTTCATCTTATACTGCCTGAGGATATCAAATGTTTGAGCTAGGTGCTGGAGATGACTGCTCTTCCGCAGGCTTTTGACCAGCATATCATCAATATAGACTTCCATAGTACTGCCGATTAAGGGGCTGAACATCTTGTTAACTAGACGTTGGTATGTGGCCCCAGCATTTTTTAGTCTGAACGGCATCACTCTATAGCAATAGAGACCTCGTTCAGTTATGAATGACGTTTTCTCCTGGTCAGGAGGATGCATCTGTATTTGATTATACCTGGAATAGGCATCCATGAAGCTCATAAGCTTGTGTCTTACAGTAGCATCGACTAACTGATCTATCTTCGGAAGAGGAAAACTATCTTTGGGGCATGCTTTGTTGAGGTCTGTATAGTTGACACAGACTCTCCACTTGTCATTCTTCTTCTTGACCAGAACAGTGTTGGCCAGCCAATCAGGATAAAATACTTATCGTATCATGTTGGCATTGAGCAGCCTTTGGACTTCATCGTTGATGACCTGATGTCGTTCTAGAGCGAGTGGCCTTCTCTTCTGTCTCACTGGTGGATGGTCTGGATCCACCATTAGTTTGTGTGTGATGAGGTCGGGATCTATTCCTTCCATATCCCTTGTTTCCCAGGCGAATACGAAGAGGTTTTTCTTTAAGAATTTGATCAACTCATCCTGCTCAGTAAGTGTCAGGTCGGGACCTAACTACAGGTAATGCCCCTGATCTTCCGAGCTGACCAGGATTTTAATAGGTTCTCCTATAGGCTTGGCCCTGCTGTCCTTTCCTCTAGGGCTTAGTGGCTCGTCAATCTTGGAGGGACAGTCTTCTGCCTCGTGATAGCAAGAGTGGATTGGATCCTTGCATTCACGGGCATGCAGTAAGTGCTATTTGGGGGCCTTGGCCTTCAGCGCGAAGGCATGGCATTCTCGGGAGGTCGGTTGGCATCCTCTGATAGAATAGACAGTCTGATTGTGAACGTACTTCAGGCATTGGTGGAGGGTTGATGTGACTGCCCCCATCTCATGTAGCCAGGGCCTCCCAATGATGACATTATAGGGAGATTTGGCCTTTAGGACCATGTATTCTGCTACTGTGGTCTTCTGTCCGTCCCCTTCGCCTGTAGTGTTGGCTAGATCGATTCTTCCCAGTGGGGTGTTGAGGTTCCCATCAAAACCTGCCATGATTATACTAGTGGGCTTAATGTCACTGGGGTTGAGCTTCATCTGCTTGAAGGGGTCATAAAACAGAACGTTAGTCGAACTCCCAGTGTCCACAAGGACTCTTCGGATCTCGAAGTTGGCAATCTTGAGGGAGATGACCAGGGCGTCACTGTGAGGACAATGTACTCCTGTAAGGTCTTGATCTGTAAACTGGATTTCTGGCACAGGTTTTAACCTTTTTCTCTACATTAGAGATCTGTATGATGTTGGGAGTAGACCTGGCCTCTAGAGCATAACGCTTCCTCAACCTGTTACAAGTCCTTGTTGTAGGGGAATCTGTGTGTAGGACAAAGATCATTTGGTTGTTCTGTCATGGAGGCTCATTTCGTCCTTCCTTTTGTTCCTGCCTCTGGTCGGCCTTCCTTTGCTGGGGTTGCTCATCACGGGGGTTCTGCCCTTCGTCCTGCTTGACGAACTCCTGTAGTTGTCCTCTCCTCATTAGCTGCTCAATCTCATGTTTGAGAGCTTTGCAGGTATTAGTTGTGTGCCCTCGGTCTTTGTGAAAATCACAATATTTGGTTTGATCTCGATAGCTGGGGTCACCTTTCAAAGGCTCTGGCCATCTCAGGTTCTCTCGAGATCTTACTTGCTTCAGTATGTTGTACGGAGAGGTATTTAGAGGAGTAAAGTGGTTGAACTCTCTTAGCCCAGAATTATAGGAAGTTCTGGAGGCCCCTTCTTTTCTCCGGGCTTCTAGCTCTCTTCCTAGCCGAGCTGGTGTCCTTCCTTTGGTCGTCCTTCTTCTGACTGTCTTTCTTCTGATCGTCTTTCTGAGCTTGTTCCTTAACCTTTCTAAAAGTGTCCTTGGCCTCTTCTAAGTTAATGTATTTCCTTGCTCGGTCTATAAGTGCTGCCATGTCCACAGGGGAATTTTTGGTCAAGGAGTCCCTACAGCCTCCTTGTGCAAGACTAGCAGCCAAAGCAGCTACTAAGAAACCGGGGCTGCAATCTGTCACCTCGGTGAGCTCGGCGTTGAAACGCGCAATATACCCCCTGAGTGATTCTTCCCTTGTTTGCTTTATGTTCAACAGAAATTCTGGACCCTTTCTCAACCTCCTACTAGTCATGAATCTGTCCAGGAATCTTCTGCCGAGCTCATAGAAGCTAGTAACTAAGTTCGGTGGGAGGTGATGAAACCACTTCAGAGCAGTACCATTGAGGCTGGTCACGAATGTTCGGCATAGAAAAGCGTCAAAAGTACCGTGCAAAGCCATGGTATGCTAGTAGTGGGAGAGATGGTCCCCTGTCCCATCATAAGGGGTAAATTTAGGGACGACGAATTTCTTGGGTCTCTCCTCAGCCATGATAGCATTGGTGAACGGGGTGACCGACCTTCTGAGCAGCTTGGCCAGCTCATCCTACTCCGGATACTGGGCACCCCTTACAATAACAGTGCGGTCCATTGATTCAGCAACTTCCTCAGTTCTTATTGATCCCCTTGGTAAGATGGGCTACTGCGAGGCAGGCCTCGTAACTTCAGGGCCTACATGGGTAGGCTGGTCTTGGCCCATTACTGGGGGATTGTTCTGATTCTCTTGTACTGGTGGTGCAGGAACCACTCGAGGTGGTGACTCTTGTGGTACGTGATTCACTCCCGAAGCCCCAGGGATGGGGACCCGGGTGGTGCTTCGATAATGGACTTCTGGAATAAAGGCGGGCATTCCTCTGCCGGAGATTGCTGATGGCTGGGGATCTCCATGAATATGGGCAGCCGTAGAAGGCTACACCTCCCGAGTGCTTGTGGCGATGGGTGGATTCTGAGGATTAGTTTCATGATTCTGGGTAAACATCGCCAGAGTTTTAGACATGGTTAGGAGCTGTTCCTGCAACAACTGGTTCTGCCGCCTAGTTTCGACAAGCTTCTGTTGTACGGGATCAGTCACTCGCCCTCTTCCTCGTCCGGCAGGCGGTTGAGGCTGTGGGTTCTGAGGATTTTGAGTATTCTTCCTGGGTCAGAGATTGGGAGCCATAATCCTTTGATAAAAGGAGGATGAAATTTGATTTAGTAGAGCACTTGGTGATTGTCGTTCCCACAAACGGCGCCAAACTGATGCTGCACTTTTTGGCCCTCGTATGATCTAAACTCAGCTCCCTACGAAATACTCAAAACAGAAGATCAGAGGACCACCGGGTTGGCTCCAACGGTAGCCGCTCCGATGCTTAAGTCAATAAACTGAATTGAAAGACTGTAATAAAAGCCAAATAATGAGCATGAAAATAAAGTGTACCTCTAGGGTTTAATTTATAGGCAGTGGCTTTCCCAAGTTGATTAGGATTTGGAGCCATGAACACAGGGATTGGATCGTCGGAGATATCAGTTACCTTGTTGAATATGGCAACAGAGTATGGCAGTTTCCTTGTTGAAGACTGTTTCCTTATTTCCTGCTCGGTGCACATTGAGGCGGTGATGAGGTCTGATCATCGATGTATTGTATTGAAGGCTTGCGTTCCTACTTGTTAGCTTTACAGGAGAACAGACCTGCTCTGATGATATGTGTGCTCGGTCTTTGTGGGTCTTGCTCTTGAAAGACCGAGCATGAGCTATATGACCGAGCATGAGCTGAATGATTGAGCACGAGATGAATGACCGAGCATGAGCTAAATGATTGAGCATGAGCTGAATGACTAAGCACGAGATGAATGACCGAGCATGAGCTGACCCGTAGTTATACGTGTCAAATAGTGGTTGGTGTGTCACATTGTGGTATATCAAATCTCTTAAAATCTTAAATGTCAAATGCGTTTTTCATTCAATCCAATTGTCAAATATTCCTTCTCATGGACCAAAAAATTAATTAATACAAGTAATAATATACCACTGATTTGTAATTTTACACAATTCATGCAATGGTTCTATAAGTATCTTAATAGGATCGGTTGGAGAAAATTTGGGACCTAAAATAATAATTTTAAATGATGTTTTTCATTTCTCAATATTAAATAATTTTTTTATTTAATATTTATTCTTACTTTTAAAAATGAAAAACCATTCACTTATTTATTTCTAATATATATATTTAATTTATGCAGGTTTTGTTTAATTGTATCTTTCTTTTTAACCTTTTTTTCTTTTTTGCTATTTACAATTTTTTTGCAAGATATAATATATATATGTGTGTGTGTGTGTGTGCACATACACACATATTATGGATCCTATTTCAATTACAACATTACCTACTATTAGTTATATTAGATATTTCAATTACAATTAGGGGTGTCAATTCGTATTATCGTGTCGTGTTCGGGTCGTGTCAAGATATATATATTTAAAAATATGTGTGAACTCTAACCCGACACTATTAACTAATCGTGTCAAGTTTCAAAACCCAAACCTAACCCATTTATTAAACAGGTTACACGTGTCGACCCACGTAACCCGTTTATTTTAATTTTTTTATTTTTTAAATAAAAAAACTTACCTATCTTTTAATATATATAGATAATTTTCAAGTTTAGTAACTTTGATATGGGCCAAATCAAAGTAGAAACCTCTTTTATAAATAAACAATCTCAAAACCTTGATAAATATTTGATGTGAGATGAATTATCTTAACTCATAAGATATTTTATAATTAAACGTGTTAAGTCGTGTTAAACGGGTTGACACTAGTAAAACCCAAACCCGTCTTGTTTATTAATCGTGTTATACGTGTCGACCCGTTTATGACCCAAACCCATTTATGCTAAATCCAAACCCGTTAACTTCGTGTCGTGTTCGAGTCGTGTTGTATTAAAAATTGACACCCCTAATTACAATTAACAATTGATTACTAATATTAAAATATATACATCTTAATTACAGTCCAATTGAATAGAAACTATAAACTATTTCAATTAAAACTCTATTATAATATATCCAGTAAAATGAGTGACGGAGTAAAAACATAATATTTTCTTATCTATTTAGAAATTTTATTTCAGTTAAATCATAATTTTACTTTTATTAATTACCTTTTACATGATTAAGCAAATATACATAAGCGTGCAATACAATTTTGACGTGAGGGCTTTCCATAAGTTTGACCACATTCTAATATTTTTTTACACAAAATTTCAATCAAACTAAAATTGAAATTAGGGCATGTGTTTTCAATGGTCATTCTTTTATATATATATATATATATATATATATATATATATATATATTTCTTTACAAAAAAACTAAGAATCTTTCTTTACAAAAACCTTAAAAATTACAACTATTAAGTAGGGACTACATTAAATCATAAGACTAGAATTATTGCTTTATTCCCAAGGATTCAAGAGGTGTCTAGGTGCACTATGTAGATGCAACATATAACGTGTAGAATGAAAAACTTGCAACTCCTTTACAAAGATTTTTGTTACTTTGTTTATATGGATTAACCTAACCCTAGTTTGATTTGGAGTAGGCAATCAAGAAGATTCTTTGAAATTTTACACATGTTCTAACAAAATAGTTTTTTTCGTTGAGACGGACTCCTTTTAAATGAAATTTGACCGCATTCAAATGATTTATATACTAGTTTTGCATGTTTGATCTGTTTCGAGTTTTAAGACGAGTTGAAAATCATTAAGTATCAAAGAGACAAACATATTTAAGTATTTTTTAAGCCTATACTCAAAACTAAAAAGTATCTAATCTATGTCATTAAACATAAGTCTCACGTAGAATTAAGACACCGAAAGATTAAACACATACTCAACTTACAAAGGTACTTGACTTGAATAGAAGATCTGCATGTGTGTTTATACTTTTCGTGTAGCAAGTTTAAAGCAATAAAATATTATCAATATTCTTCATCTTCATAAATATAAATAAACATAAAATTGTAATTTAGTCTGATTTAATCAAGTCTTCAAGAAAAAAAATATTTAATTAACGTTGTATTGACAATGAAACTTAAACTAACTTAATAAATATAGACTCAATAAAAACTTTAGAAATAAATTACCAATAAACAAACTTGAAGAGTAAAATTTCACAATAAATCTAACATAAATTTTCCTTACAAAGAAATGAAATTAAAATATAAGGGTAAAGTATGAATTTTTTCAAAGGGTCAAATTTACTTTTTACCCCTATCCTAAATTTTATTTTAATCCCTCTCTTTTCAATTTTGTCAATTTTAACTTCTAAATTTTAATCCCATTTTAATTCTATCATTATGTTATAAACTTATAATTGACCGTTTAACATAGACCGGAAATAAAATCACGTCTTGTACATGCTAATTTAAAAAATAGTAATGTAAAATTACTGCTCATTTCAATTTGATCATTCTGTCAGAATTTACTCTTCTTTAAAAAAGTTTCTCAACAGTTCAAAGAATCTAATTGATCTCCGTGGAATCTTCAAGCTAATAAACAATGTATTGAATTTTTTGAATTCCTTTCTTTTCCTTTTCATGCCTTAATTTCAGAGGTTGAGAGAGAGAAAGGCTGAGGGTGAGGCTATGTGTTAGAGGGAGTGACCTGAAAGTTTTAGACACACAGAGAGAGAGAGAGAGAGAGAGAGAGAGAGAGAGAGAGAGAGAGAGAGAGAGAGAGAGAGAGAGAGTCAAAACCCAGTGTGTATAAGGATGTGATATATTAGTTCTCACAAATGGTATGCATGCACATTGTACAACTTATTTGGGACTTTCTTTTGTGACTAGTAACAAAATGAGATTTCTGTGACTACATCAGGTAATTCTTCTTCTGGTTTGCCATTGAATATGAAGTGTCAAGAGTGTGTATTTATCAGGTTATTAGCATTCAGAGCAACGAATTGATACATGAAGCTTTTAAGCAAATGAAAGATAACCAAACTTGAGCTTAAGAATTATGGACCAAACATGAAGCAGAGTTTCAAAACAGAGACATTGAGGATAAGAACTTCACTTCTATTATTGTGTGAAAATTATTGTATGATTCTGTCTATAATTTTCATATTCCAAAAGACATTGAGAATAGTACTGAATTTTTTATAAATATTTTACCTCTCTCTCTCTCTCTCTCATGGCATTGCTTATGGTGGTATTATATTTGTCAAATTGTCCGTTTCATAATGAAATAATGAATGACATATGATATTCAGTTGGTGTTTAATTGATCACGTGTCTTCCAGTTGTCGAGGGGCCAATAAGAAAATTTATCAGGAATGTGAGCATAAGGGATATCATATACTAGTTGCTCAAACCTAAGCTTTTCTCTAACTGATGCCATGCAAAGAAAAATGCCATCAACTGATGCATAACATCCTACTGATCATAGTAATCTAAAATCAAGAAGTTACAAATGGGTTTTCATTCTTTTCTCACACTGTCCACCTCTCATCTCCCTTTTTATACCTATATATATACATATACATAAACAACCTCCTCCCAAGTCCCCTTTGTGGTTGATTTGCAAAGCATAAGTAAGGAAAAGAGATAAAATAGTAGAGGCACATGAAAACAGGGGAGAACAGAGGTGGGAAGAAGAAGAAGAAGAAGAAGAAGAAAAGAGAAAAGAAAAAGAACAGAAGAAAGTAAAAGATAAACATCTTGGTATCCCTATTGCTCCAATTTAGTCGTGAACAATCTGATAAACCTCATGGATGACTCCTCTCCATCGTCAATCTCAAACTCATCCCATCACTTTCCAGTCCGTATCATATAATCTTTAGTTTGGCTTCTCTTTACGAGTTTCAAGTGCAAATGTGGAATGAAAAATTGAAATGAGTAGTAATTTTACTTTACTATCTTTTAAATTGTCACGTGAATCACGTGTATTTTTTTTTTTATTCATATTAGATGGTCAATTATAAAATAATGACAAAATTAAAATAAAATTAAAAATAACAAAATTGAAAGAAGAATGACTAAAATAAAATTTGAAATAAAATTTAGAGGTAAAAAGTGTAAAATTCATGAGAATAAAAATTTAAATTAAAAGAATATATTTAAAAATATTAAAATTAAAAAAAAAAAGTTGAGAAAGGACAATTCTCGATTTCATGATACTTTTCCAAAGCCCAATAAAAAATTCACACCCCTTTAGACACTTACCCAGCTTAGGCCCCAAGCACAGTCACGCCTCATTATATAATAATATTATATTTACTTAAAAATTCTATTAAAAATATTTATTTGATGAGTTGACTAGTATTGTATTAATTAAATATTATATCATAATATAGTATTCAATTAATATAATAATAATATAATATTCAATCAATACAATACTGTTAACTCATAAAAATAAACATTTTAATAAAATCTGAAAATACAACTAAAATTACTCCCACTATTCTATGCCAAATGCTTGAGTAGCATAAGTATTTAAAATGATAATTGTCACCGCTCAATAAAATTTATTGTTGAGTTCTTAGTAATTTACTTCTACATAAAAAATAAAAAAAGTCACCAAAATTTGCAAACAATTCTTAAAATATAGATACGATGGAAATAGACATTTCAAAAATATTCATTCTAACTTTTTTTATTCTTTATTCTTATTTGGTATAATTAAAAATGCCTATTTTATAAAATAAATATTTTATTAAAAATATTTCAAGTATTCATTAAACCTAAATGAGTAATCATTTTTTATTCTATGAATTGATCATTCATTTCATTTCTGCTTACCAAATATGAATCAACCTAACACATTCACTA
Organism: Nyssa sinensis; assembly: GCA_008638375.1. Classification (NCBI taxonomy): domain Eukaryota; kingdom Viridiplantae; phylum Streptophyta; class Magnoliopsida; order Cornales; family Nyssaceae; genus Nyssa; species Nyssa sinensis. The sequence goes on from CM018034.1 coordinate 16,963,152, forward strand.
ATTAATAATAGAGAAAAATACTAAAAAGTTCTTAAATTAAAATTCTCAGTTTAAAAATTCCATGATAAACTTTTTGTATTTAAAAGATTCAAGGAATAAACTTTTATTACAAAAAGGTTTAACTATAAATTTATATCTTAACACCATTAAAAAAATTAATGATTAGACTAATATAACCTTCAATAGATGTTTTTTTAAAAATACCAAATAATTGATAAAATAAATTATTCAAAATAACATTTTTTTTATTTACCTAAAGGCCTAAAAAAGAAAATTTTACTTCATAAAATGAAATGTTTTTTTGAATTGAAGAAGTTATTTTATATATTCTTTAATTTTTTTTCTAAAATATATTTTGAAGACTATTTTAGTCTAATTAGTAAATATTTTTTAACTATATTAAAATAAAAATTAATTATTAAATTTTTTGTATTAAAAGTTTCTGTTTTTTTTTTCTTTAAAATAGAAAAAATATATTATAAATTTTTTGGATTAAAAATTTATTTTAAAAACTTTTTTATATATTTGCTCCTTAATACCATATATTAAATATAATCAATTTATCACCAATACTATAAAATTAGAGTCAGTGTTGGGAGAATTTATTTATTTTGTTCAATCGCACAATGGAACGACGCTTCTAATTGTTATTTTCTCGTTACACATAAAGGTTAAGTGACGCATTTTAACTGGATTTGAACATAAACACTCAGCATAAAGAGATAACTTCCAAGTTAAATATCATCAGCATCGATTGACAAGATTAGAAAGTTCAAAAAAAAAAAATTTGAAAAAATAATATATAGCAACAAAAAATTGCTATCAGCTTATGTGAATTTATTATGTCAAGATATATATATATATATATATATATATATAAAATCTTTTACCGTTGAAAACCATTCCATGAATAGGTGTTGCCTGTTATATATGGCAAACTTTCAAACAGTGAGTTGTCCCCGGAAAATCGAGACCCTGGTTGAGGACATTTAAAATAAATAAATTTTAAATTGTATTTATTTATTTCATGAACTAATTTTAAATAAGTCTTTAATTGAACCATTTATAAATCAAATTTGAGTAGTTTGATTTTTTTTTTTTTATATTATGAAATTACTTATTAAGTACAATTCAAGAAAAACTCAATAAATTAATGAATTTTAAAATATATTTAAACTTAATTTTTTTTTATTTTATGAATTAATCTCAAACAAGTATCTCACGATCACGAGTGAAGTTTAAATAATTTGGTTCATTCAAGCTATTTACACCCCTACAAGTGTTTGGGACCATTTTTCCTAAATATAAAAAGCTATATATATACATTTTAAAAAATAAAATCAATGTAAAAGTAGTTTTAATAGCTTCAAAACCACCAAGCACATTTTTTTGGAGTAACTTTAATAAACAGAAATGTAAAGTGAAAGTGTAAAAACTGCCAATCACTCTTAGTGTTGTGCATCTCTATGAATTTACATTGGTTTTTCTTTATTTTTGTAGGATTTTTTTTTATATAAAGTTTGAAAGCGACAACAATTGAATTTTAATCACATTTTTTTCTTTAGTTATCATGTCAACATTTTATCACCCTGACTGAATTATTAGGCAAAAAAAAATTTGACAGTCTTTTTCTCTCAGGTTGAGGATTTTAGTTAGTTTAATTTATAAATTTTTTAAATAATCTTACTAAAAAAAATGATATCAAATTTCACCCTTATTCAGATTGGGGAGAAGTAGTCGTCGTCTACTGAGTCTACTCCATTGTAAGGCCTAATAAAACAACATAAAAATAAAAGATCTCAAACCTTAAATAATTGGCAATTATATATACATATATATATATATATACACACACACACACACAAATATAGCATGTTTAGAGCAACTCTAACGCAAAGTGCCATCTGGGGTGTCAAACCCATAACCACTAAAATGGCACTCCAAAGTCAAAATTTTTCACTCCAAAGAGAGTGGCATATGCAGTTATAAAATGACACTCAAAGTTTTGGGGTGCTATTTTTACAAATTTTGAAGAGAGAAGAGAGAGAGGTGCCATTTGACGGTTGGGTCATTTCCATTTTTACTGTTACAACGATTACCATTTTAACGGCTCTATTTCAACAAAGAATTCTATAAATATAGGAAGTTTGTGAAGAAAAACTTACCAAAGCCCGAAAAATTACTCTGAAAAATATTCTATAAATTTAGGATGATTTTATTTATTTAACTAATTTTTATAATTTAGTTAATTGTTAAAATTTAAATTATTTTTTTAAATTTAATTATTTTATATAATTTAATTTAAAAAATTAATTTAAATTAAACCGTTATAAAAATTATACCCGTTAAAATATAATCATTAAGTTTAATTACATTTTTCAATAAAAAATATTAAAATAGCACTCCATTTTAACATCTGCCGTTGAAACAAATTTATAATTCAAAAATATCATAATACTGTTTAAAATTACTAATAAATTTTTTAACACCCCAAAATACAACTCCTTTTAGAGTTGCTCTTAGAGCAACTCCAAAGGGGAGTGCCATCCGAGGTGCTAACTCCAGTAACTGCCGAAATGACACTCCAAATTCAAAAATTTCCACTATAACGAGAGTGGCATCGAGGGTTGAAAATGCCATAGATGTTATTGGGGTGGCATGTTTACAAACGCAGGAGAAGAGAAAATGGAGAGGTGTCATCCGTACGGTTCGGCCATTTTCATTTTTACTGTTCCAAACTATCATTCCAACAAAAAAAAATCCTGTAAATACAGAGATTTTCAGAGATTTTGTAAAGAAAAAATTTACCAAAGCTCGAAAAATCATCTCGCTTGTCACCTCTGAAAATCATCTCGCTTGCGACAGAGGAAGGTTTGCGGCAAAGGGAAGCGCATAGTGTTTCTTGAGGGAAAGGAGGCACAGAGAAAAGGGAGGGGGAAGGAGGCGCAGGAACAAAACAGGAGAAGGGGAGGGAGGGCAAAGGGAACGGGAACGGGAGGGAGCCGCAGGGGAAAGGGGAAGGGGAAAGAAATGAGAAAAGTAAAAAAGAAATGTTTCAATATATATATATATATATAATTGATTTTAATTTAAAAGAATTTTTTTCTATTTTAATTAATTGTTATTTAGAATTTTAATTAATTTTTGTTATTTAATTTAAATTTTCTAATTTAATTTAATTTTTAATTATAAAAACTATACTCGTTAAAATATAATTATTAAATTTAAATATATTTTTTAATAAAAAATATTAAAATAACATCTGTTATTAGAACAAATTTATAATTAAGGATGTCATAACACTCATAAAAAATACAAATGAGTAATTTTACATACCAAAATAATAACTGGCTTTGAAGTTGCTATATAAGACTATCTCCAATAATAATTCAAATCTGGATTCCAACCATTTCCAGTCAAAGTCTGCAAACTAATTTCTTCAAACCAATTTCCTCACGCTTCACTGACGGTATCCTTTTATTTAATATTCTATTAATCTCAGGCACCTGGGTCGAATTAATTAAGAAATGGAAAAGAGGAAGAAATTTTCTTTTGACTGACCACAACGCCTAAAGATATATAATATAACGGAAGAATTATACTCATCTTCTTTTACTTCACAATTACATATATATATATATATTTTATATTTTTAAAATTAAACTTACATTTCATTTGTTATACTGATATATGATGATATTAAAATTTTAATTTAATTTTCGATATAACTAATATATTATTTTATATTATATTATCATGCTTTATTCTTTTAAAATTTAAAATTTAAAATTTAAAATTTAAAATTTTCTTTTATAATTATCACAGGTCAACATAATTATTTCAAAAATAAAAGAATAATTTTATACTTTTCATTAAAGTACTTTTTTTCAATAATTCTAACCCAAAAGACAACTTTAATTAATCAAAAATCACTATAAAAGTCCATGTTGTTAAATATCACACAGTAAATTAGTCTATTTGTCCCCTGACAAGTGAAGCAATAAATTTTACTTCTATTAAATTAAGAGCTTATAAAGTAACTTTATGAAATATTAAAAATAAAAAAAGAAAAGAAAAAAGATAGTAACGATTTTGGTGACCTGCCTTGCCTCTTGTTCGTCGGAAGTGATGATAATTGTTATACATATATCTCACCTTGATCTTCGCTTTGTGGACACTGTCGTTGACCTCTGTCGCGACAAACGAGTTAAGGGCTCAAGAACAGAGTCTCTGTATCTATAGGGCAGAACCTGACTTCTCCCGCGCTTCGATCGCACCACCGGCGAGACGTCCTCGAAATCTCCGTATAAATCCATCGTCAAACAATGGTCCCGCTTCGATCGCCTAGTAGTGTTGTCCCTTTCAGTTCCGGTTAAGCTGTCCTCCCTGACTGTATGGTTCGGGCTCGGTTTCTCCGACCCTAGCTCGTCGTCTTCGAAGTCGCCGAAGATCAATTTAGCTGCTTCAATTAGTAAACCTAAGGATCCGTCGCTTCTAGATTCTTCAACGTGTTCATTATCTTCATCTGTTGTGGCTTTGCTGTTCTTTTCCCCCTTAGTTTCTTCATAAACGCCATTCTTATCGATTTCCAAGCTTCGAATTTGCAGATTCGTTGTCTCGGAAAACTCCGTCGCTTCCTGCTCGTCAACTACGACCGATTCTTCTTCATTTTCACTTGCGTTGATAGCAGGCAAATCGCTCACGTATAGCTTCTCGTCATCCTCCCGTACAACTTCCGTACAACTTCGTGAGCTCTTCCCATTAACTATAGAAACAGTGGCTGAAACTACTGGCGAATTACTATTTCCAACTGCACAATCCCGACAGTCATCTATTCCGACGGCGCTACTCTCGCTCAGTCCTCCGTCGCCGTCCACGGACACCGTTTCCGTTGTCTCCGGAGTACCTAACCTGACGTTCAAGTCGATATTAAACCCCCTGTTTCCCCAAAGAAAATCCTTATTTTGATCTCCCATACCATTCACCTTCAACTCCGAGTCATCAATTCCAGGATTCAAAGATAATGATTGCTTTGAGCTTTCGCAGGGACGAAGGGATGAGTGAGAAGAGATTAAGTCAAGAATCTTTTGGAGACACATTTGTGTTTTGGAACGTCCATGGCTGCGTACCTGATCGGGATGGTCGAGTAATTGATCCGAAGCCATAAATTGTTGAAGAAAAGCGAAAATCTTTCTTCAAAGGGACATGCCTTCTTCTCTGCTTACCGTTCCATCTCAGTGACGAAGTATCTTCGAAGATTATTCATAGAAAGTAAGGAAGGAATGGGAATTTAGAGAGAATGTTTAGGGGGAGAAAAAAAAGAGTAGAGAGAGAAGCAAGCAAGCAAACCCGATTCTGGGGACGGCTGTGGATGGAAATGGACTTTTGAGTTTCGTATTACTTTTAGGTTGTTAAGTTGAAAAGTCCATGGTCTTTTTACTGACCCAGTTTGCCAGGTCATACGACACATGGTTGGTTATTATTGGATGTAGGCGAAAGCAAGGAGCGGATGAGATTCGCAAGGATTACAATAATTTTTTATACTTTGTGATTATTGTATTTTAGGATTATCTTTATTTTTTTAATAAATATAAAATTTTATGTAAAAAAAAATTAAATTTAGGATTTCAAAAATATTATACTAAACATGTTTTCTATCATTATTTTTATTATAGTGATGGTATTATAAATGTGTTACAAACTTTTGACATATCCGAATATTATATAAATATATAATTTATATATGTATTATTGTTTTAATTTTTTTTTTGTTTCTAATAATAAAAAATCATTGTGAAATCTAAATTAAACAAATTTACCTTAGTTTCAGTCATGTTTTTGGAGTGCAAATTCAATAATTATTCTAAATTTATGAAAAAATTATTTATCAAAAATTTTAAAATATTTTAAAAAACTTGAAAGACGATCACACCAATTCAATTCAGATAAAAACATAAAGTAAGAATTTTTTAGACATTTTCTCGCTCATTTTGGATGGTTCAAATGCACAAAATAACGTCTCAATAGCCCTCGTACGTACATACCCAAACAACTGCTTAGAACTGAATAACTGTTTATTTAAATTAATTTGATAAATTTCAGAGAATTTTTACAAAGTTTCAACGAACCCAGAAATTGAAATATATATATATATATATAATATTTGGTTAAAAAAAAAAAAAAAAAAAACTGTAAATGGGATATGCAGACAAAAAGTATAAAAAATATGATTATATGTCAACATCATAATGCAAAAGGTATCAAAAAGTTTGATAATTTTTGTAATCAGTCAAATCTTCCCACAGCAGGACATCAAAGTGGAGGAGGACTTCATAAAATTGGTCCCTTCAAATCAAAGGCGAAAGCAAGCATCAAGCTTTGTGAATTTATTAAATTCTCTCATATAATTCCTAAATGGTGAAACCAAAAGGTATGATTAACACATTCATCAAAAACGAAGATATTGGCATAAATATGTTGTAACACGATGACAAAATAATTAATATATTTTCAAAAAAAATTTTAAAAAATAAGATAAAAATTAGAGATGCAATACTAAAGAAAAAAGAGAAAGATTAAATTTTGTTAAAAAAATAGATTATTGAGCAAGAATTTTTGGTCATTTTTTAGCTAAAATTAAAATGAGTTGTACACATTTTTTTTTAGATGAATTCATATGAAAATATGTTCTCATCCATGAGACGATTAAGAACATATATATTAAGTTGTTCAAAAATCATCAAGGAGTGAATGAGATTTTGACTCCGAATATCATCACTTGAAAACAATACCAAAGTTTGAAACTTGTAAAAAAACTTGTGTCTCACATAAGTTGGGAACAAAGTTTTGAAAAGTATATATACAAATTACCTTTGATTGGACTTGGGTCCTAGTTTGTTGTGTATATATTTTTTGGAGAAAATTTATTTAAATAAATTTATTTATTTAAATTATATTTTTCAAATGTCACGTTTTTTAATTTTGACTGAACAGTCACAATAAACAGGTGCGTTCCTTCAAATTGGTACGTCTGTTCATCAATGGATGCATCTATTCAAATTGAAGCATTGATACATTCTTTAGGTTCGTGTTTATTTGAATAGCCACTAAGTTACCTATATAAACCCAGTTCGCCTTCATCATTATTCATTCAATTTTATAAGTTTTTGAATTAAGTTCATGCATACTATGAGTCTGCATATTAAGAGAGTTTAAGAACAAATTTTGGTTCGTTGTGTACTTAAAATTGGAGTATTTTCATCTATTGTGTGTGACCATTGTATCTTAGGAGATAATCGTCATTGAAAACTTGAAAGTATCAATATAAGGGCAATATCGTCTTAAGGATATGGTGTAAGACACTAGTATTAGTCAATCACTGTTACTTTACATTTGGTATTTTCGTGAAAAACTTGTTGTAAATTTTTTTAAGTACAGCATTATGATAAAATATAAATTTTTCTAACAAATTTAACATAGTTGAAAAAATAAGAAAAAATTTATTATAATTTGTGATTTAACTTGAAAAAAGAATAGTATCATAAAATAAAAAGGTTAAACAAAATTTATGTAATCAACCATAAATACTTGAAATAAAATTTTGTTTTGATGAGACCAAAAGTTATGCTAATCCAATAACATCAATTAAGTGCCTTTTTTAAATTATATAATAATTGCTAAAGCAAAGCCCAAGATTCAAATAGTACATGAATCATGAAATTGTAAATTGTTAAAGCATTTTTACGGGTTTTGTTATTCTTTTCACGTCGTTCAGTGTCAAAATATTATATATTAATATTTTCACTCTAATTGTATATTTCTAAAAAATGTCATTTTTGCACATTTCAGTATTTCTTTTGTCTACTATTTTACAACTACCATATTTTATTTTAAAAAAAAACATATTTATATCAGTTACTCGTGCTAATAGGATGAGATGTAGCTTGTCAAAATTTAGCATCACCAAATTATAGCAATTCATATAACACAATGTGCAAATTTTTAGCATTGTCATTCCAAAAGGTATGACAAGTTTTGTTTTATGCAAAATCAGAGTACAAGTTTTGTTGATGGAGAACATATTCCATATTGCAGTGGAAAGGAAAAGAGTCTTTGTGAAGGTTAGAGAACAAATGTAAAACTCCCAACATAATTTATGCATTAACAGGTAAATAAAATACGTCACATAGAAAAAACAAAACCACAAAAAAAACAAATAGAAAACCATTTTTGTATTGCAAAAGTATATCATATGGTGTCCTTTTGCGTGTGACGAACCGACGAAAGGACAAAAACAAGAAGCAGAAGTGCAGAAGCTGCGGCAGCAGCTTCAACTTCCTCATTTTCTCCAATTCTATTCATTACATCTACTACCTCAATATATATATATATATATATATATGTTAATGGCTGAATGCACAGGACAGTTTTCGTCAGGTAATGTTTGAAGCAAACGAGACTTGAATAGTAAAACTGGCCTATTCTTAACTTCAATTTGTGGATGAATCACCTTCGCCTTCGTTTGGCTGGAACAAGGGTCGATCTCTGTCGACGAGACAGTTGTTTCAATGGCTCGACAACCGAGTCTCTGTATTTGTACGGCAGAACCTGACTCCTCCCACGTTTCGATCTTACCACGGGCGATGTTTCCTCAAAATCACCGTACACGTTCACCGCCAAACTCTCCTTCCGTTTCCATCCCCTTGTAACGGACTCGTTGGTCGCCGTTTCACTTTCCGTCATCATCTGACTCTCGTCTTTTCCCAACTCGTTGCTGAGTAGATGGTTTCGACTCTGTTTCACTTTTACCGGTTCAAATTCGCCGCTGTCAATCAATTTCGCTGCTTCGATAAGCAAACCCAGACATCCTTCGTTTCTGTATCTATTTCTCCCAAAGGACCTCGTTTCGTCCTCGCTTTCCTTCTGTTTCCTTCGAAGCTCTTCTTCTTTTACCTCGATCTTGCTATCTTCTACACCTTTACTCGCCTCATGAACTTCATTATTATCGAATTTCAAGCTCTCAACTCGCAAATTCGTGATCTCTGAAACTTCATCTTCTTTTTCATTCACTTCAATCGCTCCCTCCTTCGAACCACCGTCAGACACCGCCGCCGAATCACTATCAACCACTTCTCCCGAGGCGCTACACGCGCCAAAGCCACCGTTTTCAGCCGGAGGCTTAGATTCCACATCCTCTAGTGAAAGATCCATTCTAAGGTTCAAGTCGATATCAACCCCTCTATCGCGACCAAAGAAAGTCCTATCTTCATTTTTCAAACCAAAACCAGTAGTCTGTGACTCTAAACCATCGAACTCATGAGGATTCAAAGATGTATCTTTGGAGACATTGCGGGATTGAAAAGTAGAGATTGTGTGAAGAATCTTTTGTAGGCACATTTGAGTTTTGGAACGTCCGAATTTACTGTAGTGAAAATTGCGTACCTGATCGTTCGAATGGTTGTGGACTTGATAGGACGCCATTGATGAACAAACGCCTATCTGTAACAAGAGATTTTTCGAGATCGCCAAAGATCAGAGATAAGAGATTAGAGAGAGAAAAATAGAGTTTGTAGAGAGAGGATCCTCTATGAGAGAGACAAGCGAAACATACCCGATTCTGGTGTCTTTTAATGATTTTTTTAATTTTTTCTTATCGATTTAATTAATTAAATTATATTGTAATCCTTTCACTTTAAAACTGTTATATACTGACGTGGCGTCTAAGTTGCGAGGGCCCTCCTCGTGGTGGATTTTAATTGGAATGGCGTCTAAACTGCGTCCGGCATTAAACTGAAAAACTATTGGATGCTTCTCATCCACCTGTTCTTACGAAAATATTTTAATGAATTTTGCTGAGTGAGTCGTGCTACTCGGATTTTTACGGTTTTATTGATACTGTAGCATATGCATCATGAGATGATAAAAATTTATTAAGAAATTAAAATTAAAATAAGGATAAAATATAAAAGAAATTAGATTTAAGGAGACAAAATTATAAATTAAAGAGTATATTTGAATTTCTTTTTATGAAAAGTGCAAAAAAATTCAGGAGGCAATTGACCTCTCCCGGGCCTTACCTGTCTTCGTCTTGGATGGAATCAAATTATGAGAATTGAAACAATGTTCATAAATTTTAGGATCGAATAATATGTCACACGTGTATTTACATATACTATTACATTTGGTGCATTTTATCTAATTTATGGGACTATTGAATAATTATTCGCATTAAACACGGTAAGTTTTAGTTGCATATCACAAGAAATTATTTTAGGAACTCGCTCATGCGTGTGACGACCTCTAGAATTTAACTCTTATAATAGGTCTAATGTAAATTTTACAAAATACTGAAATCATAAAAAATATCATGTGACAGACTCCTGAAATAAGTTCTTGTATACTGCTACGATTATGTTAAATATTAGGATATTAATAATTTTTATTTTGGTATTTGTTTTTTAAATTTAAGGATATAAATCTCATTTTTACTTCAATTTTCAAAATTACTATTTATTCTTTTATTAACAAAATATATACGTTTTAATAATATTATTTTTTATCAAAATATAATTATTTAATTACCGTATATTTATTCAAAATTCAATTATTCGTCACTTTCTTAAAAAAAAACTAAATCATCTATTCATGAAATTATAAATTATATTAAAAATTAAATATAAATACATTAAAAACTAGTGATGGAGCATTTATGAGAAAGATACAATAAGGCTTCATGTAATCTATTTCCATGTAATCTTAGTCAATGATCCACAAAGGTTATTTTCAATATAATTTTTGTGTTACTGTACAAGTTGAAATTTTATTTTTTTATTTCTAATGAAATGTTAAAACTTTAATTGTAATTGAAATCTTAAGTGGAGACAGATTGATATTTTTTTTCATTTTTCACCAAATATGAAAAATATTTTTTAAAAAATAAATAAAAACTTAAAATAAGAAATATTAATAAATTAATTTAAAAAATCAATTATTTATTAAAATAGTGTAAAACTAATTAATTATTCGTTGAAAGTTATCATAAAAATTGTATAGAGCATGAATAGTGTATAACTAGTACGTGAATACTGCATGAAAAGTGAAATGAATTCCATCTTCAATTCCTTTTTTCTTCTAAATCTCTAATTTTAAAGATGGTAAATGAAGACTCGTTTTCATATTTGAAGATGGGATCAAATATGAAGATAGATTGTAGATGCTCTAAGAGCAACTTGAACTCATTTTTTTTTTTCTTTCATTTTGACTTCTTTTTTAAATTTAAAACTTACAGGTCTAACATTTTTATTCAAAGTATCGTAATATTCAAATCATTATTCATTTTTCAAATTCTATTTTTAATAATTTTTTTTGTCCAAAATACAATTATTAATCATATATTTATTCAAAATTCAATCATTTATCACATTTTCGTTACAACTCACTGATATACCCAAGTAATTGCAAATGAAATACATTAGAAAATAAGTTAAAATACATTAAAAAATAATAAAATATATTTATAAAATGCTCTAGTTGTTCTAAGAGCATTTTCAACCCATTTCTTTCATTTTGACCTCTTTTTCAAATTCGAAAATGATGAGTCCCAAGAGGGACTGGGGAAATGCACTTTGAAGAGTTTTAAAATTTTGACTTTCTTCTTATATTATCTATAGAATTTTTTTAAAACTTCAGGAATCCCTCCTCCCCCCCGCGGCGGTCCCTTCCAAAGTTTTTCATGTTTTTATAAAAGACTCTCTTAAATTTTAATTTTTGTATTTTTGTCATCTCTAAATTTAAGTCTGAATCCGCCATTGAGGAGTCTCACATTTTCACTCCAATCGTTCCCATCTTTAAATCACTGTTCATTATTCAAATCTCACTTTTAATAATACAATTTATGTCCAAAATATAATTATTTAACATATATTTATCTAAAATTCAATTATTTATCACTTTTTTGGGAGTTAAAACTTCATGATATATCCAAGAAATCTCAAATTAAAATACATAAAATTACATTAAAACTAAAAAATTACATAAAAATACATTAAGAAACTAATAAAAATATACAATAGTCGAGGCTAGTGAAATCACAAAAATCACAAGCACTAGTAAGGTCGCAAGTCACCTCTTATATACCCACCGTCATACTGACTAAAACTACTGAAATTGTCATGACTAAAATCAATTGATGATCCATTTATTTGGAAATCACAAGAACTTTTCTTCACAATCTCCATTTTTTCCTTGAAAATATGGACGTTCATATGGATCACTTATAGAATTAAAGTTTTTCTTCATAAATTATTTTTCTTGTTTTTCACGTTCAAGTTGTAATTTGTTACTTTCATTTTCAGCTCTTTCTCGTCAGTCAGCTCCTAACCTCTTTCTCGTCTTCCCCTTCTTTCTTTCCATAGGCGATTACAATAATTAGTTTGCATTCCCATTTACAGTTGCTCATCGTCTGCATTCAAGTCAACTAAGAAAAACTAAGAATGGCATATCTGGAGATTTAGGTGCATGAGTCTTTGTTTGAGAACCTTCGGAATAGTCAACTTCTTGTCATTCCTAACAATGGCATCAACCGATTTTTCAGCTTTCTTAAGGATAGGCCACACGTGATCAAATAAGAATTTGAATCTTATGAAAATAATACTTTGGCATTATTCAACTACAAATAGTGTAAAATAAGTCAAATGAAATAAAAATATTAATTCATGGCATAGATATTTATTCTCATAAATTGCATAATAATAAATACTGACAATATCTATTACAAAAGTACCACTTTGATTAAGATTTTTGACTTGGTGATCACATTCCGAGAATTAATTGATGGTCTATATAAATAAAAACATACGATATAAGAGAGATTTCGACATTCAACCTTTGATTCTCAAAAACTTCATAAATACGCTCTCATAGTCTCTCTTTCTTTTGATTGGGATCTTGAGAAATCTCAAGTCGTGTATTTTATAAGATTGTCTTCTTCAATTGTGAATGCTCTCCCACGAGTTTGACGATTTGTATTAGAAGACATCACTAGAGAAATAGTTTGAACACGGAAGAAGATCATAGTTTTAGAAAAGAAAAGAGCTATGATTTTCGGAAGAGAAAGATGCCACTATTTATAAACTATTTGTTTACAAAGCTAAAGTTAAGTTATATTCCCTAAATATGTTAGAGTGTAGGAATAATTTACAAAGCCAAAGCTAAAAAAGTGATTTTGTAATTGACAGATAAGACTTGTCAATGATGCATTAAAAAGAGATAAAACTATGTTATATTCTAAAACTATGTTAGATAAAGTGTAGGAAAAATTTACAAAACAAAGCTGAAGAAGAAATTTTGTAGTTGATAGACAAAACTTGTCAATGATGCCTTGAATAGATAGAAAGTTGTGTTATATTATTCTAAATATATGTTAGATAGAGTGTAAGACCAAGTTATAAAATGAGCACCTTAACCAATCTACTTCAATATATTAATATCTCCCTAATCTAATAGAATTATCTCACTTTCATCTTAAAACAATGAGCTTTACGTCACCATCTTCCCCAAATTATACAGAAGAAATAATCTAGTGGGGGGAGGAACAAGTGTTGTTAACGCATTTGTATACATCCAACAACTCCCTTATAACCTAATTAGCCGAAGAAGATGACCAACTGGATCATACATGCTCAATTCCTAGGCATATAATGCTTAACTGTAGGAGGGAAGATGTAAGCCAATTAAACCCAGTTAGTATAGTTTTAGTAGGACTCTTGATGTTGAGTCCTGGTAGTGGTAGGATTTGATTTGTTTTATCCTAATGGAACTAATAGTCTTTATCTTAGTGGAAATAGTATTATTAATTTGAATATAATTAGAAGTCCTAATTGTATTAGGAGTAGACTTTATATAATTTATATATATATATATGTACGTATGTAAGCACGCATCGGGGGCCGTGAACCCAAGTGTGGGATTGCCGAAATAGCCATTACAATGTGTTAGCCCATCCAAAATCCAAATTGTGTGTTTGAATAATTGCCATTCTTTTTAGAATGAATTAAATATGAGAGTATTGTGTGTGTTTATTTGTTTGTTTTTTTTTTTTTTTTTTGTATTTTTGTTTCAACCACTTTGTTTCATTTTCTTTTAGATTTGTATTCAACAATTGGCATCAGAGCTTGGTTTCTTAGATCGTGAAGATGACTTCACTTATTTGTACGGTTTACAAATTTGATGAGAAATCTCCTTTTCATATTTGGGACAGTACGATGATGACCTTTTTAATTCAAGTAGTTTGATGACAAAGTTTATTAAGGAAGGGCTTGTAGAAGATGTAGATGAGCAAATGAGGCGAGTACATTTCAAAACTTTAAATTGTATTCATCAAGTATTAAACATTTCTGTTCTCAGTAAAATTGCCCATGTTCAGTCTGTGAATTAAACATGGGATATTCTTACAAAATATATGTTGGTGTTGATAAGGTGAAAAAGGCCAAATTACAAAAACTACATATAAATTTTGAGTTGTTGTAGATGAAAAAATCATAAACTATTTCTGATTATTTTTTGCGGACCACATCACTTGTTAATGAGATGAGGATTAATGGTGAACAAATAGCAAACCGTCAAATAGTTGAAAAAATTCTTCGAAGCTTGACAATGCGGTTTAAATATAAAGTGACTGTTATTGAAAAGTCTGCTAACTTGAAGTTTATGACAGTGGATGAATTACAAGGTTCGTTGACCGTTCATGAACAATGCTTTAATGAGAGATCTAAAAATTCAGTTTAGGAAGCTTTGCAAGCTCAATTAAATTTTAAGAATGAAAAAGGCGAGTCTCAAAATAATGCAAGATTTGATCAACGTTTTCAAGGCTATTGAATTGAGGATAGAATCACAATAATAGAGGAGGCAAAGGTAATAATGGCAAAACAGATCTGGTGGAGGAAGAGGCAGAGGCAATCAGTGGCAGAACAATAATCAATGGCAGAATAATAATTGGCAGCACAGACCAGTCCAAGGAAGAGGGAGATGGTAACAATTCTAATCCACAATCTCATAAATCCAATATTCAATGTTTTAATTGTGGCAAGTTTGAGCATAAAAAGTCTGATTGCAGATCTAAAAAGTCGAATAATAGAGATCATCAAGTTAATGTTGCTGAACATAATCCTGGTGGTAATGATGAAGTAGAGACCGTGTTGCTGGCTTGTAACGTTGTGAAAAATGATGATGGTACTAAGTGGTATTTAGATAATGGCTGTAATAATCACATGTGTGGTAAGAAAGACATGTTTTCTGATTTGGATGAGTCCATTCTATCAGAGGTAAAGTTTAAAAATAATTCAAAGATACCTATGATGGGTAAAGGCAGAATAACAATTAGTTTGAAGAATGGGTCTCACAAGTATATTTTAGATGTGTTTTAAGTATCAGGTTTGCAACAAAATTTGTTGAGTATGGGGCAACTTTCAGAGAGAGGTTATGATATGCGAATCCACCATGGAGTTTGCACAATCAATGATGATCGTATGGGACTAATAGTGAAGGTAAACATGACTCCAAATCGTTTATTTCTATTGAGTATTAAATGTGAGAATTTACCTTACTTTAGTTCTATGATTGATGATGATAGTTGGTTATGGCATATGCATTTTGGGCATGTGAATTTTGACAATCTTAATTTCCTTGCTAGAAAACATTTTAGGTTTCTGGTTTGTCTGCTATTGATATCCTAAATGGAGTTTGTGAAACTTGTGTTATGGGAAAGAAACATAGAGATGTTTTTCCTACAAGAAATTCATGGAGAGCCAAGAGGCCTTTGGAGTTGATACACTACGATTTATGCTCAGTGGAGGTACCTTCTAATGGTGGCAGTAGGTACTTTATTATATTCATTGATGATTTTAGCAGAAAAACATGGGTTTATTTGTTGCAACATAAATCTGATGCTTGTGATACTTTTAAAAAATTCAAGGCCTATGCTGAAAAGCGAAGTGGATTTCAAATTAAAACTTTAAAAACTGATAGGGGTACAAAGTATCTTGTTTGTAATATTTTTTGGAGAAACATGGTATTAAGCATCAATTGACTGCTAAATATAATCCACAGCAAAATGGAGTGACGAAAAGAAAGAATAGAATTGTTATGGATATGGTTAGATGTATGTTGAAATTTAAAAATTTGCTTTGAGGATTTTGGGTTGAAGAGATTACTTGGCATGGTGAGGCTTGAAGAGATTGGTTTAAGGGAGGCAATGTGAGCCAATTAAACCAAGTTAATATAGTTTTAGTATGATTCTTAATGTTGAGTCCTGATAGTGGTAGGATTTGATTTGTTTTATCCTAACGGGACTTGGAGTCTTTATCTTATTGGGAATAGTATTATTAATTTAAATAGGATTAGAAGTCCTAACTGTAGTAGGAGTAGATTTTATATAATTTATATATATATATATATGTATGTATGTAAGCACACAACATGTGTCATGAGCCCAAGTGTGGGATTGCCGAAATAGCCATTACAATGTGTCAGCCCAACCAAAATCCAAATAGTGTGTTTGAATAGTTGCCATTATTTTTAGAATGAATTTAATATAAGAGTATTGTGTGTGTTTATTTCTTTGTTTTTTTTGTCTTTTTGTTTCAGCCACTTTGTTTCATCTTCTTTTAGATTTGTATTCAACAGAAGAAGGGCATGTTCGACTATGGATTGACTACATCTCTGAAAACTCAACATTTGGGGAAAGTTTATTTCATAGACATCTTCAAATGCATCAAAATCTATTTCTTATTATTGTTGATGCAATCAAAGGTCACGACAACTTTTTTTTTCCCACCCAAAATAAATGGTTAGAAGATTTAGATTATCTACTTTGTAGAAAGTAACAACTGTATTTTAAATGTTGGCATATGAAACATCGACATATTCAATTGATGAATGTGTGGTAAGTCCACTATAATTCTTTGTATGAAGATGTTTTATCGTGCAATAATAGAAGTATTTGGGGAGTTATACATGAGATCACCCAATTCCAATGATGTTACAAGGTTACTATCTAAAAGTGACTTTCCAAGAATGTTAGTCTTGATTGTATGCATTAGGCTTAAAAAAGTTGTCTAATGACCTGCGCTAGACAATACTCATGGCATCATGGACATCCAATTATCATTCTTGAGGCAATGACATCTTATGAACTTTGGATATGACTTGCATACTTTGGATTGCCGAGCTCTAATAATGACATCTCAAGGTAAGCTCCTCCTGCTTAGTACATCATCTAAGGCAATCAGTATAATGTTGACTAATATTTGTCTAATAATATATAT
This sequence comes from Nyssa sinensis, assembly GCA_008638375.1. NCBI lineage: Eukaryota > Viridiplantae > Streptophyta > Magnoliopsida > Cornales > Nyssaceae > Nyssa > Nyssa sinensis. Next base: position 16,980,473 of record CM018034.1, read on the forward strand.
CCTAAGTGGTCAATTCTTGTCCAAATCATCACCCAACTCCAAAATCTTAAGAAGCAGTATTTTGCAATAATGCAAGAAGCATGTCAGAAAGATGTGGAATGGGCATTTGGTGTTCTCTAATCACGATTTTCCACTGTTAATGGTTTGACATATTTGTGGAACAAACATGTATTTCATGATATTATGTTGGCGTGTATCATAATGCACAATATGATTGTCGATAATTAATTTGATATGTATGAGAGTGTCATCGATTCTAATTCGATATCCGTCTCAAATGTTGATATAGTGGTAGATGAAACATAACAATTTCAAAGGTTTCATACTTAGCATAAGTAAATTAAGAATAAAGAAGCTCATTACGAATTTCATAATGCATTGATTGAGCATTTATGGAAAAAATACAGTAATGTTTCATATAACCCTTTTTTTTTAAATGTAATTTTAATGAATGACCTACAAAATTATTTTTCTTGTAATCTTTATATGTTATTCCTCAAGTTGAAATTTTATTTTTTATTTTCAAAGTAATGTTAAAGTCTAATTGTTATTGAAATATTTACTGGTAAAAATATATTGATAATTTTTTTTATCATATAATAAATTAATTTTAAAATAAATAAATAATAATTAAAATAAAAAATAATTTATTGATAAATTAACTTAAAATTGTAAATATTTATTTAAATCATATAAAAATAATTAATTATTAGTTTTGGATATTATAAAAATATAGTTTTAGAATTTCATCAAACTATATTCTTAAGAGAACTTGCCATCTAAGAAAATTTAAAATATAGATAAGGATTTGTTCTTATTTGTCATCATTGTGGAGCGAAAGATCATATTAAGTCATTTTGTTATCAATTTTGGAACCCAGGTGGGGCAGCCTGTATGGATATTGGTGCTTGGGCTAGCGCTGGCCCACTTATTCTTGAATTAAATCCAATTCAAAAAAGAAAATTTCAAAACAGAAGACCCGTGCCCATTTTCCTTTAAAACAAGCCCAATAGAAGCCTAACCTTTCAGGCCCATTGCCCCATTAATTCAAACGACACCGTTGATAGATGGGCATTGTTCATCACATGAAGTATCATTGAGCATTCAAAATCAATCAAAAGTAAGAGAACTGTATGCGGGTCTCCATAACCACCAACAAATGTGTGTTTATATGTATATATATATATATATATATAAGTATATACACACACTGTCACATATACATAAACATACTTAAAATGCAAGCAACATATGAAATTGACTCTTAGACTATATGCTATGTTTAAGAAACCCCAACTTCCATTGATGAACTCCACTATAGAGAGAGGTCTAGAAAGTGAGAGTGTGCTCCTATCGTCATCTATGGCAACCTATTATTTTGTCACCCTCAATCCAACTACCACTTTGCTTTCTTTCTTCCGTGTTTGAGCTCTAAGCTCCCTCTCTAGGCATTCTCAAATGTACACACTCACACATAGTATATACACACATGTATTATAAACACACTCACTCCACACACACACACACCCTTCATGTTTCCTCTCAGTCATACATGAACACACACATGCACTCAATATGCACATATATCGTATATATACACAAGACACACACAACTAGTTATCTTTGAGAGAGAGAGAGAGAGAGAGAGAGAGAGAGAGAGAATTTGAAAAATAAGGAAGGGTCAATCAAGAAGGAAAAAGGAGAAGAAGAGTGTTTGTCCAATTTTGTAGTCTGTCACCATCAAGTAGGTCATCTCTATCTCACACACACATAATGGTGCACTAGCACACACACACACACACATCTTTCACATAAGATCCCTTCTTGGCCAATAACAAAGTGTCATATGAAATTGTTTATAAAATTATGCTAAGTTTTCTTGAGATGCTCTGCACGCTAAACAAGGTACCACGTGGCCAGTCTATGCGCACGCTCATAAATGCTTGAAAATTAACTATATCAGAATCGTACCAATATTGACATGTTAGCTAATTTAGATGCGTGGATTCCAAATATATCATTTATCTTTCCAAATTCCAACAATAAAATTTCTATATTTACCTGCATTCTGAATTTGACTATGTGGCCCCGTGGCCAACACTAGTCTCGAACAACTTTAAAAAAATTATGTTCTTTGCTAATAATAACTCATTTTCATTTAATTAATTATTTGCTTTTGATTCAGACTAAGAAATTATCAAAATGCCCTTTAATAATTTTCTTGGTCTTTACATTCTTCACCTTTTATAAGTAATCAATCATAATATAACATCACCAAAATATCATTTGGTATTTTCGCAGGTGGTTACATGTTTGGCTTTCCTATCGGCTGGGAGAATAGCCACCTCTTCATTCTCCTTTAGCCAATTCACATGTTGGCTTGGGGCCTTACAAAATTTGAATTTTTTTACAAATGTAAAATTTTGACTCTTTTGTACCCAACATAACCCCAATTTTTGGTCTAACCCAATATTAATCTCTTCTCTTTTTTCAAATTTCAATCTTTCTTCCATTTTCTCATTTTGGACCAACCCAATCTAATTATAACTTAATCTACCCTAATTTTTTTGGTCCACTTTAGTTGTTTATTAATTATTAATTTTGGCTTGATACTAGTTCCCTCCATTATAAATTTTGGCCACTACCTATGAAAAAAATTTGTGATAAAGTTGTATAAAATAATTTTATGCTCATGCATGTCAGATTCTGAATATGGTATATGGTTATACTCTAATATTAAAGATATTATCCTGTCACAAATTTTCATACTATTTATCAACTGACATTTCCTTTCTTGAAGCCACCCAAAATAAGGGTTTAGTTGTTGACGTGGTATGACATTAAAATGTATTATTTATTTGTTTCAGGTGAATTGCACGAAAGTTAATGAGAATAGACACATCAACATGTGATCCACATATTTTGTTGATGTATCTTACAAAAAAAAGTCCAGTGATAAGGTAACATGAAAAAACTCAGTGATAATGTAAATTAAATTCTGACATGTAACATCATTATATCGTATGTTTTAAACTAATTTTTATTATTCCTAAAATTTTTCATCATATCCTATCATTGAATTTTTTTTTTTATATCTTACACTCGTTGGCATCTCCAGTAGTGAACCAAACTTATACTTAAATTTAAATTTGAGTCAATTTTTTTTAAAAAATCTCTCCAACGGTAGACACAAATCCATATCAAATCAAATTTTACTCAAACTTATACCCAAAGCTACAAAATACTGTTCATGGACTCAAATTTATAATGGTTACAAGACTATTCATGAACCGGTGGAGAGCATCAAACTCAAATGTGTCTTTTATTCAAATTTGAGTAAAAATTGAGTCATTACTGTAGATGGCTTTAGGTAAAGCGCAGGTCAATAAATAATTTTTCTTGATTATAATTTATAGGGATGACAATTTGCCCTGCCCTTAATGGGGCAGGCATGGGGTGTTTATAAACAGGGCTGGGACGAGATCGGGGTGTGGCTTTAAAAACCCCATCATACATAGATATTTATTCTAATAAATTGCATTCCTAAAATTTATTGATGGTCTTTATAATTAAAAACATACGATATAAGGGAGACTTCGATGTTCAACCATTGTTTGGGACTTTGATTCTCAAAAACTTCATAAATATGCTCCCATAATTTCTCTTTCTTTTGATTGGTCCTGGATATGGGATCTTGAGAAATCTTAAGCAATGTATTACATAAGATTATGTCTTCTTCAACTGTGAATGCTCTCCCATGAGTTTGATGATTTGTACTTGAAGACATTACTAGAGAAATAGTTTAAACATAGAAGAAGATCATAATATTAGAAAATAAAAGAGTTGTGATTTTTGGAAGAGAAAATATGCCACTATTTATAACTTATTTGTTTATGAAGCTAAAACTTTGTTATATTCCCCATACATGTTGGATAGAGTGTAGGAACAATTTACAAAGCCAAAGCCAAAGCCAAAGATGTGATTTTATAATTGATTGATAAGACTTGTCAATGATGCATTAAAAAAGAGGAAGTTATGTTATATTTTCATATTTCATTACGAAGTAAAGTTGTGTTATATTCTCTATATATGTTGGATAGAGTGTATGAACAATTTACAAAGCCAAAGTTGAAGAAGTGATTTTTGTAATTGAAAGATAAGATTTGTCAATGATGCATTAAAAAGAGAGAAAATTGTGTTATATTCAAAATATATGTTGGATAGAGTGTAGGAAAAATTTACGAAACAAAGCTGAAGAAGTAATTTTGTAGTTGATAGACAAGACTTATCAATGATGCATTGAATAGAGAGAAAGTTGTGTTATGTTATTCCAAATCTATGTTGGATAGAGTGTAAGACCAAGTTACAAACTGAACACTCTAACCAATCTACTTCACCATATTAATATCTCCCAAATTTGATAGAATTTTCTCACTTCCATCTTAAACAATGATCTTTACGTTACCATCTTTCCCAAATTATGCATAAGAAATAACAGAGTGGGAGGAGGAAGAAATGTTGTTAATGTATTTGTGTACATCCAACAACTCCTTTATAACCCTTATTAGCCAAAAAAAAAAGACCAACTGAATCATACCTGATCAATTCCTAGGCATATAATGTTTAACTGTTGGAGAGAAGAAGGGCATGTTCAACTATGGATTGACTACATCTATGAAAATCCAACATTTGAGAAAATTTTATTTCGTAGACTTTTTTGAACACATCAAAATCTATTTCTTATTATTGTTGATGCAATCAAAGGTCACAATAACTTTTTTTTTTGCCCAAAATAAATGGTCTTAGAAGACTTAGATTGTCTACTTTGTAGACAGTAACAATTGTATTTTGAATGTTGGCATGTGAAGCATCGACTTATTCAATTGATGAATGTGTGGTGAGTCCACTATAATTCTTTGTATGAAGATGTTTTGTTGTGCAATTATATATATATATATATATATATATATATATTTGAGGAGTTATAGTGAGATCACCCAATTCCAATATTGTTGCAATGTTACTATCCAAATGTGAAGAAAAGTGGCGTCCCAAGAATGTTGGGGGGTGTCTTGATTGCATGCATTGGGCTTGGAAAAATTGTCTAACGACTTGGGCTAGACAATACTCATGACATCATGGACATCCAACTATTATTCTTGAGACAGTGACATCTTATGACCTTTGGATATGGCATGCATACTTTGTGTTGAAAATTGGAGGCCCAACTCTAAATTAGTTCGATCCTTAGAACCCAGGTGTTAAGGAGAGGGAGAGAGGGCCCTTATATATAGACCAGAGGAGCTAGAGACGGGCGATATGGGACAATCCAACACGCCTCCTGGACCACATTGCCCGCGAAAGGGAAGGTAGGTGAGCCGGTCCCGTGCAGCTAGCCTAAAGTTAAAGCTTTGGCCTGGCTCGATACCATGTTGAAAATTGGAGGCCCAACTCGAAATTAGCTCGATCCTTAAAACCCAAGTGTTAAGGAGAGGGAGAGAGGGCCCTTATATATAGACTAGAGGAGTTAGAGACGGACGATGTGGGACAATCCAACAAAGATTGTCGGGCTCTAATATGACATTAATGTCTTGCAATCGTCCAATTTATTTGTGAACCTCGCTCAAGGTATAACTCTTCTTGCTTAGTACACCATCTAAGACAATCAGTACAATATCGACTATTATTTGTCTACTAGTATATATCCCAAGTGGTCAACTCTTGTCTAAATCATCTCTCAACCCTAAATATGCAAGAAGTAGTATTTTGCAATGATGCAAGAAACATGTCAGAAAGATGTGGAATGGGCATTTGGTATTCTCTAATCATTATTTTTCATTGTCAAGGGTCCGACATGTTTTTGGAACAAATATGTATTTCATGATACTATGTTGACATGCATCATAATGAATAATATGATTATCGATGAATTTGATACATATGAAAGTGTCATCGATTCTAATTCAATATCTGTCTCGGATGTTGATATGGTGGTAGATGAAACATAACAATTTCAAAGGCTCCTTACTTGGCATGTGTAAATTAAAAATAAAGAAGCTCATTATGAACTTCAAAATGCATTGGTTGAGCATTTATGAGAAAAATACAATAATACTTCATATGACCCTTTTTATATAATTTTAATGAATGATCTACAAAATTAATTTTCTTGTAATCTTTATGTTATTGCTCAAGTTCAAATTTTATTTTTTATGTTCAATGTAATGTTAAAAGTCTAATTGTTATTGAAATTTTTAATGGTAGAGATAGGTTGATAATTTTGTTCCTACCATATAATAAATTAGTTTTAAAATAAATAAATAATAATTAAAATAGAAAATATTTTATTGATAAATTAGTTTAAAATTACAAATATATATTTAAATAATATAAAATAATTAATTATTAGTTTTGAGTATTGTAAAAATATAATTTCAGAATTTCATCAAACTATATTTCTAGGATAACTAGCCATCTAAGAAAATTTAGAATTTTGATAAGGAATTCATTCGTATTTGTCATCATTATGGAATTGAATATCATATTAAGCCATTTTGTTATCAATTTTAGGACCCAGGTTGGGCAGCCCGTATGGACACTTAGCGCTTGGGCTAGTGCTGACCCACTTCTTGTTTAATTAAATCCAACTCAAAAAAAAAAAATTTCAAAACAAAATACCCATGCCCGTTTTCCTTTAAAACAAACCCAACGGGAGCCTAACCTCTCAAAACCATTGCCCCATTAATTCAAAATGACATTGTCAATAAATGGACATTGTTCATCACATAGTATCATTGAGTATTCAAAATCAACCAAAAGTTAGAGCATCGTAAGTGGCTCTCCATCACCACCAACAAGTGTGTGTGTATATATATATATATATATATATATATATACGTACATAGACACATTGTCACATATACATGCACATACTTAAACATGAAAGCAACATATGAAATTGACTCTTAGACTATAAGTTAGGTCTAAGAGACTCCTACCTTTATTCGTGAACTCTACTGTAAGGAGAAGTCTAGAGAGAGAGAGAGCTCCCGTTGTCATCTATGGCAACCCACTATTTTGTCACCCCCGATCCAACTACCACTTTGCTTCCTTTCTTCTGTGCTTGAGCTCTAAGCTCTCTTTTTAGGTATTCTCAAATGCTCTCACACACAGTATATACAGACATATGTATTATAAACACACTCGCTCCACACATACACATATCCAATATTTCTTCTCACTCATACATGAACACACACATGTACTCTAGAGGCCTATACATCATATATATATATATATATATATATATATATATAAAAGATACACATAACTGGTTGTCTTCGAGAGAAAGGCGGAGAAGAAAGGGAGAGAATTTGAAAAATAAATTTCGAGACATGGATGATATGATTGGAATCCATGCATCTAAATTAGCTAACATATCAATGTTGGTGTGATTCTGATATAATTTATTTTCAGATGTTTGTGAGCGCACGCATGATAGACTGGCCATGTGGCACCTTGTTTAGCATGTAAAGATTTTCAAGAAAGCTTAGCATAAATTTATAGAGAATTTCATATGGCACCTCGTTATTGGCCAAGAAGAATGTGTGTGTGCTAGTGCACCATTATGTGTGTGTGATAAAGATGACTCAATTGATGTTGACAAGATTACAAAAATAAACAAACACTTTCCTCATTTTTCTATCTTGGTTGACCTTTCCTTAATTTTATATTTATCTACATTCGAATTTGACTTTATGGCTCCATGGCTAACACCAGTCATGAACAAATCTCAAAAATTATATTTTTGGCTAACAATTCAATTTTATAATTTATTTATCTCATTTTTATTTAATTAATTATTTGCCTTCGATTTAAATTGAAAAATTATCAAATGATAATTTTTCGATTCTTTACATTCTTCACCCCTAATAAGAATTTCATCTTCGAAATTTTTGTTATATTTAATGAATGTTAATAGAATATTACCAAAATATCATTTGGTATTTTGACAGGTCATTACATGTTTGGCTTTCCCATGATCCGAGCTAGACTGGGAGAGTAGCCATCTCTTCAATCTCTTTCAATTGATTCACATGTTGTGCAATGAATAAATGTGAATTGGTAAGTTTCCAGACTAAATTATTGTCAAATAATTAATAAATTTAGAATAATTTAAATAATTGACGAAAATGATATTTGAATATTCAATGAGATAATATAAGCCTCAAATATATTTAAGGATTTTTCTAGGTTTGGTTTGAACCATAGGACTGTATAGTCTAATTCAGAACGTAGATAAAAATCAATAATTTAGAATATTAATTTTAAGAAATAGAGCGTGTTTTTGGAATTAGCACATCGAAAGTTAGCTAGCCAATCAATTTTGATAAAATTTTGAGACAGATGATTATCGGGCACTTGTGCACGTATGTTTGACCAACTAGCCATGTGTCACTTTGGAGTTTTTGCATAGCTTATCGTGGAAGTTTTGTGAGTTGATCAAGAATAGGACACTTGTCAAATAAGTGATGGTTGGAGGGGAAAGGATTGGGTGCAGCAAGTTGCACCAAAGTGGGACAAGATTAGATCTTTTCTCTCTCTCTCTCTCTCTCTCTATATATATATATATATATATTTGGGCTGAATTCTCTCTCTCTCTCTCTCTCTCTCACGCCCAACTCTCTTTCTTTCTTTATCTCACCCTCTTCTCCTTTATTGAAGGATAGTCTAGTTCTCTTTTCTCTCTTCCAATTTTAGGGCCATGAAAGACCATTTTATGAGTGTTGGTGTGAGGGTGTGTATATATATGTGTGAATGTAAAACCGTGTGTGTGAAAGAGCGTGTATATGTGTTTTTGTGAGGGTCTCCTCATGAAAACCTAATCGAAATGAAGAAAGGAAGAAAAGAAAAGGAAAAAAGAAGAAAAAGGAAGGAGAATATAAAAAAAAAAACCTTAGCTTCCATGGATGACATTGCAAGTTTTCTCTCTCTACAAGTTTCATGAGGTAGGGATTTTCTAGACATTTCTAGGATTTTATTTTGATTGATCATGGAGATTTATGAGAATCTATGTATATATGTGTGGATATACATGTGTATGTATTGACATGTGTGTTGGTTTAAATGTGTGTATATGCCTATGAATGTGAGATTATAATTTGAAAACCTAAATGAGTCTCCCTACAATGGTAAAATGGATGGAGTTTTGAAATAAATTGTTAAAAATGGTGATTGAATTAGACTTAATTGAATGAAATGGTTATAGATATGCATGTATGGATACATGTGGGTAGGAGTTGTGCCCTTGAGAATTTAGAGGTTGAATAAGAAATAGACCAAATAGGTGAAGTAGGGTCAATCAACACTCTTGTGTATCGATTGACACTCAGGACCAGAAATACCCCTCTTTGTGTTCTGACCAAATGATGCATTTTGATCCCTTTTTGAAATTTTAGATATTGGACTATGTCTTAGGTGTGTTTATACTCATTCTAGACACAAAAAATTATACATTTCCATGTTATATGTTTATCATTTATGGGAAAAATGTTATTTTTAATAAATGAAAGATTAAAGACCCTTGAATAACCTCTAATCCTTAAGTAATGTGTGTCAATAGGTGAAGGTGCATCTCAATAGTTATGGATAAATGATGTCCTATTAGTTCTACCCTTAGTGAAGCAATCTTGATATACACATTGCTATGAGGAAGTATATGTCTATCCATGTATATCATGGTTACTTTTAATTAGAATAAAAATGAAAATTTCTTATGATAGCATAATCATAAACCTTTAATGCTACATTTAAATTGTGTGTCTCATAAATTATCAATAATGCACATAAAATGTGTACATCTAAATATGTGTGTACTCATATGTAGATGTATATACAAGCATAGATATTTTTCAAATATTATATTAGTTGGCTAAGATTACATAAGCTTTTAATATACTTTTATCCAATAGGAGTTTTGGGGATATGATTGTGGTTGAATAGACATTTTCTTGAGAATTATGATGTGGATTCTGTAAAAATATGTGTGAGCTCGGATATGTGAAATACTTTCAGATTAATCATAATGTTATAAAACTTTAGGACACTTTGATATAAGCATGGGATAAATTGTTAGTATTTTGACTGGATTATATTTTAGGGATGTTTATGGATAATTCATGCAATTTTTAGTATGAAGATATTCATGGACAATTCTATAAATATGTCATTCTTATGCTTTATTTCTTGTTATGATGTGAATGCTCCTTAGGGATGAATTTTGGTGGAAGCTTATTTCCTCTTATTTAAATGGCGTATATTGAATTATTGCTCCATTACTTGAGAATTTTCTTGATCTCTTAAGCATTGATATTTGATTATTAGTATTATGCTCTTAAGATGATAATGCCATTGTGACTTGACTAACTTGTTGGATGGTTGGAATTGTATTAAAAATTCTTATGATTCATAATGCATTGATATGCTTATTTGATTATTTAGATATTTTGTCCATTTTATACTTATGCATCGTGATGTTTGGACATAATGACACGTTTGTTAGGTATTATGAAGATGGTTTAGAATTTTGGATGAAATGTGCAAGGGATTTATGGGATTAGATGTCTTTGTGTGCTAAATGGAGTGTATGTGAGATTCTACATTACTCGGGATTTTATTTATGTTCGGGATGGTGTCTTCCTTCGGCTTGCGAGCAGTAAACCCACGCGGATGGTCATTTGTGTCCATTAAGTTAGTAGATCGTAAAACACTCATGCTTACTGAGGGTCAAATAGAAAATGGTTAACATAATGTCGATTTGATATGAGTAAAGGTGAGCTTATGACAAATAAATTATCCAAAGATTGAGAATTGATAGAATGTGCAGGGGTTCGCACTGGAGGTGATTAAACAAAATTATGAATTTTCAATTTTTGGACATATGTGCATGACATTGCATTTATGAATTATATATATATATATATATATATATACATCCATTGTCCTTATTGCTTTTATTGTAGGGTTGCGAATGGAGTGAACATGTATAATCAATATATTCGTCTTGAATACCTACTCGATGGTTTTGCCTAGTTGAGAACGTATTTCGTTAGATTAATTATATCTTATGAATTGGTTGTATTCATGTTCTTAGACTGTGAACGATATATACCTCGTACATTATTGTAGTATGATAATTTGATTGGGAAATGTGTGAGGTTTGGGAAGTGTATGCTTATGATTGCATCCCGAACCTTAAGAAAATGTCCTCATCGGACGTGCATTAGTTTTTGTATGATTGTATGCTTGAGTGTGATTTTGGGAAACCCTACTAAGCATTATGACTCACCTTTGCTGTTCATGTGAGTGACACGTATACAGAAGTTAGATAGCAGCCACAAGATCTGGGTGGAGTAATTGAAGACCATGGAGACCTTTGTATCTCATTTTATGTACTTATTTCATTAGTTGGAAAAAGGGGTGCATATATCTTGATTTTTCTTATTTGTATGTATGTATATTAGGCACGTGTATAATTGAACAATATCATTGGAATGGATTCAAGTTAAAACTTGATTTATTATAGAGAACTCTCATAGTAACTAAATTGGAAATTTTTTTTTTTCATTACGGGACTTGAACAAGATGAGCTAAAGGAAATCAAATTAACTCAATTGAAGCAAGAAATAAACTTGGACCTATTTATGATAAACAACTAAAATGGTTCTTTAGATTGACTCACCGTTTGAGGTCCAATGACCCTTTGGTCACGGTTTCTGGATTTGGGGCGTGACATGTTGGCTTGTGGGGCCCCTTCCAAAAGTTAAATTTTTTTTACATATGTAAAATTTTGACTCATTTGTACCCAATATAGCCCAATTTTTGGCCTAACTGATCTATTAATCTCTTATCTTTTGCCAAATTTCACTCTTTCTACCCTCTTCTCATTTTGGACCAACCCAATCTAATTATTACTTAATCTATCCTAATTTTTTTTGGCCTACTTTAGTTGTTTATTATTTTTTGGCTTGATACTAATCCCCTCCATTATAAATTCTTGACTCCGCTTATTAAAAAAAGTCTTGTGATAAGATTGTATAAAATAATTTTATGTCCATTCATATCAGATTCTGATATGGTATGTGGTTATATCTAATATTAAATGTATTACCATATGTCACAATTTCTCATACTATTTATCAACCGACAATTTTTCTTTTTGAAACCTTCCAAAATAAGAGTTTGGCTGTTGATGTGGTATGACATTAAATGGTAATTCATAGATTTTGAAATTATTATTTATTCATTTTGGATGCATTGCAGGAGAACTAATGAGCATAGACATATCAACATGTGATTCACATATTTTGTTGATGTATTTTATCAAGAAAGTTTGGTGATAAAATAACATGAAAAAACTCAATAATAATACAAATCAAATTTTGACATGTAATATATATTTAAAATTAATTTTTTTATAATATTGTTTATATGTTTAAAACTAATTTTCATTGTTTATTATTGAACTTTTTTATACCTTACACATTCGAATTTTTTATACCTTACAATACGCGGGTAAATAAATAATTTTTCTTGATTTCCGTGGTTATCAGAAGAAAGAGAAAAAAATAACAGAAAAGAAAAAGCCTCAGGACGATTTTCTTGGGGTTCAGAGTCTTCAGACGGGACAGGGGAAGATTTGTTCTCAAGCGGGACAGTGAAAAAGTGGAGAGGAAAGCGAAAGAAATAGAGAGAAGATAGATGGGTAGCTTAACTTTAATTCGAAAGAAACTCCATCGTGCATGCCAATATTCTTGAGGTGATTCTATATCATTGACTCTTTTTTAACTCCATCGAATTTAACTTTCTTGTTTCAATCTTAATTCGTCTTCTAGTTCGCACCTGTTTATCAAAAGAATGTATCATCATTGAATCCAATCTAATTACTAGAATGGTCTTTTTTTCCACTAAATGTTTGTATAATATTCGCATTTCTAGATTCAGCTGTCTCAATAAGACTGAAATACAGTGACATTTTCCGAAAAGTTTTCGAATATATGATATTGTATTGACTAAGAATAGTTGGCATTTTGAATGTGGGTCACCACTGGGATGCCGAGTCTTGGAATTCTAGGAGTTCTCATGCCTTGCGAGTAATGTCAATTTTCTTCTCTAAATCCAATGCCCTCCTCCAAACAACCAGAAATCCGCTGCACTTGCACACAATTTTTGTTGAATAAGTTTATAAGTTCATGCATGTCCTATTGTTGAATTTCCACCTTTATATAGGAATTTGGAAGCTTGCATTCCTTATATTTGTGTGCGTGTGTGTGTTTGGTATCTTTATACTGTTATAGATTTCCATTAGGGACAGCAATGGGTGGCGTTAGGGCTTGGCATAATTAGATTGTGTTGGGCTTCGGTTAATATGACATGACAAGCAAGGCTAGGAGGAGTTAAAATAGCTAAGTAAACTTGGAATTAAAAGGGTAGGTGGGTGGCTTTTGTAGAAAATGTCGATGCGTCTGGACTTTCTGGTTGTGCTGGTTGAACTATAGGCATCAGCCCCAACCTTACGTCATGTCTAATCCAACTTGTACCGGAACCAAATTGGGCATAGTCTTGACCATTATTGTTTGAGTGGATCAACCTGTTCTGATAGCATGATTTTGTTGATGAGGATCAAATGAAACTGAGAGTATATTTGGATTGATTAATTATGTCTAGGATACATTATATATTATGTGGGTTCAGTCTCTTAGGGTCCCTTTTCTATTTTTTTTTTGTATCATTCTATCATTTCTGTGTTTCCAACAATATGCCGGGCTTGTGTTTTGGCTTCTTAGGTCTGGTGGGCTCCTTCCTTAATATTTTGAAAGCTATCACTAGTTCTAGTAAAATCTTACTATTATTTAACTGTCCTATATTTTTCAAACGTCAAATTTGTTAAGAAACCTTGACTGTAGACCTTTCCTAATTCCTGTTTTTTTCTTTTAAGTCCTGCATCCATTTGGTTTGAGAGCTTTGTTTCTTCAGCACATCCAATAATGGTCATAAGATCTTTAGGAAGCATTTACTAATATTTAGTATTATGATGTTGTTTATGAAGACGTTGGAGAAATTAAAGGGGCCAGGGGCTATTATGAATAGAATAGTAATTCAAAACAGTGAAATACTTGAGGAGGACTAGAAGATCTAGAATAAGCAGGTTTTGTTAGCAAATAAATTAGGAAACAATGTTGTCATCAACATTTTAAGTTAGTCTATGGTTTGCAGGAACGAGGCCCACTCCACAGGTTTCATTGATGAACATGGCATGCGATACAAAAGATTTTGACGTATTGGAAAACCATGTTGTAATGGAGATATTACTGAGGAGGTGCTGGCTGGAAGCACCTGATATTGTGGAAAGTTCAAGCTTTCCCTAGGTTGATTTGCCACCACAGATGGTTGCTTTGGCTTTAAGGGATAATGATAGATCAGTGCGCTGTACAAATATGAAAAACTTACAACATATGAGCTAGATAAGTACAGAATGTCAAATATGTTGAATGGTGCAAGCACCCATTGTTGAATTGAAGGTTAAGATAAAAGGCCATACCTAATGCACAGGGCTCCCGCGCTTGGCTGGGTTTGGGAGAGTTGGATGGTAGTTAACCTTACCCGCCTTTTGTAGAGGTTGATTCTCATAACTCAACATTGCGCCACTGCATTAGTTGGACGAGATCTTACCATGGCAATGACCTCTAGGAAATGAACATTAAGATGAAGGAAAATCTTTTTTAGCTTTATTTTTATTTAGGTTGTTGGCACATGGAAATTTCTTATCAGTCCCACTTGCTCAAACTAATTGAGCCAAAGCTTGTTAATAAACTTTTATTAATATATTATCTGTTTATCTTGATAATTAAAAGACTTAGGTTTATGGATTTTGGCAAGGTTTTTTATGGTGGCATAACATGAAGAACTTTTGATGAGATGCTATTCAATTTGCAGCAACCAAAGACGAAAATCAAGCCATCTGTTAGTAGAAAAAAATTTAGGGACTACAATATGAAGAGAGTTGATCAGTGTGTGTGTCTATAGCAGTAAAGATTCATTTCTGATAGTTCTGAAAATAGAAAAAATATGAATAGCATTTCTGTTTGGAGTACGACTCTTGAGAAGGCAACTCAAAAAACAACTGACATCACTTGGATAGTTAGGAGTTAGGACTACACCTCTTCTAATATGGCTGGATCTAATGGTTCTTGGTCGTCACTGGCAGAGTTTATGCAAAAGGAAAACCAGTTGTGGTTTAAACAACTGGATGGGGCAGCAACTATAACAAATACTTTCGTCATGACAAGCAATATAGTTTCTGAATATTCTGAGCTAAATTTCCATGTAAAAACTTAGGAGTATCAACCAACTGACCAACTTCATCAACAAGACTTTTCAAAATAACTTTTTGAACCAAGATACTAGGCAGAAGCATTTCCAGTTGCACCAAAGTTTGCAATTATTGTGCAAGAGCAATCAATCATTCGTTAGGGATGAAAACCCTGTCAAGAATTTGCTTATGTTAGGGACAAAAACCTACAAATGCACCAAATTTTGTAATCGATTGTGCAAGAGGAACCAAGAATTCCTTAGGGATGAAAAGTGGGTCAAGAATTTGCTCGCATTAGGGACGAAAACCTAGTAATGCACCAAACTTTGCAATTGATTGTGCAAGAGCAACCAAGCATTCTTTAGGGTTGAAAACCCTATCAAGAATTTGTTTTTTTTTTTTTTTTTTGGGTTTGGGGGGGGTAGAGTTCTCAAGAACAATTGCCTTTAGATCAGTGAGCTAATTTTTCTTCAAAGAATTAACACCAACGACCTTGGGTAATTAGGTGCAATTTAGCTCCTCTTTAAACCTGTCCTACCACCAAAAATCCTACACCAGCAGATCCATAAGTCAAACTTAGGAACTCCAATTATAAGAAAAATAAAATGATAACAGTTGTAAGGTTTTCTTTCAGTGTAATTGTTTTTAGTCTTCAGTTTTTGTTAATTCTCTACTACCATAACTTAATTGGTCATGATAACCCTCCATTTATCAATGAAAAATTACTTTAAAAAAATCAGTTATTCAGCATTTTAGTTTGTTAACCCTCCATTTCATTCTCTTTAGCATTTACTATTAAACTTTTAAGTTAATTTCATGATTTTCATACTCTAGGTTTTGAATGGTCTTTCTCACTAAAGGTGTGTATTTGATGTATAAAGTATGAATCTAATATGTCAACTGTTATTTCTTACTATTTTTTTTTACAAGATATGAATTTTTAAAAGTTTTGAATTTGGGATTTAATAAAGTTCTTGTTTTGGGTTGAGCAAGCTAGTTTGTCTAACATGTACGTATAAAATGTTTTCCTTTGACAATTTAAATTTGCAAATGTGTTTAGTAAATGAGGTGTTTTTGGGGCTTTAATTCTGGTGCAAAATACATGTTATTATGTTGTGAAATTTAATAGTTGAAAATTTAAAATGTAAAATTAATACTTAGTGATGAATAATAATTTTAAGTAAGATGTATGCTTCCACCTTTACTCAAGTTGTACCACTTTTCTTTTTGAGGTAAATTCTTAGCACCCCGCCCTTTTATTTGTAAAGATCAGTGCATCGATCTTGGTGCAAAAAGAGCATTCCCGAAGAATGAAGTCTATATCATGTGCACACGGTTGGGATATCAATGAGTGGCATGAGCCAATGCGATTACACTTGAACTCTACAATCACCTTTCTTTTTGACTCTTTTAGATGACGTAGAATTTGAACCGGCATAAGCAATGACAAACCAATTAGATGGCGTGAACCAATTCGATGATTTAGTGGTTAGTCCATCACCTCCACTTTCTTTGGTTTACTACTATGCTTAATGATTCATCTAATTCTTTTTGAAAATGAAGGACCTCCTCTCTCTACACTTCCATTTTGGGGTAAGTTAAACCTATAAATCAATGTATAGGAATGGTTGGACAAATTTGTTAAAATCTCTTGGTGTATAACTTTAAGTTTAAACTTGAGAAGACCTCTTGTACTTTCTTTTTATTTAGTAGATTATTCTTTGGTGTGCCTCATGAAATTACCCTTCTTGGAAGGGGTTTTCACATAAAATTTGTATCTTAATTGTTTTTGTTAATTGATTGTGATTGCTGCTTTGTGTTATTGGTGTTTGGTTGATCTTGTGTAATTCCATAGCTTGCTTGGAGAGAGAAGGGATTGCTTTCCAACAGAGCAGAACGATTATTATCCTTTGTATGTTTAACTATGTTTTTAGTACTAGCTTCGTTATCCAAGCACATTATAATCTAAGGCCAGTTTTGTTTGGCAATATAAGGCAGTTGGATAGGATAAGAGTTGTACTATCCGGCATTTGGACATAGAAATAAAATCAGATAAAGTGTTTCCATCAGATGGATTTATCACCTGAATGTGGGATAGAACAATACTATAAGGGAGTGGTATTATTTTATCCTATGTTTGTCAAATTTTACAACTACAAAAGAATGTTGAAGTAACAGCCATAAATAAAGAAGCAGGGAGAGAGGAAAACCCATCTTCCTAGCCAATATTGTTACCAACCTCGTTACCAACATTGTGTCGGTCTCATCGATGATTGGACCTACAACTACCATTGATCTTGGAGCAAACACCCTGATATTGGGTCCGCTGTGCCAAATTTCTTCCTTATTTACATCTTCTCCTCCCTCTCTTCTTCTTCGTTTTCATTTTGTGAGAAAATGTATAAAGAAAGAACACACGACTCATATCGTGTTCTTATGAAACACATTGCTAGATTCCTATCTCAAGGGCTGTAAAGACAATCAAGCTACTCTAGCTTAGCTTATGATTAGCTTGGTTAGAGGGTCGTTTAAGATTGGCTCTTGAGATTAAAGAGCTAAGTTTGATCATATTTTGAAGCTTGTTGATGTATTGAGCTTAGCTTGAACTTGTCTCCACATCTTAGCACTCTTAAAGATTAATAAAAAACTAAGCTACTTGAGCTCACCTTGTGATTTGGCTTGATTGGAGACTTGTTCAAGATCAGTTTGAGAGAAAATCTAGTCAAACTTGATCACATTTTGGAGTTAATAATTTTTATAGTTGACCAAACTACTACTTGGCTTAGCTTGGCTCATTTACACCCTTGCTCATCCCTACTCTCTCTCTCTCTCTCTCTCTCTCTCTTCATCTCTCTATCTTTCTCAGTTCCTCTTTCCTATCCTTTTTTTTTTGAAAGCCTAGCAATCGCTAGAATCGATGATATTAAATTTCTACTAATCCCCTTTGCCCTTGTCCCTATGGGGACTTGAACCCTACTCTTCCCAGGTAATGCTGGGCTCCTGCCTGCTTCGGCCTATTCTGCACAATATCCTGTGCTACCTAACTTTTTATCTGGTCTACCAAATGTGGCCAAGAAGTATAATGATTCATTATTTGATTTGTTATATTTTAAAATTAGACTTTTGCATCTTCAAGAATTTTGTGCTTGAATTTCTTGTGATGTTTTTTAAATTGACTTTATTATGTTGATTTGCATTTCTAGTGAGCTTGTCACACATGCTATTTTATTTCACAGAAACTATAAATTCAGGTAAGCCACATGACAAAAATTCTCCTATTTCTGGGCTTCTGGTAGCCAGCCCTCAAGAACTGTATTGTTTTCATAGTACTGTTGAAATTTTATTTTATCGTAGAAAAATGCATCACTCTTTAGAATAAATTTGTCCAAAAGGAGGAAACAAATGCAGGGTGATATTGAAAATGTGGCTATTACAGAAATTATTAGACTTATTGACATTTAAAAAAAACTTGTTAGCCTTTGGAAAACAACTTGGAAAACAACTTTTGAATTCATATGTTCACTTCTCCCCTGCTATTGATGGGTGCCAATTTGTTGCCCAGAAGCTACTTCAAGCTTAATGGGTCCATTAACTAATTCGATTTTTTGTTGTAGGCTTCTTCCTTTTTTTTCCCTTCTGCTTTTTGGTGAGGAAGGAGGAGTAGAGGGGCGGGGGCTGCCATTGAAGATGCTAAATGGAGTCTAAATCATGCAAACTTGGAAATAGTTATGTGCACACAAAGATCTAATCAATATTATGAATGGAAACTTAAACTACAAGATCTTGAATTGATTCCTCTGCACAAATAAACAAACAATACCAGTCATGGGAGGCCAAATCAGTCATTCATTTTCCTTCCATCAATTAGGTAAAAGAAAAAAATTTTTACATACCCAAAATAATGTCTTTGCGACCCTTGGTATAACTATACCATTTCAATAGATCAGGATGAATAGTTTCAGAAAATTCCCCTTGTATATTTTTTCTTCTTCTGATAAGTAGGAAATTCTCCTTGTATGTCTTTGTGTTGTTATATGTACACATTGTTGGGAACGGAAGAGAACAGCCTTCTTTAGGATCAAAGTCTAGTTTTGGGGTCAAGCAATAAATTACTGAAAAATAATTTCGACGGTGACTAGTTTCCATAATAACCTGATTGAAAGCCCCAGTTTATGTAACACAGAGTAACCTGGATTCATGGTTGTTTTCATATTGATCTGATTAATATACAATCATGGCTAAGAAAATATGTTGCATATCCCTAATCTGAAATAATTTTTTTTTTTCAGGATCATAAAAGTTGATCTTAGGTGAAAAAATTGCATGGTGCTTGTCATCTCAATTGCCTTATGCCTGGAAATGGGGAAGATGCAGTTTCTGCTATCCCATTTTTTCAGTTCAAAATTTGGAAAAGAATAACTTAATTCCAAATAATATGCACCTCAATTTTCTTATCCTTTGCGGTTGCTGCTCTATTTCTTCTTGTTTGGCTGCCGTGACATGGATTCGTGTTTAACTCCAAAATGTGATGCTAAAATCGAAAAAAAATCCCATCCAACATGTAATAGATTCTGAATTCAGGGTGCATCAAGTGATCATAAAAACACAAGATCTATTTTTCAATAGTAGTATTTACAAATCAATGAATTGAGTTGATCATTTTTCCTTTTTTTTTTTTTTGTGTTCTTTAAACTTTTCCCCCTTGAAAGTTTGTTGTAGGGGCTGTTCTAGGAAATTTGATTATCTGCAGCGATGGAGACAATGCAGGCAGGGCCTACCTGAGGGAATATTATGGAAAGACTACATGTAAAAGCTATGATTCTCCTAAAAGAGAGTCTAATTTCTGAGGCTTTTGCATAAACTTTCTGCTGTGTACAATTGTTTTTCTGTGGGATGTGATTCTTTCTGCTACCATTGAGCACAAAGCAATTATTCTACAATTTATGTGATTGCAGGGGTCGCAGTTGTTCTCAAATGAGCAATGGTATCCGATTCACATGGCTTTGGCAGATTGTTCTATAAGAAGATAAGTAATCCTTTTATTAATGCATATTATTCGTTTTCATTTTTTTCTTTCTTATCAAGGACAAAGACTAGTAGGCACTGAATTTACTGAACCAACTCTTAGATCTTATCTAAATCTATATAAATAAGGAAAAGGAGAAGATGTGTCTATCCAATCTATATAAATGTTAAATTGGACCACTCATGACTTCTTCAAATCTTTGGACAGACATTATTAAAAAAAAAGGATCAAGAAGATAGCATCACTAATGGGAGGCCAAGTCAGTCATTGGCTGTCCCACTATTAAAGAGGAAAAATGTTCCTGAAAATGCTTTCAACAACTTCATATAGTTCTCCTAAACATAGAAGGAACTTTACTTTTTTCTCGGCAAGACGGAGAGACAGCATGCACTGGAAAGCACTTGCACAAAATTTATAATATTTTATCTTTCCAATTTTTTGTTTACCAAATTATATATAATTGTCTAGATTAGTAGATTTACAAAGGGCATGCCATTTAGTCTGTCATGTTGTGTATACAATTATATATGCTAAATCACTGAAGCATACTCCGGTTGCCGAGAAGGTGGAGGATAAGATAACAAAATTTGTGATCTTCCAACTATTTGGGATAGGAATGGTTGTTGAGAAACTCCAAAAATTCCTCCTTTTTTTTTTTTGGCTTTTTCCTGTCGTCAAAGTAAAAAATCAAATTGTAGGTTCTTTTTTGGCTCTCTGTTTTAGCATCAATGAATCTGAGTAAAAACATATGTTAGTGAATTAACAAGATGAACTTAACATATTTAGCTTGACGTAAGAGTACAAAGCAGTTCCAGGATAAGTTATAATCTCAGTCTTGGTTTAGTTCTTGTATTTAACGAGGGAGAAGGAAAGGAAAAGGCATTGACTCTCCTACTTAGATAAAATTACTAATTTAAAACTTTTAAAAAAATGTCCGGGAATCATTAAAAAATGGAAATGGCATGATAATATTTTAAAGTAGCCTCTTTAAGCATTTTTTTTGGTGGATTTCATTTATATTCCATCATTCTTTCAAGAAACCAAATAAAATGTACCATGGAGTTGTCTCAATTATCCTTATTTAAATCTCTTCATGGCATGGGGCAATTGCTCACCATCGACTTTTTATTAGAAAATTTTCTTGTATTTATCAAAAGTTTTCAAATATATCTTCTAATTTATGATTTTTTCCCACTATGTTTAATGTTTATCTTAATTTCAATTTGATCCCCTTAGTGAGACTTTTAGTTATTTCTTTGAGATTTTTTTAGTATAGTCTAAATTTTTTTGAAGGTGTCTTTTTTTAATTGGACTTCTCTATCTAATTTGTAATTTCTATTATATTAATAAATTTGGTTACATATAAAAAATATTATTAATTAATATTTAGTTTTATATTTTTTAAAATTTTTAATTTATGATCTAACATGACTTAAAAAAATATATATAATCTAACAGGAAGAACAAAGTCCCCTCAGTTAGATTTGTGACCTTTTCAAAATCTCTTCGTCGGGAATTAGCGGCGGATCTACGATAGAGGCAAAAAAATAAAAAATTAAAGGAATCTCTTGTAAAAAAATGAAAGATTTTGAGAGGCAATTCTTAATTTTCAAAAAAAAAAATTCTACAAAATGTCAAATTTCTAAATTAATTTTGGGGGGCATGGTCACCCCTAACCCCCCTTGTATATTCCACTGTAGGGTACAGTTAGGTTGACTGGAAATTTTTTCGAAAAAAGGGTATATTTTTTTATATTTTACATGTCCTCTCTATGCAACCAAACATGAGTAAATTAGTAGATTTCATCTCTTCTATTCACCTATCTTATCTTAAAACTATTTGTTGTTTAAAGGGAGTGTTCGAATGCAGATATTTTATTTTAATGCATCATGTAGACAATATGCATTTAACATGCTATCTATATCACCCATAGTAAGCTTTGGATTGAAAGCTGATGTCATGTAATTACATAATACATACTTACAAATGGTGAAATAAATGCTGTGGAAACCTGTCACCTAATTCACTGAGTATAACTTCCCAACTGTTTAATAAATTGCTTTAGTGTCTAAACTCAAAATCAACAACCAAAATCCAGAAGTCTCTGCATGGCTCTCATCATAAAGCTTGGAACTACTTTTGTCTTTTGGTATGGAAAAACATCTCATTAATGAGTTCATACTTCCTTGACTGCAATATAAAAAATAAAAAAACACCCACACACATACCCACACTTTAGGTTGTTAATACAGTGCCACAGACTCATTAGTGCAATGCAAAATGCTGAAAGAAACAGTCATATCGATACTTGGATGTTATAGGTACATTATATTTTTATAAAGCACAACCTTAAGCCCATAAATGAAAGTTCTCAAAATATTATAGTTGGGTAGAGAAGAACAGCAGTTGTAGAAACTCCAGAGAGATCTTTATGAAGATAGGCTTCAATTCAAAAAATAAGCCATGTTTCTTTAACCATTTGAAATGGAAGTCTCTAAGGCTTATGATGTTGAGTGTAGATGTAGTCCAAGTGAGCCTCTGCAACAATCCTTCTCTTCAAGCATTCTACATCTCTATTGTTACAAATTTCCAAACCCATCAGCTGCTGCAAATTATTTCAAACCAAAGTATAGTTAGAAGCAAAGAAAACTTAAATCTGGCAATAGGAATAGAAAAAAGAAGATTACATTTAGGGAATCATTGCTTTCCATCTCTGCACTAGCACCCTCAGTAGTAATCTCATCGAGCTTCATCTCCTCTTCGCCTGCAAAACATGTAACAATTTATTATTCCAGAAAATTTAAACAAAAAGAAGAGGAGGCAAGACATTTAGACTATACCTTGTTTTGTTGCTATGAAACGGCCTGACGTCTTGGAGGAGGTCAGAAGGAAAAGGAACAGGAGTAGAAGAGCACAAGAACAGAAGTTTTGCTTCATGGGTTTAGTTTCGGGGGGAGAGAGAGAGAGAGAGGAGAGATTATTGTGTAAGGAGTTGAGGGTGGTGGAGGGGGCAGATGCCTGGTATTAATACATGCAAAGAAGGCAACCATTATGACATGAAGCTCCCATACAATACCTCGCAAGGTGGGCCAAACCCACCATCCTTTTATTATACTTTCTGTGCTCATGTGACAACACCACTAATCAGATGAGAGAGAGAAAGAGCTTTAGTCATTGTCAAGGTAGTGGTCCAGGTAAAGTCCAAAGACTCCAAAAATCAATGTGCAATAGTGGCTGACAGTGTCAACAAGTCAACCTTTTGGACATGCTGATAGCTGTTTCCCATCATTGCCTGTTTTTTTACCTTTCACTCTCTACTGACACGTGCCAGGAATTTGATATTATACTTAAATCTATGAAAAGACTATATGTGAAAGTAAAGCATTCCTGTGTACTATTGAAATGTAATTGCATCCCACATGTAAGCAACCTGTGTGAGTGGCATCTCCACCTATTTTAAGTGCACCCTCTACTTAAGTGGTATGTTACCAAACTCTCTCTTTCTCTCATCCCACTATTTATTGACATATATAATTATTTGTATCACTTAAGTGGTATTGTTGATGTTTCATTAACAATGGAGTGCCACTGTATTCTTTATTTTATGCATTGGTGTATGATGATCTCTTGAATTGATGATGGATTATGTTAAATGAAAACAGAGATTATACTTCACTTTTGGATCATCTGAATCTTTATGTATGCTGAAGGAGTAACAATTTTTTTTTTAAATATCCTATAGTTGGTATCGGATTCTGTGAAGAAAGACTTTTTTATTTTTATTTTTAATATGAAGCAATTCTCTTGAGAACTGAGGTGGAATATATAAATGGTGTCTGCTAGTCCCAGACAAATCTTATTAGATTGTAACTGTGGCTTTGGAATATGATCTGATATTCTATTATCTATTGCTTTATCTATTATTATGTTTCTTCTTCTTGAAAAAAGAAAATTGAGTTTTTTTTCATTTTTTTTGGGTTGATCTAGAACTCTATATGCTTGGCCATGATTGAATTTTGAATGATGAAACTACAGCAATATGATATGTTTGGTTGTAAGGCATTGACTGAGGTAGCTAGGATCTAGCAAGACTTCATCCATGGACTGAAGACGCCTTGCTTATAATTCTTAAGTGCAAGCAAAATATTCCACTTTTCTGGTTTTAACCGACCATGAAAAATCTTCATGTCATGCTCTAGATGGTGTGTCTGTCAACTCTTTCAATCTTAACAAAGCCTTATCCCAATTCTAAAGGTGCCGCAACAAAATCTTTATATGCATTCTTGCTCTATGTAGGGTCTTATTTTCTATCAAGGTGGAGGGATAATTCATTTTATTATAGCTTTGACCACATTGGTTTAGGGCTCTTGCTTGTCCTATTTCATTATTTAAGTTGTCTGGAATGACACTTCATAGTTA
This sequence comes from Nyssa sinensis, assembly GCA_008638375.1. Lineage (NCBI taxonomy): Eukaryota > Viridiplantae > Streptophyta > Magnoliopsida > Cornales > Nyssaceae > Nyssa > Nyssa sinensis. The sequence goes on from CM018034.1 coordinate 17,005,288, forward strand.
CAATAACTGATCCCTATTGGACTTTATCAAGCCTTCCTGGCTAACTTTCTTATGTCTAAGAAAAAACTACTGTTTTATGTTGTCTGCTGGTTCTTAATGTGGACTATTGACTAAGGGGTAGTTGTTGTCATATTTCTTATTTGTCCTGTTACTTACCACATATTTTTACATGCTTTGTCTTGTTTATCTTACTTTTTTATTTTGGTAAGTTGTTTTGTTTCACCTTTCTATATGAAAAAAAGGTTTGGTGATAAGGTAGCACAGAGTTTCTCTAAAATCATGTAAATCAAATTTAATCATTTGACATAAGTAATGTCTATAACGATACTCTAATTATATATATATATATATATATATCACATGTTTAGATATGATTTGTATGATTATGGAGAAAATCCATACTTATCTTCCAACTGACTTTTCCTCCCTTGCCTGGTGCATGATTATGGCCTGAACTCAATTCTTTGAAAAATTGCATTCCTTGGGCCATTCCTTGAAGTTCAGGTTGCCAAGTGTGAGAACAAGGGTTTGAGTATGAGAGCAGTTATTTTATGCAAAACAATACAAAAGTTAGGCATTTTGTCTCTTCCATCACCGTATTTAAGTGGAATAATATTGGATAATGGGCTTTTAAATAGGGTGTTAATTTGTGTTAGCCTATTGTCTCAAGACTTAGACATTCAAAAATATGTGTTAACCTAAATAATAAATGATTAATTTTTCAAATTTCTTAACTTAAACAAGACCCATTTATTAAACTTACAATTATCGACTCGTTAATTTGTGTAGTTTAAATTTTAAATTTTAAGTGAAGAATTACTTTGTATTTTTATAACTATAAAATAGTATCTAACTTTGGTGGACTTATGATATGGGACAAAATAGAGTCAATACCTATTTTTTAGGTGAAAGTTTTCCAAACTTTGGTAGGCTTTTAACGTGGGACGTATTATCTTGTTCGTGATTTTTTTGTTGTATTGAATGTGTTTAAGATGTGTTAAACGGGTTGATATGAGTAAAACTCAAGCATTACTTATTTATTAATCATGTTTGATTTGTTTATGATATAAATTTGTTTATGCTCAATCTTAATATACTAACTTCATATTGTTCTTATGTAAAAAATTAGCACCCCTACTTTTAGAGACTTTTGTTTGGTGCAATGATAAAATGAATGCAATTTTGAGTTTGAGCGAAGCTGTTTTGTACAAAAATAATACTAAAGATTAGATATGTTTAAGTGGGATCAACATGGGATAAGCATCTTGTTACTATTATTAGATATATCAAGCTAATGCCAAAATAATGTACTTAGTGTGATTATAAACCTCTATAGTAAAAGCTGAAGTTGCGAAATTACGTGGGTTTTTATTTTTTTTCTAATCACTAGAAACTTCTTTGACCGTACCAGAATATGTGGAGCTCAACATGTCCGGAAGCACAGGAGAACGTTCTTTTGCTGATATTATTATCAGTATTCGATACTGGGTCATTCATAGCATTACTATACCTTCCCTATTCATTGCGGGTTGGTTATTCGTCAGCACGGGTTTAGCTTACGTGTCTGTCATTTTCATTTTTGACCTCAAATTCTTACCATTGCACCAATTACGAGCAACAAAAAGAAATGAATAATTTACGACTGTTTCATGACTGCAGATGAAAAAGCAAAACCTTTCTTTTCCTACTGACTTTTGCTTTTGCTTTTGCTTTACTACACCACCAATTAGATTTGGGAATCTCCACTCCTAACTCCAATGCAATGGCATGCCCATGAAAGACAATTGCTAGAGGAACAAATCCAAGTGCTTTTGCTACTTTTTGGTTTTGCTTCTCTCTCTCTCTCTCACTCACAAGGAGACAATTACACAAGTAGACAATTATATTGAATTTTTTTTTTTTAATTTTAAAATTATACTAATTTTTTTTACTTTATTTAATAATATACAAATATTTTTTCTAATCAATTTTTTTAAATGAGAAAATTATTCCTTTATGTTTGTTTTTTTTTTTTTTCAATTTTTAAAATTTGATCATTTTCTTTTATCTTTCAAATAAATATTGATTAACATCTTAAATTTATTTTTATATGAAATAAATTTTTTTAAAAAAAAGTTAGAAAAAAGTAGTCAAAATTAAAACAAATACAAAAAAATAAAAAATAAAAGGGATGGTTTTGTCATTTTGATTAAAAATTTTGACTAAACAGAGATATTTGTATATTATCAGGTAAAGTAGCAGAAGTCAGTATAATTTTAAGAGAAGTTAATGTAATTGTCAAAAATTTAATGAAGAAGTTAATATAATTTACCTTAAAAAATTTTACTAACTCACAAAACATTTGAGTTATAATTGTCATGTTAACTTGTGATTTAAACAAATAAAATTATATTATTTGGGGGTTTCATTTCATCAAAGGGTTGATCTAGCGGTGGCTAGCGGGTGAGTTTGGAGCGAGGGACCACTTTATCGATCCTCACTAGTGAGAGAAATGAAGGTTATTCATTTCAACTAAAATTGAGACACTCCCATTTCTAAACAGAGTATGGTGAGTTCTCAACAGGGTTAAATTCTCATCACTAAATCCATCTCTAGGTGAGATGTATTGTTTGGGCCCATAATAGAAGTCCATACCCTAGCTTTAGAGAGTGTACTTTGGATGGGGCTTTTGATGAATATGGGTTGGGTGTTGTCAACGGCATGAAAGACCTTTTGTTTTGGGCTAACCAGTTATGCCAATGTGGGAATTAATGACCCAGGAGACAACCCATTGATGGCTTTCATCTATATTACAGTTTGTATAAATATGATGATGACAATTTCTAAGAATAAGAAGGGCGATTACTTGTAACCAACTGAGCCAACTCAGTTTGCAGTGCCAGATTGTGTAGGATTGATTATGTTGGCTAGTTGTAATATGTTAGTGTTCTGATTGTAATTCATATATTTCAGGATGGGCAATTTGTCTTGCTCCGTTTGGGACCTTTCTCATCCTTACTGGGGTAGGTATAGGGTGTTCATAAACGGTATTGGAGCATAGTTGGGCTGGGACTTTGGAAATCCAATTAGGTTCGGGGCGACGTTAGGATGGTCATCCCGCCTTGACCCCGTTTCATTTATATATTAAATTTTTTATTATCTCTAGATACACTATATTTATTAATGAATCACACTATATAAAATTAGTTTTAAAGTTTTTTATTTCACATTCATTTATATATTTTTTGTATCGGTTATTAGGTAATAAGACTTTAATTTACTTATCGAAATAAATTTTTTAACTTCTTTAATATCGGGGTCATGGAATATAAATGGAGTTGGGGTAAACTTTCTAAATGAGACAGGGTTAGAAGAGGAGAATATAATCGATGTCGGAGTTAGGAAAGAGACATTCAGTCCAAAATCCGTCTGGTTGCCATTCTTACATATTATATTGTAATGCCCATCGCTAGGCTGATTACTTGTAATAGTGATGGACTAAATCTTTCTTAATTTACTTTTTTCGACACCCAACTCCATGTTGGGCCGGAGAAGCGCAGCCCAATCCAACCCAGTTAAATTGGTAAAAAACTGAATTAGGCTCAGCCCAATAACTTTCATCCATGTCACATGCCCGCCCAAGAAAGGAAGGCGGGAGAAATGAAAAAAAAAAACAAAGAGCAGAGCAGACTTTGACCTCCATTATTATAGAAGCTGGCTAGACTCCAACGAATTTTCATGTGAGAATTGATAAAAGCACCATTTCTTGACCCTCTCTAGTTGACTTCCAGATGGTTATTTTCCAGTGTCCTGGCTAGCCATTGAAAGACAGTTGTGCTTCACGTGGCATACCCAAAATTTGGCAGGGGCATACAATGTCTTCCTCCAACGGGCAGCTGTCCAACCTATCTGTCATATTAGAGTATCTCCAAGTGGGGAGGAATCACAGAGGCAAATAGCTTAACTGTCACTTATATTTTTGTACCCCAACAAGAGAGGCATTACAACATTTACAATGGCTCTAGCACGTGATGGGAGGCATTTAAGCCAATTGTTGGGGGGGGGGGGGGGAAGGGAGAGAGAGAGGGAGTGCAAAATATGGTGGAAAAGTAATTCAAAAAGAGAGAAATCAAAATCAAAATATAATAAAATATAAAAATAATTATTTATTTTAGATGTAATTGTTAGAGTGCATATGTGGTGATGGGAGTAATTGGTGTAGATGTAACATTATAGCAAGAGACAAATGGATATTTTGCCTACCCAAATGACTCTTGTTGAAGTTATTCTTATAGCATAACTGTTCAGTCTGTGAGTAAGATGAAAAAAATGACATTCTGTGTGAAATGGATTTTCTTTCTTTTTCCTTTCTTCTTTATTGCAATTCCTTTTTTTTTTTTTTTTCAGATGAGGATAAAGAGATTTCTTTCCCTCACTCTTTCCCTCTATGAACTTCAATTCAACATGGTTAAAAGTGTTTAATGATCATATTGGACTTCCTAAGTTACATATGTTTTTTCTATTCCAAGAACACTTTTAAACCCTTTTTCCTCATTAAAGCTAAAATATCTTCCCTTCTACCAACATTTTGGATTGAGTACCACCGAGTCAACATCATATAGTCTTTTTTGACCACGGTAGGCATTTTGTTCAATCTAAGAACACCAGAAACCTATTTTCCCATTAGATCCCAAGTCTCTGCTTTCATCAGTGCATAAAAAGATTAAAGTTTGAGGGAGTCTACAAGTCATCAACTGCATTCCTACTTGTGTTAATCCACTACTTGCAATATGGCCCAATGTGGAGGGAATTGTTTATGCAACATTGTGTGAAGATTAGCTAGCACTTTATAGACCCACAAAAGGAGCAAGAAAGGTAGGTAAAAATGGTCAAATTAAATTAAATAAAATTATATATATATATATATAGATATAGATATAGATATATAAACCAGATTAAGTGCATGAGCATGACTTGAAGATGCAATGTATCTGTGACTAATCTTGAATTCACCAACCTCTTATAGAAATAATGAAATATGATTAGTCTTTGAATTGCTGGGATCAGCATTTTGTACCAATCATATGCCCTTTCTAGAACTTGACTCATATGTCATAGTGAAGCATTACCCTTAATTAGATCCCCAAAAAACTTTTTTTATTTTTGTTTGATTGAGAGTTGAACACTAACACTATGTTTGGATGGAAGGAATTGGAAAAAAAGGGAAGGGAAGGAGAAGGAATGGGAGTTTATATCAGTGTTTGTTTTAAAACTTAAGGAAGGGAGGGAGAGGGAAGGGAGGGAGAGCTTAGCCCTCGTTTGAACAATTTTGTTATCTCTCCAAAAGTAGGAGGAAATGGAGGGAAAGGAAATAAGGATTTAATGAATTTTTAATAAAACCAATATTATCCTTAAAATTGTAAAAGTAAAAAAAAAAATGACACATTTATCCTAAGACATTCCAAATACACATCCAAATCCTTTACTTTCCTTTCTCTCCTTTATCATTCTCAAACAAGATGAAAGGATTATATTAGTCTTTCCTTTCCTTTTCTTTCATTAGTTATCCAAACACAAAGATTCATTTTCTTTCCCTACATAACTAATACTCTGATCTCCTCTTCATTTCCCTCTTACTTATTCAAACAAACTGTAAATGTCTGTTCTATAGTTCTTTCAAGTTATCAGTAAGTTGCGAGACGTTAATTTATCCAAAATCAGTGTTATCTTGCTACAAATCAAGTGCTATGTTTGGCATTAATCCCCAATTGAGAGTGTCCAAATTTCAGATGCTTTTGACCTCAAAAAATAAAAATGTTCTCTCCTTAAATATAAGTGGACCCTGTTTTTTAAAATTTAATCAGCCTTTTCTTTTCAATAAATAAATAAATAAAATAATAAGAAAAACATGGAGAATCCCACTTCTAAGCATTCCTAGGCAAGCTAAAAAAAAAGAAAAGTCTAGCAGTAAACTTGTACCCAAAAATTCAATAATCAATCATATCAAAATTTAATATATGGCATATATTTCATATTATAAAAAACATATGACATCACTTATTGTACATTTTTTATTTTGATATTCGTCACTATAAAAATTTTCAATACAGTTTTATTATTCGACCTTTTTTTTCTTCTTTATGTATTGCTTATTAGCCCACAAAAATGAAGGTAAGTTTAGCGGCCCATTTTAACTTTGAATTTGCAATACTTCACTTAGAGCAACTCCAATGCATAGATGCCGTTTTCAAACTTTGGTTATGAAGTAAAAGTCGTTGCTTTAATAGGGTGTTATTTAGTCTGCCGAAAGATAGTAATAATAGTTATTTTCAATATCACATTTGACACCAAAAGTAGCATCTACCATTTTGTCACAACACGTAATATAGTTGTAAGGGTCCACACATGGCTAAAGAAACGACAACTTTTTCAATAGGATCCACCTACTTTGACGTGCCAACTATTCCATTTTTTTCTTTAGCATATGCACGACTACTGCAATAGGTCCAATGGGGTCCGTCTACTTTTCCAAACCCAAATAGCATGTTGTTGTGCATATACAAATGGTTGTTGTTATGTATATCTTTATGACTGCAAGAAAAATAGTAGGAAGTGATAGTTGAAAGGAAAAATAGTTATTATTTTTTAAAAAAAATGATATTTTAACATTTGAATAGAATTATCAAAATTTGAAATTTGTATATTATGCTAAAATATAAATTTGACATAAATAAAATGAGATTTAACATTAGAGATATTCTTATTTCGTAACAATATAATCATCAACACAATCTCTTTATATATATATATCATATTAAATTCAATTTGCCTGCATCTAGATTATAATAAGATATATTAAATTTCGGTTAAATGAAAAGGTCAAATGTTGAGATGGCCGAGTTGGTCTAAGGCGCCAGATTAAGGTTCTGGTCCGAAAGGGCGTGGGTTCAAATCCCACTCTCAACATATATATTTCAAAACTTTTGGTCTGTGCCAGTCACGTGCCTCTTTTAGGGTGGCGTGGCAAAGTAGTGGCTGCTTAATGCCACATGGTGCTTTGAAGTTTGAATGTTTTGTTGGTATGAATTTTAAGGAGCTGACTGGCTGCCACGACCTAACTTTTGCTCTGCCCTTTTTTGACCGCACTTCAATTATTTAATTTATTTCTCATCTTTGTCTTGGGGGTTGAACCACTTTTAACTCTTATTGCTCAAACTGCTGTTACTTATCTTTCTTTAGGTGTAGTTTATCGGAGTTAATGAATGTTTATAATATTAAGGATATAACTCAGATGTTTTATATATGTATAAAAATTTATTGACTCGAATATATTGTATTTAGAGGAAAAAAAAATTTCTTATTATTTTGGCTTCCATTTTTCATATCAATGTGGCTAAGAAATGATATATATATATATATATATATATATACACACAAACACACACATGTGATGCATGTGCTATATCTAATTCACAAATGCATTCTCAAATTATATATTAGACCCTAAATAAATAAAGAACATATATTTATATATGATAAAAGAAAAAGTTGTAGACAATAAAAATGATGTAATTATCAACATAAGAATAAGACAATAAGTGATTTTATAATTAATAAAATATATAATAAATAACTCATAAATAAAAATAATAAATAAGGAGAATTTTAATAAATTAATTTAAAAACAAAGCATGTACTTCAAGTATACAACTTAATCAGGCATATTAAGCAAATAGGTTCAAGTAAACACCACAATCAATTAACCTTCACATTTATTATAATTTATAAGTAATATATATGTGTATATATATATATATAATTGATGAAAAGACAATATGGAAGTATTTTATGTTTTTGCATATTAGATTTTAATATGTGATTTATATTTATACTAGAGTATGATCGTAATATTATTTACATTATATATATTAAAATTTGTATGCATAAGTATAAAATTGTTTTCATACTATTTTATCATAAATGTTTTTTCCTATACATATAAGAATTTCTAATTAGGGAGATTCTACTAGCACGCAAGGTTTTGCATAGGTTCTACTTGGACTTTTTTTTTTTTTATCTAAAACAATTAAGCCAATGTCCTTGTTGTAAGTGAATCTAATGATTTTTTCAAGGATAATGCTTAGTTCCTAATTTGATAGGAAATTTTTTTTTTTATTCGATTACGTATTTTAATTATAATTTGTCACATATATAATGAATATGTGCTTTTTGGTTTATTTAATTTTTATATTTTTTTCATAAAAATTAAATAGGCATATATTATACATACTAATACATACGTGACATATTAAAATTTTGATACATATGTAATTTGAAAGAAATTCTTCTTACCTAATTAATTTAGAACTAGTGTCTTTTATTTAATATGTAAAAGTAACATGAATAATTTTATTTTTAAAATGGAGCTCAAAAGACTGCAAATAACATTTTCTAGTCTATTATTGCTATATCTACACACACACACACACAAATACATTGCACCTCTTAACAACTTATGAAGTAATAAGAATCACAATTTACCGTGCTTGGAGTTTTTTTTTTTTTTTTCAATGAAAGTAATGAAATATTACAATACATATATTATGATCAATTAAACATTATAACTACAATATTACATAGTAATTATTGACTACACAAAATATGAGCTTTCGATAGACAATTCAGTCCAATCAATGATTGGATGAAAATAAATGTTCATATTTTTCAAATAAAAAAGTGAGACTTGAATTCATGATTTATTTTTTAGAGAATGGCACATAGGTAGTCGACTGGATTGTTTCATGCCTAAATTTGAAAATACAATTAAAACTTACGAGATATCAACAGAAAAAAAAAAAAAAAAAAAAACTATATTATAAGCCAATAACATTTTTACTTAAACATATAATTACTATTTAAAATTCATGTTGAAAAGATAATTAAATATAAAAGATATACTCAAATCATTATTTATAACTTATTTTATAATAATTATTACATCCTATTTCAACAATTAAACTTCTATTAATTATTACGTCCTATTTCATTTTCATCTTTCGACTTAGTCATAATATCTATTTTATCGTCCATAGAATATTGTTCTATTCATATCATTTTTCAGTGCTATAATGCACCTATACATCATATGAATTATTATTATTTTTCAATTTAACCTTTTTTACTGAAATCTTTTTTCTTATTTGCGTGTGTTTATTTATATTCTTTTTGTTTATTTTTACCCTTGATATAATTTCTACGAATTAAAAATTTTAAAGAAATATTAAAGTATTATTTCAAATTTTATGTTATAAATAGTATTTTCATTATAATACACACAAACATATGTAAGTGTGTGTGACTATATATATAGAGGGGGAGGGGGGGGGTTGGTGTTACAGTTGACACTATTATTGGCACTTCAGATTTAATGGAGGTTACTTCCCAAAAATGAAATTAATGTTAGTTCCAACAAAACATCTCAGTCAAATGACTAATTATAATTCATCACTTTGAAAACGGTAGCTTCTAAACATTTTAGCTTTAATAAACATTTTAGCTTCTAAACATCCCAGTCAAATGTATATATCATTGCTTTAGAAAGTTTCTAAACATTTTAGCTTTAATCAACATTTATAATCTACCTGACCCCACCCAAAAAAAAAAGTAAGTGTCCTTGTCTATATATATGTGTGTGTGTGTGTGTGTGAGTCTTAGGACATGCGCAGTAAATAGCTTCTTCTCTTCATTCACCAATTTGATGTATGAATGGTATGTACATGACAGCAAGCACGTCCATGCACCTTATTAACCCCCCATCTAGTTTTTGTGATGGTTGTAATGTTGGTGCAGTTCCTATATATATATATATATATATATATATATACAGACACCCTTTTTTCTCCTTGAGAGGCTAAATGTGCTCTATTGGATTCATTGCCTCTCTTCATCATGAGCCATTTATGGTTCTGCATCCTATTGATCACTGTTATAGATACGGGGAAATGATAAAGAAGTATTCACGGAAGTGAGATGATTAGATATTAATTCATACACTTCATCATCATTTTCCATCAGCAAATGTCAATGTGATAAAATTATTAATCGACTGAATAATGCTTTCAATACTTTACCCCTAATTGAAATAAGCAATACCATCAGCAATCTTTCTTTTCTTGTCAGTGCTTTGAAACCACTTTAGCGTCAATCATACTGTGGAAGAAACCTAATCATGAGAACAATAAAACTCAATCTCCATTGGTGGGGACGATGATCTCCTCATTGAGTGCAAAGGACCATTTGCATTTCAAATTACCAACAATATATATATATATATATATATATATATATATGAAACAATCTACTGTAAAAATAAGCACACGAAAACAACATAGAAGCAATGTAAATTAAACCAAGTTAATAAATTTTAAAAAGTTTCTTAATTTGATTTATTAAATTCTAATAATATTTGGAGTCTTTTTTGATAGTTCTAATTATAGTTAGACTAATATTCTAATGAGAATTAAGTTTTTTAATTATAGTTAAATAAGATATACAAGTTTGTATAAAATTAGATGTTTTAATCAATATATGACTTAGAGTCAATGTTATATATATGTGAGTCTCTGTCACATTGAGTTATAAGTCACAAAAAATAATAAGTGGTTGCCGAAAAAAGAGGTCGTGAGCCGAGAGCTTGCACCGTCAGAGTGTGTGTATTTATGTAGCAAGTCGAATTGTGGTTGTCATAATTGTGTGTGCCTATAGATTCGAAAGTCATGAGAAATTATACTAATATATTTGTGAGTGTGATATTTTCTGCTTAAATAAAATAATAGAAGTTTACTTTGGGGTTGAAGAATGTAACAATTTCATCTTTTCATCTTTTTGTCTTTTTTGATTTTTCCTATTTTATTTCTTTTTAGTTTTACAATTAGTATCAAAATAATTTTAAATCTTACATTTAATATCAGAGTAATTTTTGTATCCCACCAATCCAAAATGGATAGTCTATGTTTTTGTTCTTTATGACTAAATTCAGGCAAAAACCCTCTATAATAAAGTTATTATTTCTATTGATAAGTTGGAGTGCAACTATTAAATTGAGACCCAGCTAAACCTGATTCTGAAAACTGTTTAAAAGAGTTTAGTTTAGTTCCAATTTAAAGTTTAAAGCCTCAAAATCTATTTAGATTATAGATGTCAAACCAAACAAAGACATCCTAAAAGGCCAAAACTAGTTACACCTTACCAAACTCTTTTCTCTCATGTACACTTCTCAGCTGTGAGGTCCGACTCAAACAAACTAATGAGAATTCAACCCCTCATTATATATTATTTGATTTCAGAAAAGGTGGGTCCCTCAATCACTAAGCAACTCTTTTTTTTTTCACTCTCTTAATTTTTTTTTGGGTACTAATTAATCAACTAGTTTTGGTTTTTCAGTACCTTAACCTTGATTCTGAGGATGCTAATAATCTTCAACTAACTTCGATTAAGACCACTATTTTTTTTTTATTGGATAGAGATTAAGACCACTATTATATTGCAATTAGGTAAGGTGTTGTTGGTGAGAATTATATTTATATATATATATATATATATATATTCATTTTTTTAAAGATCATGATTAAACTGCCACTGTATTATGAGTATGAATACAATAGTCAGTGTGCATAGTTTTTAGCATTTAGGTTAAGGTTGTTTCAGCAGAAACTATTCTCAGTTATTATAATAAAGATATAGTGTATTGACTTATGAATATTAATAAATCAATTGAACCAACGGTCAACATTTACAAAGTGAGATGCATGAGTAGGACTAGTAGTAATATTGGCCAGCTCTCATCTAATGTGCAACACAGATCAATATATATCTATCTATATGTGTGTAGGTATGTATATATTTACATATATATGATTAAAATGGCTATAATTAATATTATATATATATAGTTAAATTAAGCAACCTAAAAGCAGCATAATATAAAATAAAAAAAAAAATGTTATATTAAAAATCCACATATTTATTAAATAAAAAGAAAAGAAAATCAAACTTTGAAGCCTAATAAAAACAATCTTGATGATGTATCCTCAAATACGCAAGCAAGATAGTTAACATTGAAAGAATAGAATAATTCAACAGATATGTAATATCAAAAGAAGTATTATATATAATAAGATTGATCAGTCTATATATAAATATTTTAGGAGACCTTGCGCTTAAATAGATCTGATAAAGTCTAGGAATCTTTCACTTTGGGCTTAAAAAAATCGGGAATCTTTCAAAAGTAAAAAAAAAAAAGAAGAAGATTCTGGTTGAAGAGTTTGTGCTGTTTCTCAAAGTCTTAAGCTTAGCTGATCAACTGCAAGTTGATGAAAGCTTTGTGGTTAAGGCTACACCATGAAAGAATTGAATGGTATTGTCAATTAAGGATCTTAGACTTGTCTTTTTGAAGAATATTGCTGAACTCATATATGCACCTTCTCATGTTATGATAAAATTACATGATGCATGTAAACCTAGTGAACACTTTGTTTTAAAGTTCCTTCAACAGTGTAAAGAGTGTGTGGGTGTGTGTGTGTGTGAGAGAGAGAGAGAGAGAGAGAGAGAGAGAGAGAAGGGCTAATGCATCTCCAATACTAATCTATAACGTCACTGTACCTAATAAATAGTTGTTAGCAACAGTGATAGCTAGTATCACTAAAGTTTGTAAATTTTTCCTACAAATTAATGTGATCACTATCTCATTAATTGGTCACTTAAATATAAGATACTCAAAGACAATTCACTTTATGTCACATTAATTTGTAAACCTTTAAAGTTTGTGTAACAATAATTTCCTTTGCAACAAGGGCTACCCACATCCTATATATAACACCAATACATTAGGCTGACGCACATGTATTCAATTCCAATCACATGGATCTGTTTTGTTATAATACTATCTCAAGCATGTGCAATGCACTTGCTCTTGCACTGGGAGACGAGTTGAATTAGGGCACTTGCTTCATGAGGTGTAATTCTCAGTCAACTGTCCTCCTTCCTCCTTGGGGTTCATTTCTCCTAACATTCTACACAGATAACACCAATAGTGGTTAATGCCCTTTTATCCCCTTAGACAAGCTAAGTGAAAAAGAAAAAAATTTAATTTTACAACTAATATTTACTACTTTATTAAGAAATACTAAACAATAACAAATTTAATTAAGCTTAGATTAATACATGCTAAAGTTAAATAAGAATATCTCAACTTTCAAGCGCTAGAAACTATTCAATGATCTTAACGTTTCAGATGAATACCTCATGTATATTTTCTGCTTATCTAAACCGTTGATACTATTGGCATAGGAATCATTAAATAATTACTCTTCAAGCACATAACAATCCATATGAAAGATTTTGTTTGTTATTTATTTATTTATATTCTTTTTGTAGAACAAACGAAAGAAAGAATGGAAAACAGATCATTGATGGAAGTGAACAAAATTTCAAGAGCAAGCCTAAGCCAAGAATGAGAAAGTTGAATCCAAGCCCATAATATTGTTACTATTTGCTGTAAATCTCATATTGGGCTGCTTAAGCCCATCCCAAATATTAGCATTAGAATTAAGACCTCGTGCAAAATGTTTTTATTTATTTCTTATTATTTTTTTAAAAAAATTAAGAATTGGTCCTTTAAATTTGTTAATATTTTCATAAGAACTCATCCTAAAACCATAAAACATATTCTTTTGCCCTCTTAACTATAAATTTTTGGATTACAAGTCAATAATGTAGAAACCAGGTTTCAATTGAGTGAGATGGGATTTACAGAAAGTCTCGTTTGATGGTGAAGTCAAACTTTAGGGCTATTCACATTTACTGGGGATTTTTTCTCCATTAAATAAAAAAGCCAAATCTCGTAGTTATTTTATATACTCATTGTTTTCTTTCTCTTCATTTTCAAGAACTCTTTAAATCATCCATAGCAACAGCATTCATCAAAATGGTTGACATTATGATTCTTGGATCCATGCATCCTATAACACTTGACATGTTATTTTTTAAAAATTAGGAATTGTTTTTCCAAAACTTTGCATTTTCTTGAGGATTCATCCTAAAATTTTAATCCATATTCTTTCATCCTTCAAGTGTAAATTTTGGATTCATAATTGATTACAAGTTCATATTGTGCAAATCAAAGTTAAATTTTAAAGAGTAGATCGATCGAGTGGGACAGGACTCATGACAAGTCTGAAGAATTCGCTATATTAAACCCTGAAACCACCCACTCATCCAACAAAAAAAAAAAAATTCCTGTGTTATTTTATACTTTTTTTTTTTTTTCTCTTTACACATTTTCAAAAGTTTTTTTTTTTAAAGTACAATGATAGATAGGGAGAGGGAAAAATTCTATTAAGGTGTGTGTATGTGCTGAGTTTCAAATTTGATTTACGTCTGTAAAAAAGAAAAGACTTTGTCATTTGAAATAGAAGATCGTCGCTTCAAAAGTTCTTAAACAGTCCCAAAATAATATAAAATGAATTTTTTTTTAATCAAAATGAATAACATTATGAAACTTGGTCCATGCATCCAATAATTGTTAACATGTTTTGGAACTTTCCGAGGTCAGATGCCAGGTTGGGGGGCATACCTCCATTATTTTCTGTTGACTTCTATCTTCCAATGTTCTTATTATACAGTTTTTTATTCAGAAAAAATAATTCAATTAAATTAATTGTTAGATTTGTATAGCAACTCTGTATCAAGAAAATAATTTTGTAAAATAATAAAAGTTAAATGTAATAAATTAATAAATTTGGCACATTGGATAGAGTTCTTTTTTTGCTAGAAATGTCAAATTGTCACGTAAGACTAATAAATTTGCATGCCATCAGCCAAATTTGACACATAAGTTGAAGATGCTCTTGATACATCTCTTTTGTACGAGAAAAAGAATCTCCTACAATTGTTGCATCAATGCGACACGGAAATGACTTTTAATTTTTTATTTAATTTTATTTTTATCAGTTTCTCATTCCATATATGAAAAAGGTAAATTACATATATTTATTAATTCCAGATGTCAAAGTTGTAAAGATAAATTTGTTATTTTGAAATCAAATTACTTATGTCAACAAAAATTCCAAACAATGACGCGTTGTTTTAAAATTTGGAACATACTATTATATTAGAAGAGATATTAATATAATTAACTTAATAAATTGTTAATAGTTTGAGTAATAAAAAATGACAACGGGATGAGAATTCTTCCCTTATCCGCATCCCGTTTAAAAATAATCTCCTTGTTCTTGTCCCGTCCCATTTTTCGAACCTATCCCCACCTCGTCCTATTCTTAAGAAAAAATTACATTTTTAAATTTTAAAAAATTAAAATTAATCAGCTCACATTATTATAAATACTAATAATGTAAATATCATAAATATATACACACACACACATATATATAGTGACGAATCTAGACTCTGTAAGCAAAAATTCAAAAATCAAAATTTAAGAAGAGTTTTTGTGAAAATATAACAATTTAGGAAGGTTAACTCCTAATTTCTTTTAAATAATTTTTACTAAAATTATGATGAAAAAATCAGATTTTTAGGAATTTGGAGGGGCGCATTGCCCTATGTTAAGCTAGCTCTGACTATGCTGCTTATATATATATATATAATTATTTAAAATTTATGCATGTAATTTAAATATATAATAAAAAAGATGTGGGTGAAATACTTAAAATCATTCCTCTCTCCTGTATCGAATTTAGTATATTATTAATTTCCGTCCTTTTTCATCTATTTTATTCTCCAAATATATCTCATTAGAAATGAGATGGAGTGGTAATCCATTAAGAATGGAGCAAAGGCGTTTTATTATTTTGTATAGATAAAATTTAGAATTGGGCAAAACCAATGGTCGGTCCGTATCACATAATAATTTGTCATTCGCTTGTTACACACTTAACTGCGAGTGGGAACGGACGTACGTCAGTGTAAGGTTGTGAGGACGTCATTTAATACAACAACTTTACATGGTTTATATATAGAGGAGAGAGAGAAAAGTAATATATATATTTATATATATAGCGGAGAGAGGAGAGAGAGAAAAAAGTAGCATCAGATCCCCCACCTACCACAAATACCCATATCATCGTGCGCCTCTTTGCTCACCAAACCCTCTCTAACCCCTCTAATTAATATTCAATTACTTATGCAATATCTTCGTCATCATTGCTACTTATTTATTTCGTTAATTAGTATCATATTTTATTATACATTTACGTCACATTTGAACCGTGGGGTACATGAATTAAATAAGATAAATATCTCATATTTACTCTTTTCAACGGATTGAATATTTATATTTATTTATATTTTATCTAGATAAGATATAATTTATTTTAACAAAGTGATGGTATTAGAATTATTATATTTTATTAAAATAAAAATGCAATGACATGTTAAAAAAAATAAATTTATAATACTACAATTTAAATAAACGATGACATGGCAAAGTCAAGTTAAAAAAAAAATCATATATTTCCATTATTGAAATTTCTTTTGATATATTTTAGATTTTTTAATATATTTTTTTTATCAATAAATGGACTATTATATATATATATTTATATAATATATATTGCTACTATTGTATGTATATATATATATATATGCATACCTATAATTATTGATTTAAATAATTCTTAGCAATACAGATGATAATTTTTTTTTTTAATCACATTGAAAGTGAAAAAATATTATATTTTGAATGATGTTTGTACAATTTTAGGAATCACATTGAAAGTGAAAATTAAGAAAATGTTTAGGAATTTTTAAAAATGGGTCTTGCTGTGTTTATTTTTATTAAATTATCTATTTTTTTTAAAAAAATATTAACTCTTTTATGATCTAACTTTATTCACATTTTAATTACTTTTAACTATCTTAAATATTTTACTCAATTTAAAGTCGGAGGTTCTTAATGAGCTGACTTTCACAAAGAAATTGTTTCCAAAAATGTCTTTAATTACTTGAGATCATTTTTAAATTTACTTTTGTATTGATTTTGTTTTTTTAAAAATATTTTTAAGTAAACAATTTTGTTTTATGATAGATAATTAATAATTTTAATACTTAATAATTCTACTTTTTATTTTTTTATATTTATTAGAATATAAAATAACATTTATAAACATGTTTAGTATGTTATATAAAATTAATAATAATATTTATTTATTCTTAATAATATAATAAGATATTAGAAACATAATTTCTTATAACTTAAATTAGTTATAATAAATAGTTTTTTATGAAAAAATGACCATGAAAAGGTAGACTAATGAGATGATTAAGATCTATATGGATCATAAATATATATATATATATATGTATGTATGTATTCTTTTTAAGAAACACTTTGTTTAGTTGCAAAGTTTGTAATTTTACAGACTCTATAAATTATGTGTGCATTACATGTACGTGTTACGACAAGATGCATAATTAGATACAAAAGTAGTGAAAGAATTCTCGATAAGATGTTTGTTTGATGTACGATTATTATTTTAATTTGATATTGACACAGAATTTACGTAAAATTTACGTCAATACCAACATTAGAAAGACTATGGTTGGTCACCATTGTGCCATTGCACTATTTTAGTTTTCTTCTCTTTTTGCTTCTTTTTAAGGTTGTTCACCACTTTCTTCTTATAAAAAAATTGAGATATTTTTACGATTTTAGGTTTATTTGAAAACTTTATTACAATAAAGTTATATTAAAGTATAGTTATTTTATGAAATCGTTATTTGAATAGGCAATTTTACATTAAAAACTCTTCAATAAGATTTTTATTAAAAAAAATGTAACCTAAACAAACGCTTTGCATTTCTTAGAATCATTTTTTTATAATAAAAATATTATTTCAAATTACATTTTTAAACGAAAGTATTATTTGAAGAGACGTTTTTATAAAATAACCTGACCTTAGTAAATAAATAAGATTGAATGTATTGAATCTACTTGTATTTAAAATTTTAAAAAACGACGATGAATATTAGTGTTAAGAGTAAGTATGTTTTTTTATTTTATAAAGCAAAAACCTACCCAAAAAAAAAAAAAGGAGCAATGATACCACCAAGGTATCCATTAAATCTGACGAGGGGCAGTCCTATCTCCTGACAGTGAGGAATGGCACTCCATTTTGATTCCAAGGGTCCCGCATCCATTAGAATACGTGGGTACAAGATTGCTTTACTAATATGGCCAAGGGTATATATATATATATATATATATATATATATATATATATATATATATATATATACCAATCAAATTTTATGTGAAAAGATCATCATATTCAATTTTATCTCTAAACTTGGAGATTTCATCCTTTCCAGCTCCGAACCATTTCCTAAGTCCCCATCCAATACTCATGTTATGATTACAGTCAAGCTTTCACCAAACTACTCTACATTCAAAATGAGGCCAACAACTACTCATGGTTCCTCATGTTTGATCAGAAGTTCAAAAGTCGGATACCAACCTAGTTTAGTGAATGGTGAAAAAAATTTGGACTTGTTCCAAAAATCCTTCCATCACCTCTTCAATCAGCAATGCAATATTTTGCCACAATTTATTTAACAGATCAATATACTGTCCAGTTCCTAATAATTCTATACATATACACACACATTCGAAGGTTTTTTTTAAAAAAAAAAAATAACACAAAAAATGTATACATGCTTTGTCAAGGTGAATTTAAACAAGTTGAGATGAAATTTTTGCACATTATTTTTAAATTTAGCAAAAAACAAAAAAGGATGAAAAATTCATGAATATATTCAAAAAGTTATATATATAAAGTATGATCAACTTATATCAAGTGCAACATAAGTTATACTTGCAACCTTTTAACGACTTTGTATGCAATTTGTTTTTTGTTTTTCATATGTGTTTGATATTTTGATCTATGAACTTATTCTTCTTATAAAAATATGTACAGATAAACCTCTAATGTAAGGAGGGATGGCAATATATAAGATTTTGGCATATATACATGATAAATAAAAGAACATTTAATTCAATAGTTAGATGATAAAAAAAAAAATAATAATAATAATAATAATACTGTGTTTAAATTTATATACACAACAACTAGTATTTGGACAGAGAAATTCGAACTCAACTAACACAAGTAACAAAAGTGGGACCAAAGAAGAGCTAACCTACTTAAATTCCTCAAACACAACAATGTAAAATGCAACAGAAGATTTAGTCTTGTGTCCCACATCGCTCAAGGTGTGGATACAAAATTTCAAAAGTTAGGTATTCTTTTATGAGTTGTCTTGTATTTTTTCTTAATCTCACTTTCCGTTGGTAGAAAAAAAAACACACCAAGATTTAGATCAAAAAAATCTATTCTAGGGTTTAATTTCATTCTGAAACTCATGAATCTGATTATTGCAAAGTCCCAACAACCAGTAGCATATTGCAATTCCAGACCAAGATAATTAAAAGACAAAAAAAAGGCCAATACAAAAAAGATACCAAGAGAATATTCCACTAATGTTTTTGTTTGTTGCTCCTTTACTAGAATGCCTCAAAAGCATTCCATTTAAGATACACAGATTGGGTGGTTTTCATATTCACAATCTTACAAAGTTTGGTAACCACAAATTTGATAAGACATCAGACTACATATTTACCCAATAATTGTGCTTCGTCTCTCCATTGATCAAATTTAAAAAGAAAAAAATAATTGAAATAAAAAAAGAGAATTAAGGTTTTTTTTTTTTTTTAAAAAAAAGATACAAGGTTTTGTTAATCTCCCCGGGAGGGGCACCAAGGCGTCATGTCCATCGGATAGCTCCCCAGCACCCTCAAGAAAGATGTGAACTCCTGAACCTCAGCAAGCGCGTTTTGAGCCCTAACCTCAGCCATCGACGCCTCGAAATCAATGTAAAACATGTACTCGAAGTGCTTGGCGGTCCCCACGTTGGCGTCGTCAACCAGCCTGATCGGACGGTTTCGGTGCGGTCGGCTCTCGATCTTAGTCAAGCTGATGTTCCGGAACGCGAACGCCGACAACACCTTGAACAGCACCGAGGTCCCCTTGTCGTGCGCGAAAACTATGCTCGTCTTGAATGGCCGGTCGGTGCGGGGTATAATCGGCTCGCGAGCGAGCATCACGAACCGCGTCAGGTTGCTGGAGTCGTCTTGGATGCCGTCGGCGAGGATTTGGAGACCGTAGAGCTCGGCGGCGCGTGCGGAGGCGATCGCGGCGGTGTCCCGGAGGTTGTTGGCTGCGACGAACTCTGCCGCACCAGCTGTGTCGTCGACAGCCTCGCGCGTGACGTTGAGGCCGAGTTTGGTGAGAGTGAGCTCACACTGGGCCAAGGCTTGTGGATGGCTGATTACGCGTGAAAGGTATTCTTTTCGGACTCCTGGCAGAGCTAATAGGCAATGGTGTACCGGAAGCTGGACTTCGCCGACGATGTGGAGGCGGTGGCGGAGGAGCAGGTCGTAATTGCGGTGGATGCTGCCGCCGAGTGAATTCTCGACAGGCAACACGGCGCGGTCAGCGATCCAGAGCTCGACTGCTTGAAATGCAACCTCAAACTGATCGCACGGGATGGCTTCACAGTTCGGATAAGCTTTGCCGGCGGCGGCTTCACTGTAAGCGCCAGGCACACCCTGGTAAGCAACACGGAGCTGTGAGCCGTGCATCGGTGCGGGCGAGAGGTCTGTGATGGTGAGCGGCTTCGGACGGTTCTCGATCGGGACGAGATCTAGAGTTTTGTGGCCGTTCACGGCGGTGATGTCGGCGTTGCCACTCTTCTCCGTGTCCTGCTGCTGCGACACCACCTTGCTGGCTAGAATCGCGCATGCGCTCTGCCAGTCGGCTCGGTTGCATCCAACGCCGCCGCACAAATTAAAATTCGCGCTGGCTGCCGCGGTGCTGGCCGAGTCATATTGGTATGCGCATTGAATAACGAGTCGATTCGGCCGAACTCGGTAGGTTGGAGACATCGATCTCGTCCGAATTATGGACTTGAGATTGATACTCGAAGATGGGGAGAGAGACTGCATGTTTGGAGATTTGGAACTCAAATGGGATTAAAAAAAAACAAAGATTAAAATATAAAGAGAAGAAAACAAAAAATTGAGAGAGGAGAGGAGAGGAGTGAGGGATTAAGCTTGTTGTTCTCTGAGAAGGGAACGTCCAAGCTGAGAGAAAAGAATGGGGGGTTGTGGGTTTTATACTATGATGATGGGAGGGAGGAGTAGAGAAGACTTGAGAGAATGGTATGTACGCGGAGGTGGTTCGGTCAATCTCACACCTACCCCCTCTCCCTCCTGCTTAGTCTCTCACTTTCTCTCTCTATATTTTCAGATTTATTTATTGTATATGTGAACCGTGGCTTCTATGCTTAAAATGAATGGAAAGATGTTTAAGCCACGCATTGAATTCTTTTGGAAGTGATTGTCAATTTTTTAACCGTCGGATAGCTTACGGATTGAATTTTATTTAATTTTTAATTTTTAAAATCATGAAAATTAAAAGACATTATTTCATTTACGTTGGATTTACAATAATATTATTATTTTTTAAAACTTAATTAATTTTGCTAGAGTTAGGTGTAGTCACTAACTCGTGTCCTAAACTTAGTAGAGAGAGGGGCATATCTCTAATTCATTAAATTGTCTTTTTTTTTTTTTAAGAAGTAATGTGATTTTATAATTCATGTATTACAATCAACTCAATTTTATTATTATAAAACTTAATTAATTTATAAGACATAACTCATTTATTATAATCAAATTTAATCAAATCACAAGATATAACTCATCTATTACAACTAAATTCAATCAAATCACAATATATAACTTAACCTAAAAGCCTTTTTAATATATGAGACTTGAATACATGACATTTTCTTTGGGAGACATATGAATGATCAACTGAATTAATCCCAGTTAGTTCCATTAAATTGTCTTCTGAGGTCTCGGAATAAATGATCTTGCTTTGAATATGCTTTTATAATGACAATAACGAGAGTGTGAATTTATAAAATAGTTTTTTTTTTATCACGATTTTTTTCTTATGCAAGGTATATTAAAAACATAAAGAAAAAAGGAGAAAAAAAGTAGTGTGTATTTGGTTCAGCTTAATAAAACTCAAGATGAGCATTTTGAAGTTCAAAATGTCTTTTTTATTATATAAATTAGGTGTTTGATTCAGTTTGTAAACTTTTTTAGAATTATAATAAATTCAAAACGAATATTTTAATTAAATTACTAAAAAAATATTTTTCAAACTGGTGATCCAAACGATCACTAAGACATTATCTTTAATGTGGAGAATTAGAGAATAATTCGAATGTGGATCAATTTTGAAAAAATGCCAAATCTGCTGTTTCAAATGACAAGTGATTACCAAAATGTTAAAATAGATTTTTAACACAATACGTAGGATGTAGAGTGACAATAATTGATAGTGAAACCACATGTGACATTTTGTTTATAATCTTGACTTGATAGTTACATGACTTAAAATAAAAAAGCTCAACTAAATTGGATCTTGTTCCATAATATCAAGTTTAAAAATCACTTGCCATTTCAAAAATTACAATTTTACCTTTTCAATTTCTTTTTATTTTATTTTATAAATATATATATATATATTTTAAATTTTAATATATTACTTTTTCAACTCTTAGATTATGTTTGATACAGTAGAATGAATATTTCAAAAATAACCATTTTAACTTCTTCATATCTTATTCTTATTGGATGTGATTAGAAATGTCTATTTTAAATAATAAATATTTCATTAAAAATTATTTTATTTTATTTTTTTTACCTAAATGAAAATTTCTTATTTTGTTTTATTTTATTTTCATTCAATTATTATATTTTTGCGTATCAATCATGACACAAGAATCTAACATCATTGCATTTTATTTGTATTAGGTTCAAAATTTCATAGCCAATTTTTTTTTTCTTTTTGAATAAATGAGTTTAGCTGTCCATTTATTAGGAAACCGCTACTTGATGCTAAACTGATAAGTCCAAGTTTAATACAAACAAACAAATCTGGTTTGATAAAATTAATGGTTACAAGTCATAACGCCTAATAATTTAGTTTCGTTTTTGTTTCTATTTAGAAGAATAAATTGCACGGGACACTTTTGAGATTTTTGACAATTATTTTAATATTTTTGAAATTTATGAAATTACACTATTTTATTTGATAATAAACAGATATCTTTATCGAATTAATATTTTTTTTTTATCAAAAAAACAAAATTATTTCTTTCATGTCTTTTTTTTTTTTAAATTTTTTTTAAACTTTGACCATTTTTTTTTTCATTTTTTAAATAAATATTGATAAAAACCTTCAATTTATTTTTAATCTAAAATAAAAACAAGTTTTTATCTTAAATTTATTTTTAAATAAAATAATTAAAAAATCTTTTAAAAAAGTTAAAAAAATTGGTTAAAATTGAAAAAATAAATAAATGAAAGAAAAAACTTGTCATTTTAAAGAAAAACAAATTGATTGTAGGGGAGTATTTATATATTGCTAAGTAAAGTAAGAAAAATCAGTATAATTGTCAAAAATATCTGAAAATGTCTGTGTAATTTATCTTATTAGAAAAAAAAATCGTAGAAAAAAAGTGAAAACATTTTTTCTACCGTCTAGCTAATTCTTAATTGATGGTTTAAATCTCTGCTAATCCCTTTTCTCCTGTCTCTACCGAAACTTGAATCACAATTTTTCTTCTCTGAGTAATGGGTTTAGCTTATATATTTCTTTAACTTTTAAAAGTATAATTAAACATTAAAAACAAAATTTATCACCAAGAATAAAACTTTGGCTACATCTTTGAAGGAAACAATTTTCATTCTTTTTCATTCAAGAATTCTTGACAATATTAGGACTTATTTCGGGTTATTGTCTATAATGCGATTTTTTGCCCAGAGAGTAAGAATGGCAATGGGTCGAATTCATAGCAGGAGCCCCTCCATGTTTGCATGAGAAAGGATCGGGCATTCTGAAAGTGTCATGTGACACTGACACTATTTAGTAGTAGGCTAATGTATGAGTTATGTCCTACTAAAATAATTAAGATATAACATACATAATATTCTATTAGTGAAAGTACTAAAAATATTATCCATCTCTGTCGCCTTTAAAAATAGCAAAATATAAATTTGTACACTAAGTAAAAAAGAATAGCAAAATATAAAGTTGTACACTAAGTAAAAAAGCAAACATTACTTTTATCATATACAAAAATTAGTATTACAACCGAGGTTCTATTTAATGGTGTAAGCAACTACAACTCATGTAATTTATTTGAGTTCGATTTTTTTTCATTGTATATAAAAAAAAATAGATAGAGCCCCTCAGTCAAAAATTACCTCCAACGGACCAACAACGCTCAGCTTACGTAAGAGCTTGTGACTGAAACCGCGCTTTTGAGCTCCCTGAGATAAGGCCAAACATAAACGTATTTTAAATTTTATTTAGATACATAGAAAAAAGAGGTTAATGTAAGGTTTCATATCGTCTTTGTTATCAACGTAGCACTATGACTATCCTCCTTATAATATAAATAATCAAAGAGCTAAGTTGGTCCTCTTCAAAAGTCTTTGAACAAATGGTTCTGTCATAGGCAAAATTACAAAATATAAAATTTATGAATATTTTTTATGAAAATATGAAAACTTTTAGTGATCATTTTTAATTTTTCCTTTAAATTTTTATGAAAATTATGTAAAATAAAATATCAAAATTTTAAAACTTCTGGAATCATTGTCCCCCTTAGTCCAAATCCGCCTCTGATTTCTGTGTGCTGATTTGGCCTTTGAGAAACCCCCCCCCCCTTTCTCTTTCTCTCTCTCTCTCTCTCTCTCTCTCTATATATATATATATATATACATATGTTAAGGCTTTGTATTTTTTCTGGTGTCGTAATAATAATAATAATAATAATTAATTAATTAATTAATGATTAAAGCAAACTACTGGTGGGCTACTGGATACTAAATGAGTCCACTCAATCAGGTTTGGGCACCATCATGGACTCCTCTCTAAGGCTTGTGAACCATCAATTTTAGGGAAAAATAGTATTTCCAAAACTTTTTTTAATTCAATTAAAAGTTAGAATCCAAACTCAACAAAATTTTATCCTATGGAGTATTTTCCATTCCTTCTGAAACAAGAGTGATGAAAATATTTTGTCAATCAAGCTAAAGACATTTTGTGATTTCTATCTTATTTACATTATGATACATACAACACAGGGAAAAGGTAGGTGGAGGAATCTTTAGATTTCTTTTTACAATAGATTCCTTCCCACAGTGTCCACATCATGACTTGCAAATTACTTTTTGTGTTGTGTAATTATTATCATGTTAACACCAATAATTGTATATGGTGGATTTAAATGGACTTCAAGTGAAGTTTTTTTTTTTTTTTTCTTTTTAATATTCTTCTATTTTCATTTATATATTTTCAAAATTAATAATGTTATATGTATTATATGTTATTGAATCGGGTCTATAATGAGTCAGATTACAATATTCTTATATCAGATTCGTATAACTTATATAATTAATAAATTCAAATCAAAATAGATCATTGATAAAAATTAATAAATATCAAATTTGAACTTAATAGATTAGATTTGAATCAAGTCCGAATCACGGACTAATCCATTAATAAGGCTATTCCCACTCATACATTATGAATCAAAGTGAGTGGGTATAAAATGAAAGTAGATTTAGCTCATCCATTTGACATTACTTCTGTGTTGTGTAATTATTATTTTGAGATTACTTTCGTTTTGTGTAATTATTACTATATTAACAACATTAATTATATAGGGTGGTGTTAAATGCACTTTAAATGAAGTTTTTTATACTAATGCACTCTCACTTGTACATTCTGAATTGGAGTGCTTGGATACAGAAAGAGAGTGCATTTTACCTCACTCCTTGTATATTCTTTCAAAAAATATATATATTTTGAGTAATTACTTTTTATTAGCTAGGACTAGGATGTGAAAATTACTCTATAGGTTTTCTCATGTTCTTTTCTTAAATTTTGGCTAAATAGGTATTTATGGTGTTTAAGGAGAATATTTAGATGCTATTTCTCTTTGCCAATGCACACTAAAATATTAATTCTTTTAGATATCATGCCAATATTTTTGTTACTTCTACCACCTATTTATTTATTGTGGCTGTAACTTAAAGGGAAATATCATACAATGCAATTAAAGTAGTTTTTCCACATTTGCTTCTTTTCCAAATGTTAATATTTTAACCCACAATATTCCTTCTTTTCCAAATGTTGATTTTTTAACCCACAATATTCCTTTTGTTTGTTACCAATCTCATGCTTAATTTTCATTTTCTTTCAATACAATTTAATTTGTAACACCGGTGGACCTTGTGCGCCGAGAGGATGCCTTCCAAAATTTTGAAAGTTTAGGCTGCGTTTGGATAGTGATTCAGATATAATTTTTTGAAAATTTTTTCTGAAATGTGTTTCAGAATTTTGTAATTGATTTTTGAAAATTGCAAAAATGCGTTTGGTTATACTAATTAGAATTTAAATTCTGAGTTCAAAATTATGAAAATGCGTTTGAATATAAAATTTTCTGAATACCAAAAACAAGATGTATTATTTACCAATGTCCAATGACAACTTATAATTTATTAAGTCCAAACATATGGTAAATTTTATTAATTTAATTTAATAAATAAATTAATATTTTAATATTATATAAAATATTAAATTACTTACAATGCCTTTTGAAAATCCCACCCCGACCCTGTATATTGCTACAATTCTTTTTTCATATCCTGTCAACTTCCACCCCAAATCTCTAGGGCCATGTTCCAAGAGGGAGTTATTTGTGATTTATTTCACTTGAGTTTGCAACCAGCTGCTCACCCATTCCATCAAGAATTTTTTTAATGCAATGAATTACCAATAATTTTGTCTTTATAAGCAAATTTTAAGTAAATTAATTGTTAATTTATAAATATATATTATACTTTTGAGCTTCTAGCAAACAAATCATGGTTTTAAAATGCAAATTAACTTCCGTCCCTGCGTGTGTGATGTGAGAGATTTGTTGAAGTTTGAAATCATTTTCAAATACATTATATGTACAGGCAATACTGTCCAAATGCATACACATAACATATATTACAAAATTTAAAAATATTACATTTACATTAAATAGAGTCATTCTTAAACAAATTTAAACTTCAACAAAATTTGTTTTTCATTGTCCATTAAAATTATGATTCAACCACATTTGGGCAGCTATTTCATTGCATAAAGTGGCCATGGCATTTGCTTGCTCTTGGGACATGTCGACTTCAGGGCGTGGTCCATTTAGATTAGCTTCATCTGGTACTAACATTTCCTCAATGTTGAAATCATTGAAGAACTCATCCCTACGGGAATGCATTCGAATGAAGTTATGAATTGTGCAACAAGCAATAACTACTAGCCCTTGGCGAACAACCTTGTAATTGGTCATATGCTTAAGGATGGGAAACCTTTTCTTTAATACACCAAAACATCTCTCAATAACATTCCGCAAAGATGAATGCCTATGATTAAACAGCTCCCTCGGACCCCGTGGCCCATGACCTCTGGCTTGGAATTCTGCCAAATGGTATGGTTCACCACGATAAGGGGCCAAGAACCCCACCACGTTTGTGAACCCAGCATCTACCACATAATATTTTCCTGCAGTGAAAATATGTTTCATAGTTAGTACACAACATACATTAATTTCACAGTATACTAATATTTGACTATTTAGATTCTTACCGGTAGGTGGTAGGGGAAATTGCAAGTCTTGTTGGGTTATTGCATTCAAAAACACACGTGAGTCGTTTGCACTTCCTTCCCACCCCGTGTAAACAAATGTAAAAAGCATATCAAACGAACATGTGGCCAAAACATTTTGGATGATTGTTGTTTTACGGCCACGAAATGCTATCTGCTTAGATGCAGGTACCCATGCAGCCACATGAGTCCCATCTATGGCACCAATGCAGTCCTACCACAGTGTGTTTATTAGGCATACGACTAGATATGAAATTTAAATGAAAGTTTTAGAAATATACCACAAAATATGGGTTAAATTTATGATTGTTCAAAATTTCTGGCGCCGTTTCGTATGGCTGCTTTGGAAGAATTAAGAATACTCCTAATTTAGCAATTGCTCTCAAAACTTCTTTGAAGTGGCGGTTGATTGTTTCAGTTGCGTGCTGAAATCTTTCTGCGACCACTTTATGTCGAGTACTATGACATACTGTTAGTAAGAAAATTGCCACTGACTCCTCAATGGGGACATGTCGGTGTGAACTTTCATCAATAAATCTATTCCTTAATGTGTTACAAAGGGACATGAATGTTTCAGAATCCATGCGAAACATTTCGTATATTCGCGTTAGATGTCCCAATAGTAACTCTTGCACATAATCATACCCAGATAAAGCTGATGTCCTACAAGGTTGCTTTCCAATAGTAGTATACCTATTATACAATTGTGTCAACATGCAAACATCCATTAACTCATCCATCTCCTCTTCTATTTCTGTATCAGTGTCTCCACCAATTGACATTGGACGTTACTGGTTTTGGTTTCCTTACATGCATGAAACAAACAGGAACTTTAATTCAACTTGTATCCTGCCTAGAAATGAGAATTACTAATCAAAACATAAATTTAAAATTTGATTATATTACTATGTATCAAATTAGATTGCATATATAAGAAACAAATATTAAAATCAAATTAAAAACATTAGATAATGCATAGATTCAAATATATCTAGTACAATAGTGCATTGAAAACATAGAAAACATTAGCTAATGCATAGAGAAATCCATGATAAAGATAAGATGGATGAGTTAAAGGAACTCCCTATCACAGAAATAGTTGCCATAGTAATAACTGAATTAATAAATGAATTATATGATTACAACTACACTAACAACTATTAAGAAGAGTAGGTAAAGAAATAACTTTCTGCTTTTAAGATTCACTCAATTTGAACCATATGCAATAAAAAAAAGAAGAAGTAATATTACTACAAAACTCTGAATGATAAAATATCATTCTGGAAAGATGAATTCATGAACAAATTACCAAGTCCTTGGAACAAAAAGGCAAGACAAGCTTTTAAGGATGATGGTAATAAGGATTTAGTGGATTCCTTAGGAGGTCACATATAAATGGTTAGAAAAATAATAGTCAAAAAAAATGTGAGGAATCAAGGTTAATGAAAGGAGCAAAAAAGCTCAAACTTAACCAAAAATGTTGTAATAAACAATTTACAGACCGTGGACAACATGGGTGTGGTTGGCATGAAAGAAAGAGATTTAATAAAAATAAATTTCTATAAAAACTATAGAACAAGGCCGTTTAAAAGTGAAAGATCATTTCAAAAAAGTAAAAGATACTTGATTAATAAAAGAAAATGTCTAAAGAAAATCCCTTGACAAAATGTAAGTCTTGGTTATGTCATGAAGAAAGGCATTATGCTAACAAATGTCCAAAATCAAATCAAACAAAATATGATATACTTCTAGGATTGAGAGGATCTGACAAGTATGAGAAATAAAATCAGATGATGAAATTAATGATGAAATATTCTCAGAGATAAAAGAAGACAATTCATCTTCTGAAGAGGAAGTTAAATAAATTCTTGTGATAAAAATGATGACAGATTTCGGCCTACAATGTAACAAAAAATAAGGGCTCAGGTAAAACATAATGGAAAAAAAAGATTCATGTAGGTAGTCCTAAATTTTTTGAACTGAGGCTTTGTCAAGTTCAGTCAATTAGGATTGAATTTAAATTAGAGGAGCTACCAATAAGAATGAAGAAGCTTGCTTTCAGGTTTAATGGACTTAATCACCATATTTGGAAGGCAAGCTCATTCTTAAGAATAAATGCAAAACAACTCAGGATTTAGTACCTTCAATTGTGATGGAGAAACTGAAATTTTTGTCAGTGTAAGCATTAAATTATGCAACTAATCAAAGTGCTCATGACCATGGCTATTCCCTAAATATTGTGATAATCATGCATGAAGGATCAGTTTTCACATATGCACAAGAATATAAGATAAATCACAAAAGGCGTGACATATAGTACATACGAACTGCTTAAAAACATATCAGCATGCATTATGCATGTATGCATCGCATGTCACCCCAAACATTATCCAAAGAAGAAATTTCAAAACTAGCTAATTGTTCAAGCACCTAAGAGGAAATTTCAAATATTACAGACCTGTAAGTTTGTCCTAGTGGCTAAAAACCCAAACAGCTGACATCTCTCTTACTACCAGGCAACAATCTCCAACAGCCAGGTAAACACATTACCAAACAAAACCGTCAACCACATAGAAGCAAGAACCAATGTCTTTAGAGATTCATCACCCAACCCAACTTCCTTTCTAGAGGCACACGGATAAACATCGTTCGCCAAGTAGCGTCGGTAAACTTTCTGCATGCCTTCATGTAATGAGCATCATCAACACCGTCAAGGCTACTTAGAACTTCAATGCATGCCTCTATAGAGTATGGATCAGATGTCTTACTAGAAGTGTCAAGACGTCCTTCCCCTTCAAACTTTTTGGTTCGAGTAATGGAAAACTCAGTCCATGCTTCAAAAGCTTTCTCCATGCTACTACTCTTGCTTTCTTTCCTAGGTATTGAAGAAGAAGGGCCATCCATGCTCCGCTTCCTACTACTTGAGGTGGGCTGCTCAGGGGAATCTACCAACACAGGTTCAGCATTAACATGGACACCTACTCCCATGAATGCATCTTCTATTTCCCTTTCTTCATCAGAGGTCGGAGGTTGTTGCCTACAAGACCTAGCAAGGGCACCCGTTGCAGTTGTTGTATTAAAAATAATACCCAACAGGTTGTAGAATTCACAGCCCTTGCGCCAAAATTGTCGTGCTTGTGGATGTGTCTACAAAGGTTTTATACAAACAATATGTAAGGAAACTATTTGTACGGGTTGTGAAAAAATAAATTAGGTGTGAGTAAAATACCCTAAGATGTCTTTGCCAAACATCCTCCGTTGCCGTAATTGTGTTGGTGTCAGGATCCCAACCGAACCCCGATTTTCCTAATAGGATGGAAAACTCCTTGTGCTTCATACGTAGTCGGGTATACTTTGATTTCAGTTTCGGCACCGTGTATCTTTTGCCCAATTTTTCATACAATTAGGTCATCAAATCTAGACCAAATACTCTTCGGAAATGTGTTTGAAACCAAAGCAGAGCGGTTCACTTGTTCAACCATTAAATTAATAAAGGCCTCTTCTGCGTAACGTGGCCAATGGACAGAGTCTTCCATATCATCAATTGGCTTAGCCATCTAATTAAAAAATCTCCTTTATAAAAATTCATACATATTAAATATGACTGTAGTTTTCATACAATGGAATATGAGCATACATATCAAACCACTGGAAGATCACAATTTAACTATTAAATATGAGTGTAGATACCCAAAGCAGAAAGTAAGAAGTAGGTTTAGAGGTGACTTACACACAAACTGGTCATATATGTATAATGCAAGAAACACATCTCAATCAACAGTATCTTGTTATGCCATACAAAAAATTAGAGTGCTCGGCAGTCATACAAAAATCAGAATATAACTACAATGTACATTGATTCACACACATAATGCACTGAAGTCGTTGATATCAGCCCATCTTCCAAAAATAGTGAACAAACAAAATTTAAAATGTATCTTGATGGAGAAATATCAACGAGGTCAATTAAATTATTTGCAGATCTAGTAAATTGAGGAATTAAAAAACACTCCAAAAATTGGTATCAATATATATACTAAAGATATCAAGAGCCTTATTCTATTTTCTGCCATAGAAAACAAAAGCAAATCAATGACAGCAGAGGGAATTACCACAAAAATAAACCTATAATTTTATTCTATTTTCTGCCATGAAAAACAGTTGGGGGAATTAACTGAAAAATAAAAACCATTTTTGTTCTTCCATTTTCCTTGTACAATAAATTTAACCACATTCACTTCATTAAATCTAGCTTCAATGCTTTCCCATAGAAGACCATAGCCTTCAACATTTTAGAAAGAAAAGAAGAGAAAACAGTGCGAGATAACACAAATATGGAAGTTGATTGCAACTGTGAAAAAGCTGGAAGAAAAAGGAAAAAGAGAAATAAAACAGATTTTTGTTACCTTCTTGAAGGGGGACGGCAGGACTGGAACACTATTTTCGTCTGTGTGGCTATGTGACGATGCGGATTCCTCTTCTCGTTCCTTCCTCTTTCGGCCTTTGCTGATCATGCGGTGCGTTGAAGGCATGGAGTGAGCACCTCAAGTTATGGTGGAGCTATAAATTTAATTGTTGATGACCAACCGATTGATGGATAGATTGGCTCTTGTCTTTCACTCTGTATGAAGATTTTTTGTAGCAGAAGAGATCCGCTCTGATGAGAGTGCAGATCTGGTTCGAACCTAGACATCCATTTAAAGATTTGTTACAGCTAGGGTTGAAAAGTTGCAGATCCCAATCGGCAGAAGGAGATGTCTTTGGGTTGAGAGAGAGAGGGAAGAGAGAGCGAGACAGTCGGAGATGCGGTTGATTGTGGTGAAAAGAAGTGTTGCCAAGGCCAAGCAAATTCTCACAGCCATACATGGCTAGGGCTATGCAGTCCGTATGGCTGCAAAATTCAGTTCTCATAGTAATTGGTCATATGGAGAAGCAAAATTCAGTCGGCTGAAAAGAAGGGGTCAATTCAGTTCTCACAGTAATTGGTCATATGGAGAAGCAAAATTCAGTCGGCTGAAAAGAAGGGGTCAATTCAGTTCTCACAGTAATTGAAAAGAAGGGGTCTTGGGGTGTGTGTAAGATATGAGTAGATAGGAAAAGAATAAAAAAAATGAGATGAAAAAGATATTTAAAATATTTTTTAAATAATGTTTAGAATTTTATTTTTAAATATGACAAAACAAACATATATTCAAATAATGAAATGAAAAAATTTGGTTTTGGATTTATAACCAAATATTACCTTAATTTTTGATAAATTATACTGATATTTTTTAAAATTTCTGATAATTGCACTGACCTTTTTTAAGACTTTTGAAGTTACATTAATCTTTCGTACTTTACTTGACAAACTTCAAATACTCTCTTCCAGTTAAATTTTTTGCTCAAAATTAATCATTTCATGTTTATTTTTTACATTTTTTTAAAATTTGACCAATTTTTTCTTACTTTTTTCCAAACAATTTTTTTATTTTATATAATTTTTTAAGATAAATAACTTATTTGCATTTTATATAAAAAATAAATTTATGCTTTTAATCAATATTGATTTGAAAATAAAAAATGGTCAAAATTGAAAAAACAATGTTAAAAAAAAATGAGAAGCGCAATTTTGTTATTTTGAAAAAAAAATTGACTAGGGGATTTGTAATTTGTCAAGTAAAGTAAGAAAGGTTAGTATAATTATAGAAAAAATTCAGGACAGATTAATGTAATTGTCATAAACTTCAGGGAAAGTTATTATAATTTAGTCTTTAATTTTTTATTACTAATTTTGTGCAACTTTTAACAAATTTAGAGTCGATCCCTCAAATATTTTGTATTTTCATAATCACTTTCTCTAAATTCTAATGTTTATACTTTTTCTTTCCAATTATAACTTCTAAATCCGTCACCGATCTGTTTTACCTCCCCCAACTTAGCATCCATGATGGCATACAAGCAAGTCTCGTAGGAGTAACTCTAAGGAGTAATCTAAGTAGTTAGGGTCTCCTAAGGTCTCATGGCCGAACATTGGGATCACTCGTATGAAGAGAAAAAAATTTCACGAAAGTCTTATGAGATGAAAAGTTTACCCATAATAAAAAATCTGCCGGACTTCTTTTCATACCAACAAAAAGGTCCAAAATCTATCTGATATAAAAGTTTGTTGATAAATAAATGAACCATACATGACTTCTTCTAAAGGAGAGGTTATGTGTTCTCTAATTCCTTCTAAAGGAGAGATCATGTGTTCAGTTTTCAGTTTTTTCAAAAGATGTGAGATTAGTTTATTCTTCCTAATCATGAGATTGGGTTTGGCTTAATTGTCTAATACACTCTCTTTTTGTTTCCTGGAGAGATAAGATGGGTTACCTTATAAAAGGTTATACACGATTCTGATTCGAGTCGTTGCACACACATAATTGTTAGAATTTTTCTCCTCCTCGCGTCCCTTGTATAAAAAAAAAAGACTATTACTTATAAAAATAAATAAATAAATAAATTATCCCACTTAATCTGGAATACGGTTTATAGTGTAGGACATGTTAAAAAAGAGTAAGATCAAAATAAATTTGAGTAGAGATAGTAAAAAAATGATAAGATATGATTTAGTTAAAGGAATGATTTTAAATAGAGTAAAATGTCGATAGAGGCTTCATGTAATCCATTCCAAAAAATTGAAACAGAGTTTTATCGAGTTAGAGTTTTAAGCATAAAATTAACTTAAAAGCAATAATTTGTCCAAAACAGAAGAATTTGACAAACTAATAATAGCCTTTGAAAACATGTCATGGACGGTGTTGCTATTGTCAGTGAAAGCAACATTGGCCAGTGAAAGTGATTCTCTTAAAATCGCTTGTGATAGTTTTCTAGCAGCTGCCAACTATGTTGCTATTGTCAACAAGAAAAATGAAAGAGAAGCTTTCACAATATTTTTGGAGTTCGAAATTCGTAACGTGATTGATATGTGTAAGTCATGTACACATATCATGTACTTATGTAACTTATCTATACTAATCAAATTGCGAAAAATCTTTGTGAGTGCTTGAAGAAGTGTTTAAAATGAAACTGTGGCGGCATACATAAAAGGGCATGTGTTTATTAGAAGTTACCTAAATATAAAATTGGATTAAATTAATTAGTTGAATAAAACATTTTATTAATGTTTTGATTTACATAGAAAATAAATTTATAATTTCTGTCCGCCAATATTTATATGAATTAATAAATATCTGATGAGCTAAATAATTGCTTTAATCCATTATAAAGTCCCATTGTTTATTGCAAAATTTCTAGTAATTTAAGTTTGCATTTGGTGAGGAAATTGACAACTTTGGACAGGATAAACGTTAAATTACAGTTCTTGGACACACACACTCACACACACACACAGATATATATATATATATATATATATATATATATATATAGACACACACACACGCAAAGTGACAAGCAATGAAAAGTACTTTGATCCAATGTTAATTTGGTGTTCCCTATTATGAGGGGGTTGTAGGTAGGATCTTATTAATTTGCTTAGTTGTAATGTTGGTGGGTTGCTTCTGTTTGTACTCTTCTTCCACGTTTAATTGGGGGAGATTTTTGTATAGCAATTCCTATGGGATGCAATTTGTTTTATATGTAAATCATATGACTTTTTTTTTTTATATATATTAAGAAAAAGTAATAGTGCTAGTTAAGAAAATCACAGGAATTCTCGTAAATATGAGTTTGAAAAAAGACAAGTTCAATTTTTATTAAAAACCGAACAAATCACTCACTCCGAAACTTAAAAAATTATGATATCTTTTATAAAAAAAGAGAAGTATGAGATTTTACTCAGGTTGCAACCGTTTTCACATTTTGATGTGATTGTGTAGATCATCTATGTAAGTCCCATGACTTTGTTTCGTTAACAAAAATAACTAGAGTAATTTTCTAAACAAATTAATTAAAAGTGGAAATTAATGCATGAAAGTATATCATCTTTGTTAAAGCCATCAAATTGTAAGTAGAGAGACTTTTTTTTTTAATCGGGTGTTCGACACTATTGCACCGACTAATTTTAAAATTCTCACTAAGCGTCCCCTCAGACAAGTCAGTTAACAATAGAGAGACTTTTTTTAATAATTGGGTGTTCGACACTATTGTATCGACTAATTTCGAGATTTACGCCAAGCGCTCCCTTAGATAGGTTAGTTAACCTCGGACACTGATAATCAGGTGTCCAAGATTATTATACCAATTAATTTCGAGATCCATTTCAAACGCCCCCTCAGATGGGTCAGTTAACTTCAGACCTGCGCCCCCGGGCATGGCCTCAAAAAAGTTGATAACATTTTAGTGAGAGTCAAACTCTAGACCTAATACTTTATGGGACACTAACGCCTAAATAACTTTACCATTGAGCCAACCCGATAGGATTTGTAAGTAGAGATCGAGACTATTAAGCCATTAGGGATTTAATTTTCTATCATTTGCCTTCTAATATTCTTACCATTCTCTCCCAAGCATTAATTTTAATGCATTGTGTGTCAAATTTCAGACAACACTTCAAAACTCAAATTTTGCTCAGATTCTATTCTCAACATTTTTCCTTTTTTCTAATCAATAAATATGAAAAAATCTAGGGCACTTTGCTGCCGGATTTTATATTGCAGGTGCCCACATGGCTATTAGCTAAAGACCCTAAATGTTTAATATTGGAGATTAAAAATTTTCTTTTTTGGGCGTGTTAATGTCATGGATGATACTGGTCCAATACTTCATGTTAAACCATTTCTCATTTAAAAATAAATAAAAAATTCCAGCCAAAAAGTAGTATGCAAAACATTTATGTTCAATCATATTAAAGTTTCACATGTGGTATAAATAATATTATGGTCACCTTTCTAATATTAAATACAGTAATACTATTTAAGTTATTTAATAAATAATGTGACAATATTATATTGATTGTATATTATATAAGATTTAAGGTAAAACTAATACAATAATGACACATTATTTGATAAATTACTTTT
Organism: Nyssa sinensis; assembly: GCA_008638375.1. NCBI lineage: Eukaryota > Viridiplantae > Streptophyta > Magnoliopsida > Cornales > Nyssaceae > Nyssa > Nyssa sinensis. The sequence continues at coordinate 17,042,144 of CM018034.1, forward strand.
AGTAAAAATAACATTACTTTATTAAATATATATATAATATGTCAGAATTTGATACGTATGGATATAAAACTTTTGCATACGGACTATAGCATCAGATTATTTACCTAGTCAATTCTCATGTATATATATATATAGTAGGATGGACAGTCTGTACATTACAATTTTAAGAGGAGCTTTCATAAAAAATTAATATATCCTGGGAGAGTAATTTTTAACCTTCAATTTTCAAATCTTTGAAGGAGCGAAGCCTCCGTTTTTTTTGCTGATAATATATATAGATATATCTATATATATATATATTTATATGATCACATTTTTATATCGAAATCCACTTGTCTCTACCAACCACACATTCAAACTTTAACTTACAATGTTGAAGTACGTATATGATATTGAAATATTTGATAATATATATATATATATATATATATATATGATCACATTTTTATATCGAACTCCACTCGTCTCTACCAACCACACATTTAAAATTGAACTTACAATGTTGAAGTACGTATATGAAATTGAAATATTTGACATTTGACTAAGCAACAGTATGGCACGTGTGTGTCAAGAATAGTGTGCCACGAATGCATCAACCAAATTACCACGAAAGAAGGTAGGAGCCAGCTTGCTTGGAGAGGATGACTTAGGGGCACTATTTGCAGACTGTCTTACGAAAACACGTGTAGGGATGCCAGATCTATTCTTAATCGCAATACATGATACTGATACTACTCCTCCATCCTTACCAACCATTTTCTCTCTTGACTTTCTATCAACTTTCACACCCTTTCCTCCATGAACTTTCCTACTTACTTCTCTCAACAACCCTTTATATATATATATATATATATAGACACTCCAAAAAGAGAAGTTGGAAAGAGCCTTTAGGATGATGGTTTTTGCTTTTATTAAAGCAGCCTCAACCGTGTCCAAGAGTCAAGCAGCAGAACACCCATTTGGTCCATCACCTGAAATCCTTTAAGTCGGTTTCTAGATTAACATTGACTTGACTACTGGAAGTTTCTGACCATCTTAACAAATCTTTTTTCTTTTCCTACTTTATATATATATATATATATATATCTCACTTTCCCAATTCAAACATATACATACATGTGTGCGTGCGTGTGTTTATATTTATATATTTTGATGCAGAAATCTAATCAACTCCAGAGATGAGTTGTTTCCTTCTCCATCGGAGGAATGGCAATTTACACCCTTCCGTTAAAAATCTGTCATGTCCTGCCCCTAATAAAACCGGTTTAAAGGAGTTATGTCCACCCCCATTTGGTCCATCACTTGCAATCCTCTAAGTTGGATTCTAGATTAACACTAGCTTGACTACTGGAAGTTTCTAACCCTCTTAACAACTCCTTTTCTTTTCTCACTTTCCCAATACAAATGTATTCATACGTGTGTAAATATATATATATATATATATATATATAAATCGGAGATAAGTTGTTTTTTTTTTTTCATCATAGAATTGACAATTTAACATATCCCTATTAAAAATCTGTCATATCTTATTTTTATTGACTAGTTTAGAGAAGTTATGTCCACCTAACAAGGTTGGGATGAGTTTTTGTCCCGTCTCATCTTAATTATAAAAAATAAAATAAAATAATAAAAAAATTTTATACTTATATAATTAATATTTATAATAATATTTTTTAATCATTTATAAAAAATTTAAATAAATTTGATAGAGTTACATGTTTAAAAAAATAAATAATATCATTATAATTTTTTATTTTAATACATGTAATGTTTTGTATTTTATATATAAAACAAACTAAACCAAACTTTTGCACTAGACCGACTTTGAACTAGGTGATTCAGGTGACTGAATCGAGCCAGTGTTGGGCTGCAAAAAGTAAGTTTGGGGGAATATATATAATATGATAACTACTTATTAATCGAATTTGGAGAGAAATCATTTTTCGCGAGACAAGATTGAAAAAAGGGTCCCAATCCCAGCACTTAGAAATGGTGTAAATAAGCTTTTCTCAAACAGGAAACAAATCATCTCAGCAATTGATCAAATTTCTTGCATCAAATATATATATATATATATATGTGTGTGTGTGTGTGTGTGTGTGTAATAAAATTAAGAAATAACTAAGAAGTGTTTCTAACCCAAGGTTGATTGCGTTACACGAAAATAAAGGAATTAGGTGAAAGAAATAGTAAAATTATATGCCCAACAACCAGTTTGATCAAATTTGTAGGTGCATTAACCATGAAGATGAAGTCCACCAACAACCCCACGTTTTGCGTACCTCCCCTCCTAATCTTGGAAAACACGTGCACCTTTGAACATGTCATACATACAAAGGTGACAATATATTTTGCTAAACTGGCTGCTTTGTCCACTTTTGCTGTGACTTTTTTCTTTCTTTCCTTTTCAGATTTAAAAAAATAAAAAATAAAAAATTGATACATCATAGGATCTGTCGTAGTCCCTGCCCTATTTATTGATTCAAATTCATTTTCAGCATATTCACATTAAATAAAGCTAAAGATGTAACAATCAAGGTTTTAACATCGATCATTGAAATCTTAACAATGTATTGTTTTTAAGTAAAATTGTAGTATCACTCTTTTCTTTTGAAATCGTACTTCTTAAAATCATATTCTTTTCATCACAAGATTCCATTTACTTGGATTTTTATTAAGTTTTAATCAAGTCTATTAAATTTATAAATATGATTTTATATAAGTAATAGATTTTGTATTTAATTTTACGTTGCAATAACTAAGAAAAATAATTCTTTTAATTCATCAAAGAATAGTGCAAAGATAATTTTAAGGGGGCTAAGTCTATATATAAATAAATATTAAATAAGAAAATTCAAAAAAATAAAAATAATATCATTACTAAGTTGTTATCCAAGTTCTATTGTTCAAGTGTATATCATAAGAAGAAAAAGGGGGGAGTTACCTTTATTTGAATCTTGATGCATGGAAAGATCTCAAACGATGAAACAATATTTTTGAGAGATCTAACATCCGAAGATGTAATCTAGGTAAGACCTAATCATTTTAATTTAAAACAAATTAAAAAACAGTTGATTACGAGTTTAGCTCCAATCTATATCCATCAAGTAACATCCATTACAATATTTATGTTTTGACTGTTACTTAAAACTCTGTAAACAATCATACGGGATATGTTATTAGGATTAACATAACACTAGCTATTAGGAATACTAGTAATACTACTAAAAATATCTAAAATGGTTTGTTTTTTTTTTTTTTTAATATGAATTGGTTAGGAGTATTCTGGGTCAGCTTATGCACATTAGACTAAATCCTCATCCCCGTGACAGTCAGACCCATTTTTAAACTCTAACTGCCAACGATTGATACACTCGAGATGCTTAGATTTTATCTTCAATGTCTTTACCACTCAACCACACCTCCGGATGGTATATCTAAAATGGTTATTGACTCAAAAGAGCAAGGAGGAAATTTGGTTTTGATGTGATACAGCTGATAACTTCTTGCCCAAAAAGTTTCACTCCAAGCAAAGTTACTAGTAGATACAAAATTGGTCGGTCATGTTTTTAGAAATCGAGACCCTATTCTGACCCGAAATATGAGATGGACAAAACTCGTGATGAACTAAAGCTAAATTTTGTCCAAACACCTTCATTTATGCTTTCAATTAGACGTAGTTAGATTTTCTTTACCATTTGCAAGTATATTTTCCTTCTTTTATCTAGTTTCTAATTTTCCAAAGTCCCTAATTATTATTTATCCCAACGTTTTCTATTTTCTGAATTTCCTAGTTTCCTAATTGTAATAAGCTAGCTCTAGCCATAGTTATCAAAATTGCGATCTGGATCATAGGATCGCACGATCCTACGATCTAACATAGAGAAATCGATCCAGATCGTATGAAAATTGTTCATGTAGCAAGATCGTAGTAGAATTGTAGCAGGATAGTAAGATCGTAGCAGAATAGTGATAGGATTGTTTCACTTGTTTGACCAAAAAATCACACAAACTATCTAGGTTATTCAATGATTTAATACTAAATTTTGACAAGTATTACTATATTTAGCTGGTCATTTAGAAAAATTTTTTAGTTTATTTCTTTAAAATGTTAATTTGTATTATTTTAAAACTATGAAACTTACATTTTATAAGCAAATACGAATAGAAAATTATAAATACATACACTTCAATATGTTATTAGTATTCTTTACATTATATATTTATTTTAGACTTATTTACTATTGATTTTTAATAACTTTTTACTTTACATATTGATGTGACCTACTTTCCTCCCACATCGGTTAGAAGTCGAGAACTTGTGTCGCTTATAAGCTTCAGGCTGCTCTTTTCCTAGCACAAGGCCTTTTCCCCCGCCCAGGGGGAGGAACAAAAGCCGTGCGGGCCGCCCAGGCCCAAAGCAAACAATAGTGGGCTAGGGAGCCTACAGTGCGCGGAAAAGTGCAGCATCAATTTGGCGCCGTCTGTGGGAACGAGGCCTGCTCTTCCCCTGCTCCACCAGTCCCGACTAGGGAGCAACTGATGTACCAATTTTCTCCCACATCGGTTAGAGTCGAGAATTGGTGTCACTTATAAGCCTCAGGCTGCTCTCTTCCTAGCACAAGGCCTTTTCCCCCACCTAGGGAGAGGAACAAAGTCGTGCGGGCCGCCCAGGCCCAAAGCGGACAATATTGGGCTAGGGAGCTTATGGTACACGAAAAAGTGTAACATCACATATATACTTGGTCATTTTTTAAAGAGTTTTGTAAGATCTTACGATCCTCGATCCGATCCTATTAACTCCCAAAACGATCTAACATAGGATTCCGATTTTAACAACCTTGGGTCTAACATATGAATTAGCATATTCTTATTCAGATTGACAATCTCTTCACCTTATAAATATGATGTATTTAGTCAATATTATACAGTTTTATCAATAATATTTCAATTTCAAAATTAGAGAATTATTCTATTGTTAGGTAAATAATACCTGCATTACTTGGTTTACAAAAAATTCGACGTGCTTGATTCCTTTTTAAGTTTTCATGTTGCGTTGTAGTAAGCGTATTTTTTCAAAGCATAAACTTTTAGGGAAAAAAATTAATTTTCCTCTGATGCCTTCAACTAATGTTCAAGATAGTTCTATTTGACTAATTAACAATGAGAGACATAGAAAATAATATCAGTGTAGAATTTAATGAGAATATATATTTATATTTTTTTCCGGCTATGCACTCAACTAATTTTCAAGTTGTTTTGAGAAGTCTAAGCTAAGTCCTCACAAACAAGCAGCATTTTCCAAACTCATCAGACCACAAGGATTTTTTTTATTATTATATAGCACTATGCATGATAATCATCATCTACACTGCCTTAATATTGTTTATGCAAAGGGCATGAGAATTGCTTCGCACATGCATTGAATGTGCAACTATGTTAATTTCAAACTAGCTAGTGAGAATTAATTATCACATGAATACTGTAATTCTTCTTTTAATATTATAATTAAGCCCTCAAAATAAAAGTGCTTCCCTCTTTAATATTTAAAACTCTCAATCTTCCAACATCTCTGGACATGGACTCCAAGAATAGCTAATATAATTAATATTAATACATATCTTGACTAATATAGTGAAATTCCTTTTTTTTTTTGAGGCCATGTGCTGATGTGCTGAGAGGTGGCGTGACATTTTTATTTTGAACCTTCTTGTTTGATTGTTAAGTGAATAAGCAGCATGTGCTGCATGTTGGCAGTTAGTTGATCATCTTATTATTCCCACTTGTAGACATCTATAACTAATAGAGACAAATTTTTTTAGAGATTTTTCTTGTTAGCTTGATATAATTGTAGGTAGTCTAAGGCTTTTATAGTAATCGGTAATCTAACATAGTATTTGCATGCACATGAGGGAGACTGTTAGCTTTATATATATTGTTTAGCCCATTATCTAATATTTTAAGCTTTTAGAACAACTAATAATCTAAAATTTTTAATTGCCCAAAGAAGACTTTTTACAATATCATTTCTAACTGTCAAAGAAGACTTTCTATAATTTGAAAATGAATCGCAATTAATTGAGGAAGACTCATAGGACAGTGTCACAGTACAAGAATATTGACTTTTAGCGACTCATGCAAAACGTCGCTAATAGTGCATAGTAGCGGTGCGTCGCTAAAAGTTATAGAAATTTACACTCACTCTCTCTTAATTACTCTCACAGGAGAGTCCCATTGGCAATTCCCTCAAACAACGACTCCACTGGCAATTCTCTCTCTCTCTCTCTCTCTCTCTCTCTCTCTCTCTCTCTCTCTCTCTCCGTTGTTAGGCCGCAACCACCACCACCTCTATTTGTTGTCACCATTTGACACAGCAATTGAATCGCACTCTTTCTCTCTCTATCTTTCTCTCATACCGAAGTTCTCTCTATCTCTCTTTCTATATAACACATGCACATTTTGCTTGCTTTTTAAGGTAACTTGAGGGTGGTTTACTACTTTTAAAAATAAATTTATGTTTTGCTACATTTACCAATTTTAGCTTATCATGACCCTTTACAACTCGTTGGAATTGTTGATAGCTAGACAAAGTAAAATCAGATGCAACAGTTCTAACGAGTCGTAAAAGGTTGTGGCAAGCTAAAATTGGTAGATGCAGCAAAATGTATACTTATTTTGAAAAAGGGTTGGGATAATTTTGTGCATCAATATAGCCTTATTCTTGGAGATTTTTTTGTATTTGAGTACAAAGAAACAAGTGCTCAAATCTAACATAATTTTAAGCTTATCTAACATGGAACCTAGATCGATACAATTCGCTTCAGGGACTACCACCACAAGTTGCATATGCACTACAAAAAGCAAGTGCAAGCTAGCAAGGATCCTCGTGCCACACCTTACAAAGGGGTCATGCATGAGGATTAGAATGAGATACGTTTATATGTTTCTTTTAGCACTATTAATAATTTTAATATTGATAAATAGTTGTAATAATAGTAACATAAGTTTATATTTTTGTAGGATGAGATCATTGAGCTACGCACTCGGCCCAACCCTGAAGGAGACACTCCACCCAATGATGACCAAATCTATGAGACCTTTTTGTGGAGGAGGCGTGATATGCCAGTGAGGAGATCTTCTCAGATTTGGTAAGTTTTAAATACATTTGGTGATATAAGGAATGATAATGGTCTAACTACCCCGAAACTACCTTACACGCCTCACAAATGAAAAAATAAACTTGTAGAAACTGATGGCACTAGATTTTGATCCCCGACTTGCAACTTATGCAAGGAAAAGTTATTTTAAAAACCTAAGTTTTTAAAACGACCCATATTTGAGATTTTGAAAGGCTAAAAGGCCCAATAATGGTCTGACTACCCAAACCAACCCACACACCTCACAAATAACAAAATAAACTCGTAAAAACTCCTAACATGAAATTTTGATTTCCGATTTGTAACTTATGCAAAAAAAGTCACTTTAAAAACCTACTTTTCCAAAATGACCTCGATTTGGGATTTTGAGCTGCCAAAAGGCCTGATAATGGTCTAATGTCCTAAAATTGTGTCACACGTCTCATAAATGACCAAATAGACTTGTATAAACTAACGACACTGAATTCTGATTCCCAATTTGCAACTTATGCAAGAAAGAGCCCTTTTTGAAACCTAAGTTTCAAAATGACCCATATTTGAGATTTTTAGCTACCAAAAGGTCTGATAATGGTCTAACTAGCTCAAAACAACATCATACACCTCAAAAAAGACAAAATAAACTTGTAGAAACTCATGACACAGAATTCTGATTCCTGATTTTCAACTTATGCAAGAAAGAGTCACTTTAAAAACCTAATTTTCCTAAAACAACCCAAATTTGGGAGTTTGAGGGCCTAAGGGCCCAATAATGATCTAACTATCTTGAAATCACATCACACAGCTCACAAATGAAAAAATAGCCTTGTATAAACTGACCACATCAAATGTTGATCCCCGGTTTGTAACTTATGCATAAAAGAGTCATTTTAGAAACCTAAGTTCCAAAACGACTCATATTTGTAATTTTGAGTGATCAAAAGGCCCGATAACAATCTGACAATCCCCAAATTGTTTCACACACCTCAAAAATGACAAAATAGACTTATAGAAACTCATGATACAAAATTTCGATTCCTAGTTTACAACTTATGTAAGAGAAAGTAACTTTAGAAATCTAATTTTCCAAAATGACCTAGATCTGGGGTTTTGAGTGGCCAAAAGGCTTGATAACAATTCAATGGCCCTGAAACCACATCACACATCTCACAAACGACAGAATAGACTTTTTATAAATTAACGGTACCGAATTCTGATTTTCATTTTACAACTTATGCAAGAAAAAGTCGTTTTAAAAACTTAAGTTCCAAAACGACCCGTATTTGTGATTTTAAGCAGGTCAAAAGGCCCGATGACGGTCTAACTATCCCGAAATCACCTCAAACACCTCACAAATGACAAAATAGACTTGTATAAATAGATGACATTGAATTTTGATCCTCGGTTTGAACTTGTGCAAGAAAGAGTCGCTTTGGAAACCAACATTTTCAAAACGACCCATATTTAGGGGTGTCGAAGGCCAAAAGGCCTGATAACAATTTAATTGTCCCGAAACCACATCACATACCTCACAAATGACAAAATAGACTTGTATAAACTGACGGCAAAGAATTTTGATCCCCAATTTGCTACTTATGCAAAAGAAATAAAAAAAAAAAAAAAAAAAGACATTTTAGTAGAAATTTATGTAAAAAACTATGTCAATTCATATTTTATCATAATTTTTACATTCATGTCTAATAAGTATTTGATCTTTATTTCATTTTGATCGAATTGTGGCATCACCTCACATGTGCATTGAGACTAGCTCTTCTTTGTTTTTTTTTTTTCTTACATATGTATTTGCGCTTTGTAAATTATTTTTCAATTTTTGAATTTAATGAAGAATTATATATTTATTATTGTAATTAAATTATATATATATATAAATGTATTCATTTTTTTATATATCATTTTTATAATGTATGCTATTGTTTTATATTAGGACTATTAAAATAGGTTTCGAACAGAAATAAATCAAAATAAATTATAATAAAATATATTGTTTTTATAATGTATGCAATTGTTTAAGCTTCCATGAGGCGTGAGATACCATTTGTATTATAGGTACTCTTCTCGCCATTAAGTAGTGATTCTGGCATAGAGTACACTATCTAAATTGAAAGAAATACATGCACCGCAATTGGAAAACTACATAAAACTATAAGTAAGCCTATCAACAGAGGTTTTTTTTTTTTTTTTTTTTGTAACTGATGAAGAATTCTTAGGGTCGCTTGCGTCTCAAACCGATAGTTTCACCGGTCCTACAAAAGCTATTTTGCATTAGTTTGTGCTTAGCGAAAAAAGAAATCCCAAGAACATATATCCGTAGAATATTGAATCATATTAAATCAAAAATTTTACATTATCAATCACTTATTCATCTGAAATCTCCAACCGAGCTACCCTTAAAATTAACCCAGCAACAAATTTCTTGTTTCGTTTGTTAATTTCTTTCATTTTTCTGTTTCTTTCAATTGTCCACAGTCTGGACATATTATGAAATTATCTACTTAATGTTGCATGCATACATGAATGACACCACTGAAACATTGAGAGAATATTTAAGCCTTGTTGTTCGGCAGAAAAGGTCGGAGGACGCACGTGCGCACCATCTTGCAGTCAGAGACACATTGTGGAAATATTGACTCTTTGGTTGGAAAAATAGAATCTGCTATGATGAGATTGGCTGAGAAAAATCTATGCAAACTAGGGAATATATATAATTGAAAACTGAAATAAATAAGTAAAATTAAAGAGAGAAGATAATAAGAAATTTATTTATGTTCACATGAGCCGCCAGTGTTGAGGGTCAACTTTTGGGTGGTTAACTCAACTCTTATTACTTTAAATGGTGTTCTGACATGCAAGGTAGTTAACTCAACTCTTATTATTTTAAATGGTGTTCTGACATGCAAGATAGAACTACACACACACACACACACATATATATATATAACTATATTGTATCATGCATGTGTTTTCCAATTTTCCTTTATGTTTTATATTATATACAGTTGATATTTGACAGGGAATGGTGGGAAAAACAAAGGTGGGTGGCTGTGCTTTTATTTTATAGAGAACAAGGAATCGCAGCATGTGTGGGTGGACATATGATTGTTGTTATATGTAAAAAACAAACCTTAAAAGATTTATAAAGCTATGTATTTGTAAAAAAACAGAGGGGTCTAGTTCTGATTTCTTTGCTGAATCCAATTGTATTTGTAAGAAACAAACCTTAAAGATTTATAAAGCTATAAATATGTAAAATCATATCAACATCCACAAAAAGGACCTTGCCTCCATATATAACATCATGACATTTTCAATAATAATCAATCAAAACACCTTCAAATCTTGCACCTAAAATTAGATGTTTTATCCCCTGGGAGGGTAAAAGGGTTTATACATTTGTGTCATATATATATATATATATATATATATATATATATTGCATTGCTAGTTTCAATGATTTCTCAGTTGGCTCCGTTGGCAAACCTACATCATGATCATATATTAATTTTGAGTTTATTCTAAATGCCCACATCTTGTCATAGCAGTTCATGCCACTCTTTAGGGTTATCATTGATTAACTTCTCCATGTAGGTGAATAAGCCCGGCCAACGTCTTATGTTTGACTCTTCCGGATCTAACCCAATCTCTGAGAGTGATTGCGTGCATTTTGTAGAAATTAATCTTACAAATATTTCAATTGTCCTAATTAGCCATCTAATTGTCTATTCTTACAAAGAATCTAATGTCCTAAGATTACAAACATTTCAATTGTCTGGCTCTGGACTCTTGCAACTGAGGTTCCTGTCTACCTTGTCAGTCAATTCTTCTTTAGACTTGATGCCAAGGCATACACAACTTGGTCAGGGTCTTGTTTTTTTTTTTTTTTTTTTGGGGGGGGGGGTAGTATCCAGGGATGGTAACAGGGGCAGGGGACCTTCCCCGACCCCGTCCTGTGAAAAAATTTCTCTCTAGATCTGATTAAATCCCGTGACAAGTGAGGCCAGGATGTCTTCTCTCCAAACTCTAATGGAGTGAAAAAAAAAAAAAAACTTCCCTCAAACCTGTCTCATTAAGAACAGATCGACGGGTTTCTAACGGGACAAGTTAAATTATTATCCCTTAGTATTGTATCAATTTCTCCAAAGCTCTACCTCTCATATTATATATGACAATTGTACAAAAATCCCTTGAAAATCTATTTAACTACACTATTTTACCTTTAAAAGAACGAGTTTTCTTAACTAATCAGTCAGGAGCTAAATTGGTCTTTCAATAAGTATGCTTAAAAGTTTGGTAAGGATCTTGTTAGCTAAAGTTTGGTGAGGATCTTGTTGCCATCAAGGCTAACAATGGCAAAACATGTCATCCATAGAATTTGTGGCATTGCTTTTCTCTTTTCCAACTTAGAGACTTTGTTCTGTGGTACCCATTTTTAAGTTTCTGATATGCATCAAGATCAAACCAACCCCTTGGTCGGCTATACCAACCGGAAAGCTAAGAAAATAAGTAGCCATATTATATGAAAGTGAATGTTTAACAAGTTAATAAAATAAGGATAAATTATATTTATCTTTCTTAAAATTTTTGACAATTACACACTATTTTCGAAAGTTTCTAAAATTATACTAACTTCCATTACTTTACTTGACAAACTACAATGACTAAATTGTCCCTTTTATATATATATATATATATATATATATATATATATATATATATATATATATTTAGCCAATTTTTTTATTTTTTATTTTCAAATAAATATTGATTAAAAATTTAAACTTATTTTTATGTAAGTTAAAAAAACATTGGTCAAAATTGGAACGAAAAAAAAAAAAACATGAAAAATATAGTTTTTCATTTAAAAAAAAAAAAATTGATTGGAATAAAATATTTATAGTTTGTTAAGAGAGACTAATGTAATTTACCCATAAATAAATATAGCCAAAATAAGCATATTGAGAATGTGCAGAAAGATAAGAAAAGAAAAAAATTTATAAAAAAATAAACACAATCGTGAGATTATAGAATTAACACTTATAAGAGATAAAATAGGAGAGCCAATTAAGGTGATACTATTATTTATAACGAAGACTAGTTAAGAGCCAGATTCATAAGGGGGCAGGAGAGAGTAAAATTAACTTTGATAAATGGAGAAAAATAAAAAAATAGTATAATGTGTAGTCCAATTGAATAGAATAGAATAAAGGACATTATTTATGTACTTTGTGTTAGCTAGACTAAGAGTTTACTGAGTTGAGTTTGTTCTCAAGGCAAGGTCTAACCAATAATGGGCAAAAACAAACTTTACATCAAAGCAGACGAACTTCAGGTAGATCACTAAGGCAGGTCTAGCCTAATAATGTGTAAAACACAAAAAGGCAAAACGAACTTCCTATAAATTACCCAAAAATAGAAAAAACGAACTTTAGGTATATAAGTTCTTAACCTATCATACATTTACACATCAAGTTGCACCAATGCTCTCTTGTATTACTAGACACATAAAAACACAAACTCATATGCACCACAAACCAAAGGTCTTGTCAGATCACACAATTCTCAAGTTAAGTGAAAACAAGTTGCAACCCTGCTCTTCTGTATCACTACTTCCTAGAAGTAGTACAGAATACAGATCATTTGCATAGAGCAAATATAACAATTTCCTCAGGCCAAAAATAGATAAATTAATAAGAATGTACAAGAACTAAAATCAAATCACATCAAATACAACTAGAAGTTTTTTAAAATTTTGGGATATATTAGAAAATACAACATTCCACCAAAGGGATCTTGCCTCCATAATATCAACTCTCACATTTTCATTAACAAGCTAAACAGGAAGATAATTGAATGAGAGAATATATAATCAGGGTGGATTCTCAAAGTTCCCTGGCATGCAAGTGACGAAGTTAAGTCCATCTGGACATTCTCAATGACTCAAAAATACATACACGGTATACAGTTTAAAATTACAACACAAAGTAGATCAACCCCAGATCCTCCAATGTACACAAATAACTCATCTCTATAAAATCTATAGCCCAAGAAGTCCCAGTGTAAGAGAAAAACAGTTTACAGACTGCCATTTTACCAGAGGAGCCCACAGGACTTAATTTAGAATCAAAATGCAACATGAATCTTCCCAGGAATGGTGTTCAATGACTAAGAATTTGATGATGGCCAGCACAACTGAAAACTCTCTCTCAAAGCCCAACCCATTTCACCCATCTGAAAACTCGCCCAACTCTGAAGGGCAACTCATAGTCTTTAACAACAGCAGGCTCCCTTCTTGCAGCCTCTGGTTCAGACCACATGTACACCCCACGTTCCTGCCGACTGCCTGGTACAGTGTTGTCCAGGATTACAGCAACCAGGAATGCAATCACCATGTGAAGTGATAGCAATGTGTTCATAACATAGTTTAGCTGCAAAACAAAATACTTAGTGATCTCCGGGAAAAAAAAAATTACAGCTTAGTCCAGGTGGTTTTCACTGGTATTCCTGATTACTAAAAAGTCAAGGAGATGCATACCCCTCCATATTTGGTGCGGAAAGGACCATGAGAAGCCACAATGTATGGCTGCAAATAACTTGGAACGGACAAATTGCTATTTGGAGAGATGTCATACTGCTGAAAGTAGGCTGGTACTGAAAGGGAGAAAAACAAAGATAATCCAACTATAATAATATTCCTGGAACTTCCTGCTTCACTATAACGTAGATTTGACAAGCCAAGTGCTGCAAGCATCGCCCACATAAAGCACAGCAGAGCTGCAACCATGACTTCAGGAATTGAAGCAATAAACCCTCCAACTTTACCTGTCAGCAGAAATGGGATTAAGAACAATAGGAGAGCAATAACTTGACATTTACACTGGGACAAGAAGACATTTGTTCTTTCTAAGGTCCCTTTAGCTATGTGTGGATTTTTTATTTTATTTTTTTTGAATCAAATGTGGTACTTTTCTTTTAAGGAAAATCTCTTGTTATTACAATAAGAAAAGAATGGTGAAAATGCAATCATAGAACATGGCAACTCATAAACACCACCCACAGGTTCATCAATGCCGGCTATCTAGAAAAGATCACATCACCAATCAATGGCAGTTGTCCAAGTAAGGCATGGTGGTCTTCAAACCCAACCCGTCAGGGAAGCTACAAGAGGGTTAACGGTGGCAAAAACCATCAACCAAGTTTGCCAAAAGAGAAAAGGTTGGGATTGGGGCGGAATCAGGCTAATAATGGCAAAATATTTCTCACAGAATTTATGGCATTGCTTTTCCTTTTTCTTTTTGGCAACTTAGTGACTTGTATTCAATGTGCAAGGTCCACAGACGCAACTCAACGGTTTTGTTGTTTGGCAGCAAGGCCAAACCAACCCCTTGGTCAGCTCCAGCAACGCAAAAAACTAAACGGATGAAATTGGAGTGCACCATCACAACCCATAACCAACCCAAGTTGAGGCTAATTTGGAAGCTTGACTTCTCTAAACCAAGACACAAGAGCTTCAACTGCACATGAGTGCACAGGCCACACAATTCACAAAAACAAATGAACTTTAGGTTCTAAATTTCTCTATGCAGGATCCACCAATATGTACAAATAAACCAAGCCAAGGTCATCTTGGATCTGTCAACAACTTCCAAATGAACACTTGTGGTAAAGGAAGGGGAAAAATTGGCATCCCAATTGAATTCTATTGTGGTAAAGTAATTGGATTTTTTCTTGAAGAACGGGAGTTTATTCATCATAAAATCTTCCTCGGACATCACTACGAATGTGATCCCATTGCCAAGCAGGTGACAGCTACTCTCAGGAAAAGTCTAAGAAGGTTTATCCCAATCATTGCAAGAGAAGGATTTCCTGGAAATGACATTTGTGTCTGATGTAATGACCCAAAATTTTCTAATATTCAAATGGCTAAAATTAGAATTTATGTGGAATAATGTTAAATTATAGATAAATAAGGATAATAAATGAGGTATAAAAGTTTTGGTGACCTTTGGAGACCTAAGAAGCATGGATACGGATACGGATACGGATACGACACAACAAAGACACGCAAATGGCACGTTGAATATATATAAATTTTTTATATAACCATATAATAAAAACCTAACATTATTTCAATTAAAATTAACATGAAAATATACAAATCACAAAAATATTATTAAGATATTAAAAAGACAAAGTTATTAAATAAAAGTTCAATCACTTCTTCATTTAATTATCAACATCTATGATTCAAGTTCCAAAAACAAATTTATTAACTATTATATAAAATATATATATATATAATCAAAAAAAGAACCAACGAGAAAAGAAGAAAAAGAGGAAAAAGGAAGGGAAAAAAAACAACAAAAAAGTCTCAAAAGTGCCCATAATGTGTTCGGAATGTGTCCGAAATTTAGAAGAAAAAAAAATTGGACACTTTTTTTGCATGTCCAAGAGTATCAGTGTCCGACAAGTGATCCAAAATAAAGTGTTTGTGCTTCATAGTTGGAGGCCATTTAATTATATTAAATAGCAAAAGGGGAAAAATTGTTATTTTACCACAAACACGAGGCTACGCAAGTATAATGCCAGAGAAACACGGATGTGGTCACTTAGAAATTCCTAGAATTCTATTTAGGAAAAGAATTAGAGAGCTTGAGGGTGGAAATGACCAAATAACCCAAGGGAAGTAAGTAAACTCAATGAAGTGATGGCAAAGTAGTAAATAGTCATTTAAGAAGCTTAAAATCAGATTTTATGCTTGAGGACCCTCATTCTCTCCCCCTTCCAACTTGTCACTCCCTTTCTTCTCTCTTGGTGGCTCACGGCTAGGGCAATAAAGCCTCTCTCTCTCTCTCTCTCTCTCTCTCTCTCTCTCTCTCTCTCTCAAATTTCTCCCTTTCTTCTTGCATCTAAGATCAAATACAAGCACATAAGGACTAGGGTGTGGCATTTGGTGGATCTCTACACAAATTGAGGCCAGGGTTTTGAAGAATCAAAGCTAGATGTGATGATTCAAAGCTAGGGTTTGCAATTTCTTGGTTAAAAGGTAGGGGTTTCTAACTAAGAAGTGAGATATGGATATTTATGTGTGCATTTAGTGTTGTATGAGGCTTATACATGAAAACATTTGTATTTATGAGCATTTAATAGGTTTAAATGTTAGGGTTGCCAAGAATATGCATGGTAGATTTCATTTAAGCCTACCTTCCATCATTTTAGAGATGCCTTTGTATTTTGTAGTCTTTCAAATCACCTTAGAAAATTCATGTGGGGGTCCAATTAGAATCTCAAGAATGTTATCATATATTATAGCCACCAAGTGTTTGAGAAAATGTCTCTACATGAATGAAATGGAATTCTTGATACGTATAAGCTATGTCGAAGCAAGTATTGTATGTGAAGTACCAATGTCATGAGTTTGAGTAGATTACATAAGGTATCCCCACTGCTAGAAATGTGTATGAACTATTCCCATTGTGATTTAGAAAGATTACATGAACATACCTTGAGAACTTGTATGTGCACACTTGATGCTTGTAGAAATGCCTAAGTACATTCTTTATGAAATGCTAGTGTCGAAAGAATTTTAGAGAATGAAAGAGATGTATTCTTCTCTCCAGAAGGTCAATATTTATAGTCAAAACTAACAAATAAATAAGAAAATTATCCCAAATTAATTCCTATAATCAATTAATCAACCAATCAATCAATACAATCAATCAATCTAATACCTAAATTAAGTTACAAATTAAGTCAATATTTACAACACTCTCCCTCAAGTTGGAGAGTCTATATCTATAACTCTCAGCTTGCTTCAAATAGAGTTGATGGCAGTCTTTGGTAAAGCTTTGGTGAAAATGTCGATAAGTTGACTACCAGAAGGAACAAACGAAGTGGTGATTTCCTTAGACTCTACTTTAAATCGAATGAAATGACAATCAACTTCAATATGCTTAGTCCGTTCATGAAAGACTGGATTGTTGGCAATATGAATCGCCGCTTGATTGTCACAATAGAGAGGTGGTGGACCACGTACTGGAACATCAAATTCTTGCACAAGTGTTCGTAACCAAGTCAACTCACAAGTAATATGTGACATTGCTCAATACTCTGCCTCAGTACTAGAACGTGCCACAATCAACTGTTTCTTGCTTTTCCAAGTCACGAGATTACCCTCTAAGAAAGTACAATAACCAATGACAGATTTGCAATCTGAAGGTGATCTTGTCCAATCAGAATCAGTATATCCCTCAATCCGAAGATGTCCAGATGATCGATAAAGAAGACTACGTCCTAAAGCATTCTTAAGATACTTCAAAATATGAGTAACTACATCCATATGAGAAACTCGAGGAGCAGTCATAAACTGACTCACAACACTAACTGCACAAGAGATGTCAAGTCGAGTAATGGTTAGATAAATGAGCTTAACCACAAGTTTTTGATACATCTCTGGATCCTCAACCAAATCACCATCATCTGGTATCAACTTTAGATTGGTCTCTATCGGCATAGCTATAGGTTTGGAGCCAACATAACTTGTATCTTTCAAAATATCATGAGTGTACTTCCTCTGAAACAAACTGATCCCAGCTTTTGATCTTGCGACCTCAATAACAAGGAAATAACAGAGCTTTCCAAGATTTTTGGTAAGAAAGATGAAACCAAGATGGCGAATCAATGTTTGGATATCTGCCTTATCATTGCCGGTGATTACAATATCATCTACGTAAACAACTAGAATCACGATACCTCTTTGCGTCTTCTTAAAGAATACTGAGTGATCAGCTTGGCTCTGAGTCATACCATAAGAAACTACTGTCTTACTGAATTTATCAAACCAAGCTCGAGGAGATTGTTTGAGTCCACAAATAGATTTCTGAAGATGACAAACATACTCTCCCTTGGACTCAAAACCAAGTGGTTGAGCCATATACACAGTTTCAGCAAGATCACCATATAGGAAGGCATTTTTTACTTCGAGTTTATGAAGAGGCTAATCGAGATTCGCAGCAAAAGATATAATAACCCGAACAGAATTCAATTTGACAACAGGAGAGAAAGTCTCAATGTTATCAATGCCATAAGTTTGAGTAAAATCCTTGGCCACAAGACGAGCCTTCAGCTGATGAACAGTAGCATCATGATTTTGCTTGATTGTGAAGACCCAACAACAACTAACAATTTTAGCACCAGCAAGTTTAGGAACAAGAGCCCATGTCCGGTTTTATTCCAAAGCATGCATTTCCTCTTCCATTGCAGTCCGCCAACCAGGGTGGGAAAGAGTTTCCTTATAGGATTTAGGTATAACGAGAGATGCCAGGGGCATAAAGAAAGCTTGAAAGGGAAAGGATCAATGATCATAAGCTAAGAAGTACGGATACAAGCACAGGACACAGATACAACACGACATGCAGACATGTTATTTCTTAAAAAAGTAGAACACGAATACGTTAGGGACACGTTGAATATATATAAATTTTTTATATTTTTTATATGACCATATAATAAAAACTTAATGTTATTTCAATTAAACTTGGCATAAAAATACACAAATTTAAAAAATATTATTAAGATATTAAAATAACAAAGTCATTAAATAAAAATTAAAGAACTTCTTCATTTAATCATTAACATCCATGATTCAAGTGTCCAGACACGTGTCCGGGAAGTGTTCGAGAGTGTTGGTATCCGACATGTGTCCAACACGGACACGTGAGTCAAAATAGAGTGTTCGTGCTTTTAGATCATAAGAGACAATTAGAGATAGGATGAGCAGTGCCTTTACGGATTGAAATGGGCAGATCAAGATTAGAGTTAGAAGAATAAGATGGATCTGCAGATGGCGAGGTAGGTGTTGGATGTGAGAGAGAAGGCCCAGTAGGAAGAGTGACTGGAGCTGCAACTTGGTGACGACGAACATAAACCTGAGAAATAGGAGGGCGAGTAGGAACAGTAATAGGTAAAACAAGGTCAGGAAATAATGGTGCTTGTAAATGACTTCCTTCTGGAGAATAATAGGGAACAATCTCAAAGAAAGTAACATCAGCACTAACAAAATGCTTACGTAAGATAAGACTATAGCACCTGTAACCTTTCTCTGTGTGTGAGTAACAAAGAAATATGCAT
Organism: Nyssa sinensis; assembly: GCA_008638375.1. Classification (NCBI taxonomy): domain Eukaryota; kingdom Viridiplantae; phylum Streptophyta; class Magnoliopsida; order Cornales; family Nyssaceae; genus Nyssa; species Nyssa sinensis. The sequence continues at coordinate 17,061,424 of CM018034.1, forward strand.
TTATAAACACGAGAGTCAAGTTTGTCATGACTAGGCTGCAAGTTATGCACAAACGAAACACATCCAAAAACTTTGGAAGAAATGAAGAAAGATGTTTTACTGGGAAACATGATATTAGAAAGTGATTTTCCCTGTAGAATACGAGAAGGCATCCTATTTAAAAAATATGCAGTTGTAAGGACAGCATCCCCCCCAAAAACACTTGGGAAGATACATTTGGATCATAAGGGCACGAGCTATAACAAGGAAGGGACCGTTCTTTCTTTCAGCAATCCCATTTTGTTGGAGGGGTGGTGACACAAGTTGTTTGGTGTATAATGCATTGGACTCGAGAAATTGTTTAAAATAACTTTCTTTATACTCTTGAGCATTATCAATTCGAAAAGCTAACAATTTGACATTGAATTGATTAGAAATTTCAACATAAAATGATTGAAAAACATTAAACAATTGAGAACGATTTTTAAGCACATATACCCATGTCAAACGAGAATGATCATTAATAAAAGTAACAAAATATCAAGAACCACATAAACTAGTGGTTCGAGATGGTCCGCAAATATCATAATGAACTAGTGCACAAGATTGCAAATAAGGGGAATCAACACGTAGAGAAAACGAAACTCTATGATGCTTACTAAGTTTACATGTCTCACAATTAAAACTAGAAAAATCAGCTAAAGTAGGAACTAAGTGATGAAAATTTGCGGAAGACGGATGTCCAAGGTGACAATGCCATTGATAAGGAGAAACAACGGAGTTTAGAACAAAAAACGAGTCGACTGACAAGATGATTGAAAGTAATAGAGTCCATTCTTCTCATATTCTCCACCAATCATCCTCTCTGTCTTTGGATCCTAAAATTCACAATAAGAGGGATAGAAGGTCACTGAATAGTTGAAGGACTGGGTAAATTTACGAATAGACAACAAATTGAAAGGAAATTAGAGTATGTATAAAACAAATGAAAAAGTGGGACCAAACTTACAAACACTACCAATTCCTTGAACACAAACTTTAATCCCATTAACAATAGTGACAAAGAAGTGAAAAGAAGGACAAAAAATATTAGAAAGAAAAGACTAGTTACCTGTCATATGATCAGACGCCCCAGAATCAAGAATCCAAGAAGTATTGGAAGAAGATTGAAGACTTGTGTTACCTGAAGAGACCAAATTGGCTATAGATGTAGAAGAAACATTGGCACGCTGAAGAGTAGAATCACACTCTTTGTTGTCCTTGTTGTCCAATTTATCAACCATGATAGGACAAAGAGTTGCTAGAGCAAAGATTTGGGAAGTAAGAGAAGCTGACCGAGACTGGTTGGGCTGAGGGAACCGAGAGGCTCTAGCAAAGGTGACGAGAGGCTGAAAAGGTCGAAAGGTGTCGAAGGAGCCAAGAGGCTCTGCCAAGAAGGGTTCGAGGGAGACGAGAGGCACCAAAAAGTGGAGGACCGAGAAAGAGAAGCTATGGTTTATAAAACTTACTCTGATACCGATGTCGAAAGTATTTAGAGAATGAAAAAAATGTATTCTTCTCTCTAGGATGTCAATATTTATAGTCACAGCTTACAAGTAAATAAGGAAACTATCTTAAATTAATTCATACAATCAATCAATCAATCAATTTAATACTTAAATTAAGCTACAAATTAAGTCAATATTTACAACAACTAGTATGAATTATGATTAGCGTAGTTAAAGGCAAAAGGCACCCTTAAGGCACTAAAGTCCTAGATTGCCCGAAGGGCGAGGCGACAAAAAAACGCTAGCCTGAGCAAAGTAAGGCGCTAACTTATAAAAATAATCAGAAATATATATTGGACATTAAAAATTAATTTTTTCAAAGTCAAATAATGTCTTATAATTATATTAAGTATCATTTAATACTAAAAAGTTCAACTTATAGTGTGCAAGTGATGTGATAATTGTAAGTTAGGTGCTTTATTTTTTTTTTTAATAAGTTTGGTGTTTTATTCTCAATGAATATTCAAATTTTTGTTATCTACTCAAGACTCATATGAAGATCTGATTCAAAATACAAAATAATGAATGTTAATGATCTTTTTTATACGTTAAAAAACATAACAAAAAATTGAAAGCATAAAAAATTTTAAAAAATTAATACAAAAAATAAGAAAAATAGAGAAAAAAAGACAGAGAGAAAGGAAAAAAAAAAACTGATAAAGTGGTCCCCCTTGTTGCTACTTCTTGTTTCCTTCACAGTGGTCCCAAAACTCCCAACAAAAAGCCCTAACTTTTTGTCTTCATACAAAGATAATTAGGCTGAATGTTTATATTCTTACCCTTTATTCTTTTAACTTCACTTGGACAAAATGTCCATCTACTTTTAATTAGAAATTAGCAAAGAACATGGACATTTTAAGTAAAATCTAATAACTTTAAAAAGGCTAGCGCATTAACGCCTCTCGCCTATGCATCGCCTTCTTCAATTCGCCTCTTCTGAACCATAGCAAGGCTGATGAGCCTTGAAAATGCCTCGCCCCTGTCGCCTAGGCGACCAGGCGAGTGCCTTTGACCCACCGATTATGATATGTTTGAAAGGTATTGTATATAATAATTGTATTAGGCATGAAACATGTGTGAGGGCATACAAATTATTGATGGATTGGATGTTGGAATACTTGTGTGTTGCATGAAAACTTGCACATGTAATGAACATAAATCATAATGCATAACCATGTTTGGAGACTTGGAGGTTTGGAAAGGAGATGAACGGTATATACTTGGCTTGTGGTACAAAAGGATTGGACTCTGGTTATTCTTGTTACCCGCAATTCTTACGTTGGGGATTGTGTCTTCCTTCGGCTTCAAGTCGCAAACCTACGCAGGTGATTGGTATGTTCCATTGGCTTAGTAGCCCATAAACTTGGTACCATGGATTAAGTAGTTGTGTGAAACAAGTAAGAGGCTAGACGTGGGCCAGTGGATTTGACATTTGGTTGTGGATGATTGTTTTCAGGATTGGCATTGGTTTTGGAAATCGGATTGGTATGGATTGTAATTGGTATTGGTTGGTGTTATGATGGGTGAGATGACAATGGGAATGGTTGATGGCATGAGTAAATGGTAAGTTGCATGTGTGCATGCTTGTATGTTCATGTATGATACTTGGCATTATGTATGAATGGCATATGAATTACTTAAATGGTATTGAATTTCATTAAGCATGCCACTACACAAGCACATGATCATGGGAACCCATTCACGCTTGTTAGTTAGATTCTCCTAACAGGGCATGAACTTAACCCCTACTAGTTTCAGGTATTGAAGGGACCTGGAAATTTGAAGGCTTGTATAACTTTAAGTTTATGAGTGCTTTGGAGTGTAGGAGACCTTGGTGGTCTCTATGATATGAAAATTATGTCATAAGAGCTATGACTAAGTTTTTGGGGTACCTAGTCTTTATTTAAGTAATTTCCATTGGAATATATGTTAATGTTAAAAATGTATGAATGAGATGATGTAATATGCCAGACCTTGGTGTATGAAGAAATATGAGAATTTCTCTAATTTCATGCAAGAAAAGAATGTTTCAACTCAAACCCTTCTGCAAAGTATTGTGTTTCAATGTCATAAAAGGTAATAGAATAATTGTATGCAAGTTTGGGATAAGAGAACATCAAAAATAGTGTGAAGAAGGATCACAAAACAAAGAACACAGCAAGCTGTCCAGCAGTGTCCGGCTGACCGGACTGCTCTGTCCCAGCTTCTTTCCTCTGTAATTTTTTTTTTTTAAGTTTTGACCCTAATCGTTGAATGGTTTGGACCTCAACTGAACATACACACTTGATTAAATGTATGTCCCTTAAAGTATGGAAAACAAACGTTTTAAAAGTGTTTAAAGCATGGAAGAGTTTTAAGGAAAAATGAGAGCTTTCATGAAAAAGCCATACTAGCTTTGAGGTTGTAGTGAGGAAAGTAAAGGAATATTAATTCTCATTCTTGAAAAAATATTCAAAGGGATGAAACTTGAATTGCTTACATAATACAAGATTGTTCTAGCCATTTTAAATTCTTGATACTCGGGTAAAGAATGCCATTGATATACTTAGCCAAGTAGAGGAGAAAATGAATTAACGAAAGTTTTGTGAAACTTAACGTACTCTTTCTTATATGATTCGATATGTGATTTAATTTAATTAACATGTTTCGATATGTTAACGAGTCGCGGGAAATCTTAATTAACAATGCATGAATGAGATAAAGACTATGGGTTAATTCAACATAAAGGCTTGAAGATCATAATGGATGATGAATATAGGGTTCACACCTGGGCTCTTGGGGTTCAGATCGTGACATCTGAGGTAGTGTATAAGAGGTAAGAGAAACAGGATAACCTTTGATGAGGTGGATTCCTGTTGTTATTAGTCAAGCACAACATATCGCGTCCCTTTTTATGAATCATGGGGACCACTTCTTTTTTAGTTGATTCTTTTACAAAGTTCTTAAAAGTGATGTGAGTACAACATTGTATAGTTTTTTCCCCCCATACATCCTTCGTACATGGTTTCACGCCGTTCTGTTACATTTCATGAATTATATCTTTCCTTATCAAAAAAAAGATTTCCCCACAAATTTGTTCAACTACATGATTCATTCATTTACTTATTTAATTGAAACATCAAAAAGCTCAACTTTTTCATTATCATAGAGTTTTGCTTGCAATTTTTTAATCAATGCAATGAAATAAAACTGTCCTAGTCTAAAATAAAATATGTAGTTAAACCATAAGTTTAATGTGTGAAACAGTGGTATGACTATTTGACACTTCATAAAAGGATAATGTGATTTTTTTTCTAATTTTTTTTGGGTAAGATAAAATATGAGGAAATTTGAATTCCCTTTTCCTTTTCCATCACCAAATCCACAAACCAAAAAAAGCCTAGAAGTAAATACAAAGAATATGTCCCAAAATGGGCCACAACGAAATCATTATTGGCAAAAATATGTTGATTGCTTCTTTTTTCTCCCAAACACACCCTAAAGATATAAACCTTCCATTATAATTAATCAAATATGTCATGCAAGGATTTGGCAATGTGTGTGTGCACATGCAGTCTTGTGGTGGACATATCAACATGAGACATGTCCCAGTCACAATGCAAACGATTCTAATTTGAGTGAATCAGTGGTTATGTACTTTACTAATAAAGAAAATAATCACTTCAACTATGTCATACCTACGAGGGATAAGACAATCAAAATGCATGCACCCAACTCAACTGCTCTGCGGCTTCCCATTTTAGTCACGGCAATAGTGTGTACGTTTTCAGTTAGAGTTGTGGAGCCAGTTCCTGTGCCCCAGAGACCAGCCAAGACGCTGGAGAGACCTTCAAGACCAATCCCTCGACTTAGAACACCTGGAGTGGGTGGTCTGGATGCCACCAACAGCGATGATGCATGGTATGACCCGACCTAAGAAGTTTGGAAACAAACAATCAGGGATTGATAAAACTATTCAATGTTACTTTAATAAATATATAAGAAGCATTACACAACACAATGCAACTGAAACTTGCTAAAATTAATATTATTTTTTTCTTTATTCAATAAGGTTATCATTAATTTGGATAAGAAAGTTCTGCCTTGCAATGAGTATCGCAACTGCTACATCATACAACACTAGTTTCGGTAATGGAGCTCATCCCACCACACTTTTCATCAAACCTCCAAGCACGTATGTTCTCAGTCAAAGAATCAAATGTACCAGAGTATGATGTAATCATCACTTTTTTAACAAAACTTTCACAAAACAAGTGAGTGGAACAGAGTATGATGTAATCATCACTTTTTTAATAAAACTTTCACAAAACAAGTGAGTGGAACATTCATATAATATTAAGAGTGTCATAAGTGCCACAATGTATATATTTACATAAATCCCATCCAAAATATTTAGGCAACATTTTGGACAGTGACTCAATATGGCTCTCCTTTGTTTTTCAAGATGTAAATCCACCCACCAGACTGGAACCTGTACAGAAAACGGAAACATCACCACAAATAACAATAAAAGCCCAAGACATCATTTTTTTCAGTACTGAAAAGAACGCCGTGCTGATTTTCATCTACGGGGTAAACTCTCCGTCCCTCACAAGGCTTTTGCGAGACTTTTTGGTCTCGAGTGGTTGGCCCCAAGGTTCAACAGGGGGAGGACCTCCCAAGTGCTAGGAAGTCCCACCCACTTGGTCTACCCCTTGGGGTTGCCTGAGACATCATTTCTTGACACCAAGAAACAGAAAATTTGCTCTAAAATTAACTTCTTAACAAGTAATTCCCATTCCTCGTGAGCGGACAATGCTTTTGTAACACTCCAAAAAATTAACACAGCTTAGACATCGGATGCTGGTTTCTTCAGAATAAGAGAGAGAGAGAGAGAGAGAGAGAGAGAGAGAGGGAAAATGCTTTCAGAGGTCGAGATTTGATTTGTTTTTCATCGAAAACGAAAAAGGCCGAGAGAGAGAGAGAGAGAGAGAGAGAGGGAGACCATCAATAATTAGCTTGAATAGTATCACCTTCAGCTCTCAAAGAGAAGGTTGAAGGTTCAAGTCCCAGTTGGGACATAGTGGGTGGGTGCATCTTACCTATTAGAGAGAGAGAGAGAGAGAGCATAATAATCACTTTTTAAAAAAAATTACTAAAAGTTTGTGCTCCCATCCCATTTTTAATATATATACTTATCAAATAAAAAATTATTAAAAGTTTGGACTGATTTAAAGACGAGAGAGAGAAGTGGTGAGGATTACAATCAAAGGGAGAAGATCGGGGGGAAGGGGGGGGCATCCCAATTGTGTGCACATGCTTGTCCACATGCATGTGTAAATCATGTATATATGCAAAGACACACACATTTGACACACACAGACATCCACACTGATTTACTTCTCCCTGCTCTGTGGGTGTCCTATTTTTTCCTTAGATATTACTACATTCACATGCTCATGCAATGTATAATTTATGCCCTGTATCCATGTTCATGCAATATTCAGTTTTAAGTCGCTTGTTGACACACGGCTCCATGAAAAATGACAGGGAACTCACCGAATCCACTGATGAGATTAAGGACACCACACACATTACAAGAGCCATTTTCCAGTTGAAGACAGGTGTACCCCACTGTAAAGGATAAGGAAATCTAAACCACGGCGAAGATTTTAATGCATGAGAAGTATCAACACGACAGTACTTCATCCTGGAAATATGCTTTCTGCAGTGCTCAGATATTATATTTGATGCTGGTACATTTACATCACAACCTTTGTAACCATAGGCTCCTGCTTCAGTAAGAAGGAAAGCAGCAGCCCATGTGATTGCCAGACCCAATGGAACCTGGACATAAAATAAAATCAAAATTATGCTCACAAGAGGTTTTGTGCAATACAGTAATAAAATACATACTGGAAAAAGAACAGTGATAAGCAGAATGAATAGAGATATAAATATGTACACTTACCGCATATATTAGGAATACCCGATGACCAAAAACAGATATCTTACGAAGGTACTGCAGGAAATATCGAAACAAGTCTTAGAATTAGCGGGATACAACACAATTCCAAAGAAATGTAACATGTTATCACATTTCCAAGCAGCAACAACCGAGAAAGTATGATCACAGTACATAAGATGAAGAAAACACACATGAGAAGAAAGAAATAAAAAGTAGCTTCCCTGAACTTACAAGAGAAAAAATAATAACCAGTAATATCTGCACTGCACCGATCTCTAGACAGGTACCAACTCGTGGGAAGCCATAACTATAAAAAGAAAGTCCAACAGCAGCGATAGTTGGGGACACAACAACTGGATTTATCAACCTGAAAAGAAAGGAAAAATGAACTAAGGATGAGTTATTGGGCATGTTGTATATACTGGTAAACACTATATTAAAACTTCAGGAAAAAAAAAAAGTGGGGAGACTAGTATTTGGACGGCAAAGGGCAAAATTGATTTTATGAACAACAATAATGCTGTGGCTATATGAATATTAGTTTTATGCTGCAACCAAGATATCACTCAAATATATCTCATTGAACGTCTTCCTTTGTTTCCATGCCTATAATTTAACCCCACTAAAGTTGCCCGGCAATTTAAAACCATCAAAGCCACAAAAGAAAACTTAAGACTGAAAGTGAGGATCCCGAAAAGGATTCTGACAAAAATAATAGCAATGGAAAGAAGAAGAATCTCATTTTGGAATATATGCTTGGACCAGCAACAGAAATGAAATTCAAGAGCACAAAAAGAGTATCCATCTTCAAAAATACAACTATGCGATCTCATAATTATAAGCATATTTAGAATAAGAAATCCGAATCAACCATGAAAAAAAAAAATAATAAGTAAATCTTTCCCCACCATTATGCATTCCAGAATTCAATACCACCACGCATGTATATGTGGGATAAAAGAGGTAAAATAGCTGATACCGAGCAAAGGTGCTAAGCAAGTTTTGACATGTACCATCATATTTCAGCATAAAGTAGTCTATGTCACAAGCACAGATTTTTTAATAAAACAAGGGCAATCCCAGTGGACAAGGAACCCGCTACTGCAAGGTCTGGGAAGGGTTAGATATGCGTAGCCTTACCCCTGCAAGCGGAGAGGCTGTTTCTACAACTTGAACCCGTGACCTCCACATCACAATGGAGCAACCTTACCGTTACACTAAGGCCCACCCTCAGATTTTTTAATAACATATAGTATCTTTTCCACTAGAATTTCCAGCATCACACACCAAGCAAGAAGAGATGTCTTTCACTCAAATGGAATCAAGTAAATCATACTCGATTGCAAAACCAGACTTGATTGCAAAACACTCTTAAGGAATCCACAAACATATCTATACATATAAAGTGTGTATATATAGAGAGAGAGATAAGCCAAAAAAGAGATGATAATCTTCTAGAGAGAAAGAGAGAGGGAGGGAGGAAAGGGCTTAGGGCTTTTAAGGTTCAAGAGAGAGGAGAGGAAGGTCTTAATGATTTAGGGTTTTAGGGCTTATTGGTGTTTCTTATAATTTCCAGCAAGTTCTACCAAAGCTCTCTAGGTGAGACTCCGCAACTTTTCTTCTCAGCAGCATAGAATATACTATTTTAATCACAAACAACTCGTGATCTTCTAAGGAGAGAAAGGGGGTGGGAGGAGGAAAGGGTTTAGGGCTTTTAAGGTTCAAGAGACAGGAGAGGAAGGTTTTAATGATTTAGGGCTTATTGGTTTTCTTATAATTTCAAGCAAGTTCTATCAAAGCTCTCTAGGTGTGACTCCACGACTTTTCTTCTCAGCAGCATAGAATATGCTATTTTAATCACAAACAACTCCAATTGTATACAAATTTTCAAAAAAATACTTCTATAATTACTTAAACATCAACCAACTAGTTCATATCCAAAGTTTTGGCCAGGCTAAATTTATTAAATCAAACCCAAGGCAATACGCTCGATTGAAAATAAGGTAAACTAGCTTGCTCAATGCTTCTAATCCATTCAATTTATGGTCGACTCCGAGCCACTTCAATTGAGAGATTAAGGTTTGGCAAACCATGGGAATGGGATCGAGGGAGTTTGGGATTCTTCTATGATTTGCTCCCAACACATTTCTTTTTGGTGTGTGTGTGTGTGTGTGTGTGTGTTGTTTTCTTCTTCTTCTTTTTTATTTTTTATTTTTGGGGGGGGTGGGCAGGAGGGAGAGCAGGCGGTATTAAATGAGACAAGGCTATCTCAATGATCTGAGTGAACAAAACTGGAAATCATCCAGGTCCAATGAGCTTGAAGAATTGTGGGTCAAGCTTGAAAGGGTTGTGAACAACGGCTTTTACATATTCTCTTGATTGTTGTAGTTCTTTGTTGTGTCCAGGAGTTTCTCTTAGGAGGATTTCTCGTCCTCCCCATCTTATTGAGATCCTTTTTCTCATCTATAACATTTCTCTATGTTTCTTATCCAAAAAATATATATTAATAAAATAATAAAATTGTAATCCCAGATAGTTGGGAGAAGATTTTATTGAGTTGAGTTAAATAATAATATTATTAGAAGCTCATATATTGGCTGAAAAATATCAATACCCACAAGATTTAACCAAGCAAATTAACAAGCCGAAAGCATCAAAGTGAAAGGACTCATAAACTTACTAATGGAACGAGAGATGACTTGAATGTTGACCCATACTATTTTGAATAGTGTAAAATGTGATCCATGGAGACATGCAAGTAAAGCAGAAATCACTCTTAAGACTTAGTCGTAACCCGAAGCCTAAATTAAATGAACTACCAAATCGTACTTTATAAGCATGTTGATTTGCTCAAACTTGTTTGGGGAAAAAGAAGAAGAAGAAGAAGTATATAGATTAACTCATGATTGACCAAACTCAACTCCATTGGCCATAACATCAAATACATAAGAAGTCACCTACTTACCAATCCATCTCAATAGGTCAAAACCTGAACTAAGAAACAGATTGGACCCTATAATCGGTGCATAGGTGATCTGGAAAGTCGTTAGGGGAATACCCCTCATTTAAACAATCAATATAACCCCCTAAATTTTAGTTTATTTTTTAAAACGCATGAAAGAACGCTTTGTAGAGGTATTCCATGAATCAAAGGGCAGTCATTAGGCTTTATGTGATTATATTGTATGAATTTTATCTTAAATCATGAAGTTCCCGAATTTCTGCAGTTTCTATTAGATAATTTTTTCTGCAGTTTCCTATTACAAAATTACAACAATTGAATAAATAATATAAATATATCAGGCCCTTGATAAAAAGAATCAACCAAAAAAATTGACTCCAATATTTTTTTAGCAACTTCAATTTTTTTACAAATCCATCAAGCTTAAACCATTATTTCAGTTCTCATTTGGAAAATGGAAGTACAAGCATATAATGATAAAGTAAGAGATTTATAAACACAAAGAACAGTGAAAATGAAGAAATATATACCTCAAGAGTACTGTCATCAATCCACTATATCCCAACATTGATTGAAAAGCTGAAGATATAATTATAGCCCCCTGCAACTCCTTCATAATATGCTTGAAATTCTGCAAGGTTTAATATTTTTTCACAAATCTTATGAAAAATTCACCACAAAAAATAAACAGAGTTCACCACAAGATAAAACTATAATTAGACTACGGATACAATGTTAAGGTTGTTTTTCCTAAAAATCTCTCAAGAAACTAACAGTACCAGATCTATTTTCTCGCCAAGAGGCAAAATACTGTAGCTAAGTACTTCAGTCTACAAACTTAGCAGCCTCTTTCTTGTCATAGATAGGAAACAGGAATTTATAAGAATTACATATTCTTTGTCAACTTGCTCAAATGTTAATATTTATTTCCGTATTCCTTGCATAGTGCAGGTGAAAGTCCATCAAAATTTGTTCCAAAATTAAAGGACTCCCATCTCCACTCCAGATGAAAGTTGAGATTTCTATTATTTTCTGTGATCATGAGATGGAGCAATTAAGATATCTCTGACATGTTGAACATCCACTTCCAGGCTGTCTGAAGGTTGAGGGTGAATCTAGAAAAGAGTGAGAGTGAGCTTATCCTAGTGGAAGAGGTGGAGATGGCAGATAATTTTGGGCTGTGAGGTGTGATCCCTGCAACCTCTTAGTTGGGTTTTCCCAAAGGGTTTTCTTTCAAGACTAAAGTGGTCTAGGATACAGCCATTGAGAGGTCCAAAGGAGGTAAAAAAAAAGCATTACTTATCGAAAGGAAGAGGCTTACCATTATAAGTATGTGTTCACGATCTTGGCATCTAAGAAGCACGGATACCGACATAGGACATGAATAGGACACGACATGGACACGCGAACACGCGATTTTCCAAAAAAGTAAGACACGGACACGTTGAGGACACATTAAATAATATATCTATATATATAAATATATATATATGATCATATAATCCAATTCTACTATTATATCGATCAATTTTAATACTACCTATTAAAAATTAGTATTAATAATAAATACATATTTTATGACAAGTTTCATTAAATTAATTTATTAAAAATTTAATTTAATTTTTTTGAATTAATTTAGCGATATAAAATAAAGATATTATTGAAGTACACAAACTAAGAAATCAAATATATAAACTATTATTATTATTATTTGATTTAATAAATAATAATGATCAAAATAGTCCCAACTGAGGAAGGGATTTATTATTTTTGTTACAGAATATACATGTACAGCCTGTAGGATTGACTGTTACAGTGTAAATAGGCTTAATTATAGGGATTCCTAATTAGTTTGTTTTCCTATTATAGACTCTCATTCTGTGTATATATATACTGGTACCTATGAATAAAATGATATCCAGAAAACTATTTTTCTCTCTTGTTTACATGGTATCAAAGCAATTCTGAAAATTAGATTTTTTTTCCTTTTCTTTTTTCTTTTTTCTCTTTTCTTTTCTTCCCGGCTGTTCTGCCCACAGGGAGCAGAATTAGAAAATTTCTTGGGTCACCCTGTTCGAGTGACCACCTATTCTCACCGTCGTTCAGGACTGAAGCCCCTCCTGCCGATCGGTCTCTCCCTGAAGTCTAGTCACCAGAAGCCCAGCACATGAGCCTCACGCGCCACCAGAAGCCTTCGCCTTTGTCACTTACCTCACGCGCAGGGGCACGTGCAACTACGCCTCGTCCTCCAGTCAGTCTTTTCGGTGTCGCCTCACCCTTTCCGGCACTCCTGTGTGTTCTGTTGCTTCGCTGCTGTTTGTTTGGACACTGCCTTGGTTGCTTTTGTATTCTGTTTCTATGGCTGATGGACAAAAGAACTTGGTTGCAAGGATCAAAATATCGTTTCGATGTATAGTTTCAGTTTGTCCGGAAACGGAAACGTTTCGGAAACATAATAGAAACGGAGAAAAAATTGGAAACATGTGAAAACATAACTTAAAATTTATTTATTTATACAAATAAGCTTATTTATTGAATATTTGTGCATGTTTAAGGCATATACATCATATTCATGATAAATGACACTAATTCATAATAAATTACACTAATTCATGATAAATGACATAATAGATATATACGATGTAATATCTACGAATTAGATAATTTGACGCAAGTTACATATAAAATAAAAAGTAAAACAAATAGCAATTTAAACCTATTATAATTAGTAACTTAGTATTAAAATAGTTGTTTCTCTATACTTTATTTCCCCTACTACTTTTCTATTATTTTAGAAAAAATAATAGAAATATCTTCTTGTAATTTTGAGTCTTAATCCTTGAAAAATAAATAGATATTATTTTTTACTAACTTTTAGAACTATTGTTAATACAAAAGAAATGTTTTCTCTGATTCGGTATGTTTCCATTAGTTTCGGTATATTTTCACAGAAACAATTTTGTTTCCGTGAAAATATGTGAATTTCGAATATTCCACTATTGTTTCGTTTCGGTTCCTTGAGAAATGGAAACGTTTCGACCGTTTTCGATAGAAAAGAAACAAAATTTTAATCCTTGGGATCAATTTCTCTCATTCTTTTTATCTCAGTAGTCATTTTTTCAACAAAAAGTACCAAAAAAATAAAAAAAAATCCAAAATATAATTTGGTAAAAATTAGGAAATCCTTACTCCTAAAGCCACAACCACTAAACCTTCTCAAAATGTAAAGGCCATTGTTTTGAACTCCCTTTATTATTGGTTCTCAAGGAGCTCAGCCCTGCCAATAGATAATTTATTTTCTTTCTAGAACTCTGCGAGAGTATAGTTGGCTTTGTTAAATATGTATGGGTGCACTGCCCTGGTGCTATTCATGCAAATTATCTTTACTTATACTAAATCCCCAACCACTAAACCTCTTCAAAACTTCAATTTTTGGCTCAAAAAGAATCCCCTGTGATAAGAAACAGGTAACAAAAAGCGTTATATGATTCGAATTTTTGTAGTGAAAGATATCTATTGAATGTGGGCCCTCAAAAGTTTCAAAAGAGAAGTAAACAAAAGAAAGAAAATGAGGGAGTGGAAAAAAATTAACCCTAAATGGATTTAGGAGTCCATTTAGGGGGGAGGGGGGGGAAGAAAGAAAACATATAGCAAAAAATGGATTCTTTTCCAATCAAGCCCAACTGGATCCGACCCATATCAGTTGGATCTCAACTGATTCATGAATTGCAATACTTGATTTAATTCCTTGCAATTCATCTTGATTTGTTTCAATTCCTTTTGATTCTTGAGCTTGATCAATTCTTTCAACCTATTCAAATCAACTAATATTTGATCGTGAATCATAAAATTTTTATAACAATGATTTCATGTGATAATACAATCAGGTTTTTAATTGTGGCCGTTTTGCACAACCCGTTATACTATTACAGCCGTTATAACAGGTTGACTGTTATGGCCTGTTTGCAGATGTCAATGTAAAACAGGCTCTGTTGCCCCTTTTATCCATTTCTTTTGGCAGATTAGGTTTCTACACTCCAAAAACCTTTTTTTTTTGGCTTACATCTAGTGTAAGAAGTTCATAAAGTTGAAGATATTTGCTTACATCTTGGATCTAAAGGTTGAGTTATTTGATATAATTGCTAAGTTTTCAATTTTTTTGAATTTTTTCATTTCTTTTAGTTTAAAATCATTACTTATATACAGGCAAGCAGTGATACAAGTAATCTCAACCATACTTCCTTTTTATTATTTTATTATTTTTTTTTTTTTTGATAGGTAAGGTATCAATATATAAAAAGTGCCCAAGAGGGGCGCACCCATTTACAAAAGAGAGACTAATTAGAGTCTCATGTCACTCAAGAAATTAACATAGTCTTCCAAAGAAGGATTGTAAGACCCGTTGACCCATACATACAAGGTATACAAAAAAATACTCCTAACTCTTGAAGGGCCATTTTCAACCCCCTCAAAGACCCTCCTATTCCTTTCTTTCCATAAACACCAAAAAAGACAAATAGGGACTGCGTTCCAGATCCACCACCCATGGCACCTATTGCAGCTCCCTCTCCAACTAGCCAGAGCTTCAAGGACTGTTCTAGGAGCGACCCAATGGCATCCAAAAAGAGCAAATACAAGCTGCCACAAGTCCCTTGCTATCTCACAGTGAAGTAAAAGATGGTCCGCCATTTCCTCTTTCTTCTTGCACATCACACATCTGTGAGTGAGATTGAATCCCCTCCTCTAAAGGTTTTTCCCAGGATGGCTCCCCATGCAGCAGACCATCCAAAAAACGCAGCCTTTAGGGGGGCTTTCGACTTCCAAATGGACTTCCAAGGGAAGTCTACATCCCCTCCACTATAAAGAGACAGATAGAGAGATTTCACTGAGAACTCTCCATTACCAGAATTCCACCTAATGCTATCATCATGAGAAGGATTAGGGTCGGATCTTATGCAATATTCCCATCATTCGTCCCCTCCACTATGTAAGACAGATATGTTAGGGGCCCAGAAATTAGCATGTCTCAGCAACCAGATATCCAAATCTTTATTTCAAAAGTGAACTAGGTGATTCATTTAACATGGAGGTATAATGCAATGTTTTAAAAAGCTTTGTTGAGCCTCGCTCACGAAGCAAGGCATATCAAAAATGCCTTGAAGCTTTGAAAGAAGGGACTGTGATTCTGAGAAGCATGTGCTTCAAATCAAAGGCATTCAAAAACAATGCTTAGAACCCTTTTTGCACGTCCAAAATGCTTCTTACGATCAACTTTGAGAGACTTAAAGAATTTTAAAAGAATATAAACCCTTATATGATAGAGATTAACAAACAAGAATGAAATAGACGCAAGAAAATTTATTTTCTCCTTGAATAAGTTGTTTCATATCAAGAGAACCTCTTGATTGAAAGGAATTTATAACCAACAATGATACTTGGCCACAAGTTTTAAAACCTTAACACTAAATTGAAAGGGTTTTTACATTGATGGATTATGCTCTCCTGTGACTTCCATCAGATATTGGATTTTTTCTTCCCCAAAGAGTACCAAAAATAAATAAATAAATAACATAAGAAAGAGGGAAAAAGTGTGGTCCTATTTTCTTATCGATAAGAAGTGTTGTACCTTGTGTTTTTGGATATAGAAATACTTTTAATTAGTGTTTTTAAATGGAAGATTAGTCAAAATCTCGAACCTTCCCTCAGAATTTTGAAATTATAATGATGGTTAAGGTTTTAAAGTGCTAAAGATTCCCCTTTTCTAAGTAAAAATAATATTTATTTATATTTTTAATAAAAAAATGTCTCAAAAAGCTTACACCTCAAAGCTTTGAGGCTTACGCTTCGCCAGATAAAGGAATCAAGTGTCCGGCTTACGCTTTCACCTTTTAGAACATTTGTTATAAGCCTAATCAACAAACTAATATGACAACTTTTGCTACTCACTAAATCAATACTTTATGTTGCTGGTGCCTTGTGGTATTAGCCACTTTGTTACATTCTCTAAATCTATGAAAATGTCTTGAAGACTAACAAAAAGTGAGTTATTATGATTACAGACTACTGTCTTTCCTTGGCTTTCTTCTAGTGTCCTTCCTCCTCAGATTTTTTTTCTGGACAAGAGAGGTAGAGCACACAAACAAGCAAAAATTCAATGACAAGGCACATAAGTAGTACGTTGGATGCCACTAAGATTGTCTTTTTGGTACACACAAATGTTTATGATAAAACTAGATGAACACATGAATCTGTATTGTTTATGTGGCACATCTCAAGTCAGTCCAGTGGATTAAAAAGACTCCATTAGTCTACTGCTACAGAATAATATTTTTTGATAAATAGCTGAAGGAATTTATTGGATCACATAATAAGATATTAAGAACAACAAAACTTTGACTCGTGAGTAATTACTTCAGAATGTGAGACAAGAAACTCACATTTCCATTCAGTCCCAGAACTCGGGGGAGTTAATTATCGCAAGCGCTGGAGCAAGATAAACAAACGATGGACCCTGTATTAAGGGCAACCTGGATCCAAAAGATGTGTGCAAAAGTGTCGTCACTCCCGACACAAAAAGCACCGTAGAGACCACCTTAGACGTATCCTCCTACACCCACTAATTTGCATCAGATCAAGTCATATAGATACAACTTAAAAGGAACAAGCTTCTACAGAAATCATAAAAGAAATAGACTACAAGTGCTCACATAAGTGCCACCCATTGCCGGGACTATGACGAGCGGGATAAGAATCAAGGAACCCAACATCGAAATATAATGTTGGAATCCATATAGACCAATGGGAACTGAAACATTTTACAAACAATTGTCACTCATGTTATATCAACAAGGTCATATATTAATGAAAACCACATCTTTCTCAGCCTAACAATTTTTTTTTTATCGGTACACTCTAACTATATATAATCAGCTAATCACCAATAATATATGAGTACTCAAATAAAGCTCACCTAGACCAGGTGTATCTCTAAGCTCGTACTTCATACGTGAGTGACGAGACATAAATCCATCATCATCAACTGTTGGAGGCAATACATCTACAACTTCTTCATTCCTCCCCGGTCTCCGACTCGGCGGTAGTGGTGGCGGCGGTTCGGCTGTTTTAACCTGCCCATTCACGCTCGCCGCAGCTGGATTCTTTGGCGCTCCGCCATCAGAGTCCTTCCGCCGCTTCACCATCTGCTCTTTCTCCACCGGCAAAGGCGGCAATTTATAGCTCCCAGGTTCACCATTTACCGCTGTAGCCGGCCTAGCTCGGCCCAATTCGAGATCCACCTGAGAATTGGGCTCTTTAGGCTTCGGTTGTGCTACAATCTGGCCGGAATCACTCGCATTGGTCTCGCCAGAAAATTTCGGGCGGAAACCCGTCCGCTTGGCCCAAGAAGACGGTGGCATTGCCGTCGATTCCGGTGCCGGAGGCCATGGACCCGGCCGTGGACGCTTTGTCGGGTCGGAGCTCGCCATTGTCCTATAAGCGCATCGCTATATATATGTAGAAATGTCTGCAGATCAGATCTCTGGCCGGGGTTTACAGAAATTGTGAATAAACTAGAACTGATAGAAGTTTAGGGTTTTTCAGCTCCTAGAGTTAGAGAGTGTGTGAAGCCCCAGGAAGAAGCTGTGCTTAGATAGAAGGGCGTTTGAGAGAGAGAAAGATAGAGGTCAGGGACTGAAAGTGAGTGTAGAACTAGAGACCAGATGGGTGTGTGCTGGGAGATGAGTGAGAGCGTGTGCTACGGGGTGAGTGTTTGGGGAAGACTGGAGATAGAGAGAGAACGGTGTTCTGGCCGAAACCGCGTTCGTTTCTCTTCCTCATTGATCGGATGATTTTACAATATATCCACAAAAATGACCCACAAAAACAAATGTGCCATATTATTCTAGAGAAAATTATAAATAACTCTTTTTAAAACAATTAACTACAAATATTTTTTGTATTTTCAAAAACTTAAATTTATTACTTTATATTTTCTAAATTCTTGTTATTTTCATTCTAGAAAATAAAAAACAAAAACATGAAAACGAAATGTGTCCAAAGGGTAACTTTTTTTACTTTTTAAGTATTTAAGAACTCATGCATTAGAATTTATTTTTTTAGCAAAGTAAAACCCTAATTTACAACTTAAAAAGTCTCTTTAAAATTTTGAAATAACAGCCTCAAATATTTATAGTCATGGGAAAAATTGAACTAAGTGAACATCAAGAATTCTATAATTTTATCATCATCTACTATTATTTATGAATTGAAAAGAAGTGAAACAAACTCAATTTTTTTGTGTAAACTAAGAGCAATTCCAATCATATATCCTAAATTTCCTCCTTTTTTTGTCAAAAAATGCTAAAAAATTATTTTAAGGAATCACTTTTAAAAGGGTCACTCAACTATACTCCCTATTTTATCTAACTTTAAATATTTTATTAATTTTTTAAATTTAGAGCTATCACTTTTTGAATTTATTCCAACTGACTATATTTTTAATGGCTACTTTTTAACAATCATTTTTTAATGATTATTTTTTAACAGACATTTTTTAACTACTATTTTCCAACGGTCATTTTTTATCAATTAGTTTTTAACGGTCACTTAACGTCACATCAATAAATAAGACATTTTCTCTTTTCTACACCCATCTATTTTGAACGAGATTTCGAATGAATCGTACACTTTTTCTTCGAATTCAATCTAGCAGTAAAAGTGTACGATTCATACTTTGTCCAAAGAAAGGATGCTCATGGAGTTATTGGTTTGTCTTTACTTAAGAAGATAACACCCGCGTTTAGGAAGGTTAGTTATGGAGTGGCAACAGATTATGTGGATGATTACGTGTAGATAGGCGAAAGTATTGCAATTGAGGCTTTTAAAAAAAATTGTCAAGACGATTGTTGCAATTTTTTGCAATGAGTACTTAAGGTCACCAAACAACAATGATATGCATTGATTGTATGCATTAGAAGTGGAAGAATTGTCCGACAATTGTTGCAATTTTTTGCAATGAATACTTAAGGTCACCAAACAACAATGACATATGTATGCATTGGAAGAATTGATTGTATGCATTCGAAGTAGGAAGAATTGTTCGGCAATTGTTTCAATTTTTGGCAACGAGTACTTAAGGCCACCAAACACCAATGACATCTGTATGCATTGGAAGCATTGATTGTATGCATTGGAAGTGGAAGAATTGTTCGACAGTGTGACAAGAGATGTGTTATAGTCATGTCCATGAACCAACTATGATGAAATTAATGAAAGTCCATCTGTATCAATGTCGCATGAGCGTATATCTGAACTGTTTGAATTCATTCAAACTCATCCCCGTATTTTCAACTCCAATTGGATCTTGTGGAGAAAATGTGGCAACTACACTGAAGGAGAATAATACTTTATCCATCAACATAGTTTAGAATGATTGGTTTTATGTTGAGTAGGAGTTTGATTTATCTATTTTAGCTTAAATGCTATATCATGTTTGTTAATTAGGCTCTTTTAATTTATGTTAATTTGATTTTGTTTTAAATGCTATCTTTTCTCAACAACCACTTTTTATTTTAACCAACACTTCAACTTTTTAAAGTAAAATACAACATAAGGCATAATCTTAAAAATATAAATACAACATAAGTCATAATCTTAAAGAAAATATAATAAATTAAACAATGGATATTAATTAAAAACTATTACCAACTCTTTTTACAATAATTTCCATTTGACGTCCCTTAAAACAATTTGCTTGAATTATAGAAAAGTTAGTAGTATCTATCACCATTATTTTGTCTTCCTCTTCTTGTTGTCTAACTCGCAAATTTTTTCCTTGAGAAAATGTGTCACGACCCGAAACCCACCCTATGTGGATCTCGTGTCGCGAGGCTGGCCCAATGGCCGTCCCTACTTTTTTCATTTTCCATCAACAATGATACCAGTAAATAATATAGACATAATATTAAAAAGCAGGAAGTCTTAATACAATTCATTGTTCTATGACTGAAAATGAAACTGACAATAAACTAAACATAAACCACTTTTAGGTGGTGAGTACATGGGAGAGACTACATTATTTTATTCCTCAACTGCCTTTCCAACATTTCGACCTGTCTCCCCATTTTTTCTCCAGTTGGTTCAATTTCATTTAATGCTTCAAGACTTTTATACACCTTGTAAATTTCATGGGAATTTCCCTCAATACACCCCTTCACACTGGCACAACACCTGCTGCATAGCAGCCCGTTACATATATATATATAGTTCATAATGCATATCTCTCTATTTATCTCTCTCTCTCTCTCTCTCTCTCTCTCTCTCTATATATATATATATATATATATATATATATCTACCCAGACATATGTTCAGTTACTTACACACACACACACACATATATATATATTATGTATACATCCAGATATATAGCTATATTTACATGTATATATATATAGAGCCTCAACAGCTCAAGTGTTCATGGTTGCTCCGTCATATCCCAGGTCGGGGTATTACATCCTCTCCCCCTTAAATAAGTTTAGTCCCCAAACTTAACTATGTCATGGTTCAAACAAATGAGGGTACTTGGTACGCATTTCAGCTTCACGTTCCCAAGTAGCCTCCTCAAGTTGATGGTTTCTCCACAACACCTTCTCTAGCGGAATGGTCTTGTTCCGAAGAACTTGCTCTCATCTATCGAGGATCTGTACTGATTACTCAATATAACTCAAGTCTTCCTGAACAGTCTAGAGGCTTGTATTCTATTATCTAGGTTTGGGCTATGCACGTATCTCTTTAACATGGAAACATGAAAAACATCGTGTATGTGTGCTAACTTAGATGGTAAGGCAAGTTGATACGCCATTGGTCCGACCCATTTAATAATCTCGAATGGTCCAATGTATCGTGGTCCTAACTTCCCTATCTTGCCAAATCTGACCACTCCCCTCATCGGTGATACTTTCATAAACACGTAGTCACCCTGTCATAAATTCCAACTTTCGCCTTCTGGTATCTGCATAACTCTTCTGTCGACTCTGAGTTGCTAGTAAACGTTGTCTAATAAGATGAATCTTATCTGTGGTCTGTTGTACTATTTCTGGTCCAAATAGTTTCCTATCACCCACCTCCGTCCAACATAGTGGGGATCTACACGGTCTACCATATAGTGCCTCATAAGGTGCCATACCAATACTGGCTTGGTAGTTGTTGTTGTACGTGAACTTTATTAATGGCAGTTGATCCTCCCAACTTACCCTGAAATCCATGACACAGAATCGTAGTAGGTCCTCCAATGTCTGTATTGTCCTCTCGGACTAGTCCGTCTATCTCGGGGTGGTATGTAGTGCTAAGACTCAACTCTGTACCTATAGCCTTCTGTAGACTCTTCTAGAACTTAAACACAAATCATGGATCTCGGTCAGATACAATGGATACTGGGAAATCCATGTAATCGAACGATCTGTCTGATATAAAGCATGGCCAGTCGGTCTAGAGTCTGAGTTATCTTGGTCCGTGAGGAAATGGGCTGTCTTTGTCAGTCTATCGACGATCACCCATATCGAATCATTCCTATGTGATGTCTTAGGCAATCCTAATACAAAATCCATCATAATGTGCTCCCATTTCCACTCTGGTATTGGCAGTGACTGTAGTAGTCCCTCCTGGCTTCTGGTGCTTAACCTTAATCCGCTGACATTCTATACATCATGCAATATATTCAGCTATATCCTTCTTCATCCTGGCCACCAGTAAGTTTTCTTCATATTGTGGTACATTTTTGTATTTCTTGGGTGTATAGCGAATCTAGAATTGTGTGCCTCAGTCAAGAATCTCCTTTTTGACCTCGGATATATCTGGCATGCAGATCTTATCATGGTAGTACAACACCCCTTCTCGAATGGTGAAATCTGTGTTTCTTCCAGCCTCAACCTTCTGACGAAGGTTAGCTAACTTGTTGTCGGCAAGCCTATAATTCCTTGATCTTTTCAACAATCGTAAGACCGATTGTGAAGTTAGCACATGTCACCTTAGGAACCTGGCAGAATTACCTCAATCTCCATGACCTCTATCTCTTGTAAGTAGCTCCTCCTATGTAGTCAATAGGCATGCAAGACTCCCTGATGACTTTCTGCTAAGAGCATCAGCTACTACATTCAGCTTTCCTTGGATGGTACTGGATATTGAGCTCGTAATCCCTTATCAACTCTAGTCAACGTCATTGGCAGCATATTGAGCTCCTTCTGTGTAAACAAGTACTTAAGACTTTTGTGATCGGATGAAAATCTCACATGTAGCTCCATATAGATAATGTTATTCATCAAATTTTATGCCTCGTTATTATAGGTATCTCTTTTACTAATTTAAGCTTTTACTAACCCAAGGGTAAAATGGTCATTTATGCGTCTCTATTTTTCAGGTTCTGTTTTCATAATTCAGAATTCACCATTGAGTTCAGGAATATTTGAAATAATAAAAATTTACTATTTACTTAATTTAATCAGAATCTGTTTGACTTACTTTTGACGTAGGGGTATTTTGGTCATTTTGATTTTTCTATGGGTATTTTATTTTTCGGGACTTCGTCTTGTGATACAGACCTCACCATTAAATCCAGAAGGTCCAAGATAGTAAGTTTTCATTATTCATTCCACTAATTTATGCATCAGAATTTAATTCGAATTTATTTAATTTTCTTATTATTATTAATTTTTTTCATTTACTTAATTGTATCTAATATCTATTATTTGAAGCAAAGTAAATCACATGTGGCACAGTGTTTCATCCTTCCCACTCCTTCCCTTTGGTCACTGGTTCCAATCACAAGGGTGTGCAACCCTTTTGTTTTGTTTTTTTTTTTCCTATACATGTTTAAGCCAACCATTGGATAGCTTCTCATTTCCAACCAAACACCCCCCAAACTCAAATTTAAAATTTTATCCATAAAGTATCAGTGTTGGATATTCATTTGAATGGGTGGGTCGGGTCGGACCCGACCCAGTTTGGCCCAAATTAAATCACAAAAACTCATCCCGCAACAACAGCGTTTTCAGCATGGCTGGCTTATCTTCTCCGTCAACGACGACTCGCCAGCGATGGATTTTCTTGTGTTTTTCAGTGGGGTTCACACCTACAAGTCATGGGAAACTCAAATCTGCCCTCGGGTTTCCGATTGGAGAGTCAGAACACTCCCAAAATGGGAGAAAACTACAAGCTCCACCGGAGTTGTGCGATTTTTCCCAGCCAGCCCTTTCTCTTCCATTTTCCCATCTTTTACTCTACTGTTTTACCACAAAATGATCTTATATTATTCCTGCACCACATACACATAACTCTTAAGTAATTAATTTGAGTTTCATGCAAACAGATCACACAATCGATTCGGGTGGAACAACTTGCAATAGCGTTTTTCTCACTATTCTCTCCCCCATTTCCCCTCATTCCTTTTTGCAATATTTTTCTAGTTTCATGCTCATGCAGCCCCTAAAAAAAAATCGAGCATGCATGCCTTGAAGACAAAGAAAATAAAAACAAACAGAACGGTACTGCTTACCCAATTCCAATTCTCTTGCGCAGCAACTTCACGGCCTCTCCTTTCTTCTTCTCATCTTCCCCACTTCTGGTTCTCACGGTTTCTCCTTATTCCTTTTTCTTCTTCCTGTTCGTGTGCCGCACCCTGCGTGCGTCGCTTGCTCGACTTTCTTCTTTCCTCTATTTTTTTTTTCTTCTTGTTTTAGTTCTAACGCATAGCTGCAATGCCTTCCATTTGAAAACCGTCCTTTAATTAATTTTTCTTCTTTCTTGGTTCTGATTTTTCCTCACATCTCATACTTCTATTTATAGGAAAATCCCCCCTACTTGGCGCCAACTAGCTTTCTCTCTCTCTCTCTCTCTCTCTCTCATTTGTTTGCAGTTTTCCTTGATTGCCTTTCCTACATTTCGACTGTCTCCCCTATTTTTTTCTCCAATTGGTTCAATTTCATTTAATGCTTCAAGACTTTTATACACCTTTTAAATTTCATAAGAATTTCCCTTAATACACCCCTTCACACGGCACAACACTTGCTGCATAACAACCCTTACATATATATGTATATATAGTTTATAATGCATATCTCTCTCTCTCTCTATATATATATATATAAATATCTACCCATACATATGTTTAGTTACTTACACACACACACATATATATATTATGTATACATCCGGATATATAGCTATATTTACATGTACATATATATAGAGCCTCAACAGCTCAGGTGTTCATGGTTGCTCCGTCATATCCCGGGTCGGGGTATTACATCCTCTCCCCCTTAAATAAGTTTGGTCCCCAAACTGAACTATGCCAT
The DNA here is from genome assembly GCA_008638375.1 of Nyssa sinensis. Lineage (NCBI taxonomy): Eukaryota > Viridiplantae > Streptophyta > Magnoliopsida > Cornales > Nyssaceae > Nyssa > Nyssa sinensis. Next base: position 17,086,207 of record CM018034.1, read on the forward strand.
GGTGCAAACAAATGAAGGGTACTTGGTATGCATTTCAGCTTCACGTTCCCGGGTACTATGGAGAAAACTCATCCGGCTTGCTGTTGGACGTTTGTCGGCCCATTTCTACGGGTTTGGGGTCTAGATGTTGTGGCTACGGGTGTTGGTGCTCTAATTGAAGCAGTATTGATTGCGGCTTGGTTGTTCTAAGGACAGTTCTTTGCAAAATGTCCCCTCTTACCACAATAGTAGCAAGTGTTGCTATCTTTGAGACACTGGCCCCTGTGGATCCTCTAACAATTAGGACATTTAGTTGCGCCGCCTTCAGTGTTGCTTGGCCTCCTCTGATTGGATCCTGCCACTTGGGACCCAGCTCCAGGCCTAGTAATGTGGATCCCTATCTAGAGAAAGAAGATCCTGACCTCCGATTTCCGATTTCCTCCCGACCTTTGATTTGCCCGTCTTTTGGCGAACTCTTCGCCACTTTTCTCAATAATTTTTGCAGTGATCACCACCTCATTGTAGGTGGGTATCCATTGAGGCTTCAATCTATCCTTAATGGCCCATCGTAGGCCCTCCTCAAACTTTCGGGCTTTGAGATCCTCATTGTTGATAATATTAGGGGCAAATCTGGCCAACTCATTGAACTTGGTCTCATACTGTTCTACTGTCATATTACCCTGCTGAAGTACCATGAACTTACCAATTTTTTGGTTCTTTACTTATTGGGGAAAATACTTGTCATAGAAAATCGTGGTAAAGTGCTGCCAGTCCATGTTCAACTCCTTGGCCTCCTCAAACAGCCACCATACGTGGGCAACTCCCTTGAACTGGTATGTGGCATATGCCACCTTCTGCATTTCAGTGCACGGTAGGATTGCGAAAAATCCTATTCATTTCCAAGAACCACTCCTCTGCAGCTATAGCTCCCTAAGTACCATTAAAGGTTGAAGGCTTCATTTTCTGAAATCGCTCATATGGGAATACCGAGGTCGCACTCGTTCCTTTGGTAACCTCCCGTATTGATAGGGCCGCCCCTGTTGCATTGGTTGACTAGTATTTTCATTGACCGGCTGCTCTTGTCGCACTGGCTAAGCACCCATGTTGACAGGCTGCTCCTGTTGCACTGGTTGGCTAGTGCTCATCTGATTTGTACCGGCCTGACTCTAGGGTAAGGCCTCGATAACCCTTTCCATCTACTGTTCTAAATGCTCAATACGCTCCATCGCTTCTGCTGTAGTTCTCGTGTTAACCATTACTGAAAAAGACATTCAGTGCATTTACATAAGACAATAATTAGTAGCCATGTAAGGTTTATTATAAAGGTATCAGTATTCCTATTGCTTCATTCCTAGACGTAACAGTTTTAGTGTTCTAATCCTGTCTCCCATGACTCTCTAGCACCTAAAACTTAGCTCTGATACCTAAGTTGTCACAACCCGAAACCCACCCTATGCGGATCTCAGTGTCGCGGGGCTAGCCGAATGGCCGTCCCTACTTTTTTCTTTTTCTATCAACAATGATACCATTAAATAATATAGATATAATATTAACAAGCAGAAGTCTTAATACAATTCCTTGTACTATGACTGAAAATGAAACTGATAATAAATTAAACATAAACCACTTTTAGGTGGTGAGTACATGGAAGAGACTATATTATTTTATTCCTCAACTGCCTATCCTACATTTCGACTATCTCCCCATTTTTTCTCCAGTTGGTTCAATTTCATTTAATGCTTCAAGACTTTTATACACCTTGTAAATTTCATGGGAATTTCCCTCAATACACCCCTTCACACGGCACAACACCTGCTGCATAGCAGCCCTTACACATATATATATATAGTTCATAATGCATATCTCTCTCTCTCTCTCTCTATATATATATATATATATATATATATCTACCCATACATATGTTTAGTTACTTACACACACACACACATATATTATGTATACATCCAGATATATAGCTATATTTACATGTACATATATACAGAGCCTCAACAGCTCAAGTGTTCATGGTTGCTCCGTCATATCCCAGGTTGGGGTATTACAAAATGCCTGTGTTCCTCTTGTTATTGTTGAAATTGAAACTTTTCTTATTTAAGCGAAAGCCTCACTTCCCTCTGAGCACATGTTTTGTCATAATACTCTCATTTCTTGTGAACTATTTATTTTTTCTCTTCCTTTAATTCTTCTAGCATCACTGCAACACGGTGACATGAATTATTCTAAAATATTTTCTCTTTGTTTTCCCCCTTTTTAACAATTCTTTTTCAACATTTCTACCTATTGGCCTCTCAAATCTCTCTCTAAAGCTACCACAGTGCAATATCGTATTCTCCTAAATTTATTGAATCAGGAGTAGAAGGAGGAGAGGGCAGTAGGGCTTGCTTTTTTAGAATTTTTGGAATTTCTCTTTGAACCATCTACTATCCATTTCGGATGGTACCTTAATTCATGCCAAGTAATATAAATTGTTGTACATATCATTTGCTTCAAATATTTGAAATATATATAAAATGAACTTATTATCATATAAAAACAAAACAAGTTTAAATATATGAATTTTAATAATATTAATACCGTTGTCTTGATCAGTAATACCACTTTAACGTCTTAATTCAATTTGAGCATAGTATCCACAAAACTTATTCACTGATGGTTGAATTACAAACCAACGATGCATTAGAGAATTGGCATTACGTGAAGATGTAAATTTATTGTACTTGTGAAAATATTCCCAAATTTTTTCTCAATAATTTTCACGTTTTTTACTCATTTCCTTGCACTACATCCATGCAAATGTTGAGCCAAACATCTATAAGGAGAATGTCTGTCTTCATTGGTAAAATTGCAAGATCGTTGTGATTTCTTGGTGGTAGATTCAGTTTGCATAGGAATTTGAGATGGCACAACGGATTGATCCAAATATTGACTTATTATAATTGTTCGTCCAATTTGAATCATCATGGTTCGATTCTTCATAAAAGAGATCTGTGTAATATGCGTTATTTTGAGAATCCATATGCAAACATAATTTGTATTATACAAAAATAAAATAAAATAAAGAGTAAAAACTAATTCTAAATGTAAATTTAGGCACCCATTTAATCTAACTAAATATTAAACGAAAAACTAATTAACAAAAAAAATAAAAAATACTTAATACATATTTTATAATTTAATAGACCATAATAAAAAAGTATATTTAATTAATCTATAACTCACACAGATTACATTAAATAGAAACGACACTTTAATTCATTTAGTAACCCACACCCATCACAATTTTTTTTTCCCACCGAAAGATAAAACACATTAGAAATATATAAAATATAAAAGAAATAAAAAAAAAATATAACTTTACTATATGTGAGGAGTCTTCTAGAATCTCTACAATTAAAACTCATAGCCCTTCACATTATCACTACAATTAAAACTCACTCCACGTGCACATTGGAAACAGTAGAAAATCTCCGACAGATAAAGAATGGGAAAGGGTTTTGGCTGGTTTTCAGAATACATATGCGGACACACACACACATATTGATCTACACATCAAGGAAAAAGGGCTGAAATTCTCACCACAGTTGATGATCTGAAAACCCTAAGGAAGAGGAGGTTCATTCAGTCAGATCGAAGAAAAGTCTCAAGAATGATCAATGAAACTTCTTCAGGTGATACTTGTAGATCATTTGATTATTGTTTAATTTGAGCAAATGTTGTATTTATAAACTTAGTCTTTTCAAAAAACAAAATTACTTTTGAGAGTGATTTTGTTGCTTGTATTCCATTACGTTATTGCACGAATCAATAACTAAGGAGTCATTTTTTTTATCTCTCTCTCTCTCTCTCTCTCTCTCGTCAATTATGGGGAGCGATTTGGACTTACCCTACTTTGGGAAGCTTGATGGGGAGCCCGTTAGAAGAATTTTTTTAGGAAAAGCTCCCTAAAATAACTTAGGAACATGGATGCCTAGCTGGTTGGAGTTGTTCTAAATACCTATGGTCATTAGGTGTTAAACAAAAAAACAAAAATTGGATATTTGTTAGATTTGAAAGAAAATGACATCTTGGTAACTTCACAAAATGCTACATAATGCCTACTTTTAGTTGTCTCGGTATTAGTAGTAATTAGAGTTATTTGATATGTATGCGAGTTATATGATATTTCCGTAAATTAGAAGCTTGTACTACATGTGTAATTAAGAAAAAAAAGTAATAATAATAAAGGGGATTCAATGATAGGTTCCTCGTAAAGGTCCTATCCAAAATACGTTAACTCAAAAAAATTTTAAGAAAGTTTTTTTTTTGACAAAAATGTCTTTCCTTGCAAAAACATGGAAGAAACTTTACCTTAACATGTTTCAGTGATGACAAATCATTGTGAGACTTCAAAATTAAATAACTTATAATATATAAGTTTGTTTTGCATAAAAATTATATATTTGGATTCTAAAAATCGAAGATTTATTAAACAAGATTCATATTGTATAGAAAATTCTGTAAAATAAAATTGTGTTTTTTCGACAAAGCATTTTTGTCAAAAATTTTTGTCCACAAAATCTAGATAGAGAATATTTGTGTCTTGATACAGAGAAATGTCTCTATCCTAGACAGAGAAATCTGAGAAAATCTTTTAATAAAAAAATATTACACATGTTTTTAACAATGCTATCAAATAATTTTGATTCTTTAGGAAAGTGGTAATGCTCTGTCATTGATAAAACAAAATTTTCAAACCAAAATTCTGTCAAAAAACTCGTATTTTTTCAACAGTGAATTTTTTTCAAAAAGTTTCCTGTCTTCGGACAAAAAAATTAAGATATTTCTTAAATAAAAAAGGTATTACACATATTTTTAACAATGCATCAAACAATCTTTGTTGCTTAGGAAAGTGATAATACTATAACATTGACAAAACAAAAAAAAAATAGATAAAGAAAATAATACACAATTAAAAAAAATAACAACAATCTATGGAGGGGAAACCTCACTGACTTGGATTGAGATACACTGGGAGAAAGATTCTACCATTTAGCCATGTGTGTAATTAATGAGTATGACCGACCATCTTCATTGCCCACCATTACAACACGTCAATCCAAAAAATCCAACCTTCAAGTGCTCATAGCCATGCCATGGCCATCTTCGTTGCTTCCAAAACAGTATGTTGGGCTCATTTAAGTCACTGTCCCAATGGCCAAGCAAAAGTCATTCTTGTGCCAATGACTTTATTTTTTGTGCCGCCTTTTTGGCAATAAGCCTTTGTTGATACCGTACTTGTTAAAGATTTAAGAGCAAAACCAATAATTTATAGGAACGAATATTGAATAGATACATAAACAAAGGAAGAAAACAATAAAATAATAAATAGGGTGCATATATGAATGTCAGCAATGGAGATTATGCATAGATAGCAAAGAGTCAAAGGTTGCAGGCTCTTGCCTATAGTACCATTAGTTCATCTTACAACTCCTACCACAGCTAAATTTATAGATAACAACAATATAATAAAAGAATTTACAGGAATTGATAAAAACAATAATAATAAATCATCCATCCCATCTCTAGCAAGCCCTTCCATGATTCCTGAACAGGAAGAGCTTTGGCACCAACCACACAGTTCATAGATCTTCCAATGAAATTCGACACCGGCATCGACAATGACAATTCGTCGGCATCATCGCAACAAAGGTAAGGTGCGGTGGTGACCTGACGATGGCAGTGGTAGTCCTAGGTCTCGGCTTGGTGGCGGTGCTCTCCGATCTTTCTTTGTGAAGCAGATTCGATGGCCATACTCATGCGATTTGGAAAAGATATAAAAGGTAAAGTGGGGGCGATTTAGTCATTAATAAAAATATCATATTGCCATCTTATCACTATTGGACTTTAGGACCACACATAATTTGGGGTTATATTATTTGGCCTTGGGCCTTAGCATGTAAGCACTTATCTTGAGGGACCTTTAACTAATTAATTCTAATAATAATTGTGTCTTTGAGTAATAGTAAGGTTGCTTTATTATTACTTATCTTTCTTTGAATTTAGGTAACTATTAGAAGTTATTTGAAGTGGAGTCTGACACTTTCATAGTAAGAATGAATACGGTTCTCTTTGAGAAACATTAATTTTTTGCTTTCATAGTGAAAAACTAAATAAAGCTTGTTTGAAGTGGCCAATATATCAGTTAGAGTTGCAAATTATGGCGTGTGCTTCAAAGACTTGGAATTCAGTAGTTGGTGTAGAGAGAGTTTGTATTATATATTAATCAAGCCAAACTAGCATCAATAGAATACATGCTAGATGGATGGATTGCTTACACTTCATGATTCACATTTGTATTAAAACACAAATCTACCCCTTAAAACCAATCAGCTGGCTAACGGGTAACATTACTAGTTGTCACAGGGTCTAAATTCTGACACCAAATTTTCTGTCTGTACGCCGTCAAGACCGCTGCCCTGACCAAGGGAACCACACAACCCACAGAAAGGCTGAATCCCTAGAATAGGATTCCAACGTAACAGGTATGCACAATTCAATTACAAGCAGAAACAAAAAGCACACACATAGAACACAGCCCTTACAGGAAACACTTTCCCAACCTTTTATTCACTATACTCTCATATCAATACAAAGGAATACACTGCCTAAGGATTGCGTGACAAGAAGAACACACTCTCATTTTTTCTATCTTCACCCCCCTATTACATTGTATTTATAGGCAAACACATCACACGGTTTCCCTTTCCTAGACGAACTTGACTCGCGCCAGCTCATCACACGGTTTCCCTTTCTTAGACGGACTTGTCTTTTGCCAGTCCAGCAACTGCCGCCACATGTGTTGCTGCCTTGAGTCAGCGCACCACCTGATCCCACCAATGCTTCCGTGTCAGCCCTCATTGCCGAACCATGCCTACTCATGGTTCGGACTTGTTTGTCAAACATTGCCACCATATATTGCCACCATTGGTGATGGAGGTTGGACCACCATGTCGAACCCAACTTACAACAGCAACATGCCTTGGCCCGACGGTGCCAAGGTCTTAGGCCGCATGGTTAACTCGCCCATAGGTGCCTCAAGGGGGCACCGCCCCCTATATATGTCTTATGAAGATTTGTCCACCTGACAGGAGTAGACACAACCCCTTGCAGAACCAGTTCTTCCTCCTGTGCGCATTTGCCTTGCCAAAGGCAATCCATGCGCCAAACTGTTCACAATGGCATTGCCTTAACCCTTCGTTGCCCAAGTCGTGTATACATCAGCTGCACCAATTCTGGATTGTCTAAGTATTCTTCCAACACTTAGACCATCTTCAACATATCCACAATGATGCCCATGACAGGCCACCCTCATCTTGGCCTTGGCATTGGTTGAGGCTCACCAACTTAGCCAACTTCAGAATGTCATTCCAACCCTAAAAGTCATTCCGCACCTGAATCCCATTCCAACTCTTGAATGTTATTCCAGTGGCATAGCATGCCTCCTTCCATGTCAAGTCATCAAGGCATGGCATGCCTCCCCATGCCCATGCCGCCGTATCAAGTAGAAAAAGGGTCTAACACTAGTCACTTGGAAGGCAAATATGGTAAGATCCAAGTGCCTAAAAGAGTTGCATGTGTTAACATGATATATATGCTAAGATGTATGCTTTTACGTTTAAGATATTTTGTTATTATTTAATACATTTGATTTATTATTATTGAGTTTCATATTATTATTCATGTGAAAGTTATTTTATATCATGAGATAATTAGTCATTGAAAATAGTTCATTTATATAAATTAAATTTATGTGATAGGGAGTTTACTTCAACAACTATAATAGTAAATTCTAAGTTAATGTATTGATGTATTTGGAATATACTAATCTGGATCGCTATAAGAAACTCATCATATAAAATTGTCATATTTGATGTAATTATTATATTTATTATTCGCGGTAAACATTTAATCCTAAGAGAATAGTGGACTTAAGTTCTTAATGATGATGAGTTTGAATTAGTCAATGAGTGATGCCTTTTAGATCAATACTTCTGGATCTTGAAAAATCATTATTTAGATTGTGGAAACACATATTCTCTAGATAGAATCTACACTCTCTAAATTAAAGAGAATGATATTATCTCTGTACTAATTCAATTGAATTAATTACTAAAATATTCTCTTGCCCTATTATGTTAATGTTTGCACTCTTACACATGTCCCAAATGCTTCTGCATTAAGAAAAATGTTAACTTAATATATATCATTAGTTGATTTGCTCAAAAATGATTTTCTAACAATATAAAAATGAAAAGAAATGATAACTTCACATATGCATAGGAAAATTTTAGCTAAACTAGCCAACAAGAACTAGAGGATTACATGTTCGGAATGGGTACTTGTCCCATGGAAATAGGTTGTGTATGGCAAAAAAACTTTTTAGAAAGCGAGAATTGCATTGAGTAAGATTAGGCGTACATATTGACCAGGACAAGACTATATCTCTTGGGGAGGATTAGTAATACTGCCAACAATTAAAGAGATGTGTAAGAAGTCAAGTTCGTGAAAATACATCGAGATGAGTTGGTTAAAAGTCTTCTCTTCACATGATAGGGCAAATTCAAGTCCTATGCCATGCACACAAACACTTAGAATAGTTCTTCTTCCTCCGTCGTAGTACTCAAAAGGGTAAAAAAAAATTCAAGTTCCAAAGTGTCCAATTTGCCAACACAATGAATAGGTCAACTAGAAAGACATCGATATTTTAAGATTGCTTACTACTAGCCACAAAAACATACTCTAGATTTGTTGTCATTATAAAAGCTTCTGATGTGAAGAATTCAAGAGAGGGATTTAGTAGTGGTACTAATGCGAGGAAGAGTCTTAAGCTGGAATTTATTATTATAAAAATAGTGATCAATTTTACTTTAACGATCTGAATCAACTAGAAGAAAACATAAACTATTTTCTGTAAAAATAGAAACTATTTTTTTTGTAAAATACAGAAACTTAATATATAAATTAGAATTACTAAAGAGAACAAAGTAGTTGGTTTGATAAACCAAATTAAGATAATAGAAACTGAATTTGTTCTCACTTTAAACATAATTATAACCAGGAATAAATCAACTTACAAATATTATGCAAAAATAATTCAACAGACAAAGTTTAGCATTTGACGTTATCTCCTTAAGACATAATAAGCCCTCATACTTGATGCTTTCGAGTTGTGTCAATGTTTGCCTCCTAGGATAAAGTGGTTTCGCACAGAGCAAAAAGCACATCAGTCTTTAGGTAGAGTGAACCAAACTCTGTTTTAACTTTTTCAGACTGTATGAAATATGGATGCATAAAATGTAATGAATTAAACGAATGATGTAATGAGTGCGATGGTGTTTATATAGAACATTGGTATCTGTTTGGTACAAGCACGAAGATAACAAACACTTCTTTTCATGGCTAATAGTCGCAACAGTTTGATAAACATGTATAACTCTTTTGTGGAGACGATTGTTAATTCAAATTGTGATCACAAAACGACATCGTTTTGGATTTAATTAATCTGGTAACAATTACAACAACGTCTTTTGGATTCAAAAATTTAAATAAATATTCTCTAAAAAGATATATATACAATGGCTCAAGTTCGAACCCAAACTCGAACCTAGGCCTTGTTCGATTCGGTGCGGTGCGGGGTGGCGACACTTGTGAACCTAGCCCATGCAAATCGTGATCACAAAATGACAACGTTTTGGACCTAGCCTATGTTGGTTTCACCATAAATCCCATGTCGGTTTCACGACAAACATGCGCTCGCTGCGGCTACCCCCCCCCCACATTGAACCGAATTGGGCCAAGCTAGGCTGGGTACAGGCTTGGGCCGCTATATATATATATATCTTTTTGGAAAAAAATTATTTAAATTTTTGAATTCAAAAAAACGGTGTCGTAATTGTTACCAATTTAATTAAATCCAAAACGTTGTCATTTTATGATCACGATTTAAATGAACAATCGCCATCACCAAAGATTTGTGCCTGTTCATCAGACTAGTGCGACTGTTAGCCATGAACAGAGTGTCTGTTAGTTTCGTGTCTGTTAACATATACGAATGTTTTATATAAACACCATCACACTAACTACATCTTTTATTCAATTCATTACAATCTAAGATAGTTCAAGCAAAGTTTAGTTTGCTGTGCACAGAGATTGTTGTGCTTTTTCTATATGCGAGGCCATTTTATTTTGGGAGGCAGACATTGACACAACTTGAAAGCATCAAGTACAAGGACATATTCTGTCTTAAGGAGATCGCGTCAAATGTTATACTTGATCTGTTGATTTAGTTCTGCATAATATTTGTAAATTGATTTATTCCTGATTATAATTCTGTTTAAAGTTAGAACAAAATCACTTTCTATTCTTTGAATTTAGTTTATCAAACCATCTACTTTGTTCTATTTAGTAATTCTGATTTTTATATAAAGTTTTTGTATTAGAAAACTCTTAACTGTTTGAGATTGTTAAAGTAAAATTGATTACTATTTTTATAACACTTATAACAAGTAACAAGAAATAAGGCCAAATTAAATTGTGAAGGAGATTAATGACAAGGCTTGAAATGTTAAGTTCTCAAAAGATATTACTAGTTTACTAATCTTTAGGCATTGTTGTTCTAATATGAGTATCACCCTCCAGATGGGCCAAGCTCATTACCTAACCTGAAGACAAGTTCTCTTTAAATGGAAGGGACTAATGTTGTTATAAAAAAGCACAATAAATAGAAAAATTGAAATCACAAAAAAATAAAGAATAATCATATAAAAAAACACAATATTTATGTAGCCCGATAACATGTCTATATTTATGAAGAAGGGGATATCAAATCCACTATACATTATAAAGATTATAAGTTCTCAAGCCTCTCGTGCGGTTACAATTATCTTTTTGTTTGATATTACATATATTTTGATAAGTAATAAAAAATTTATATAATTTTGAATACTTTATATTTTATGAAATTATTTTTTCAAAAAGTAATTAATTTATAATATATTATATATATATATATTTTTATATATTCACAAAATATTTATTAAATAAAGAATAAAAAGAAAAAATTAATATTCTATAATTATTTTTAAATATTTTTTACGAAACGCTCAATTAACAAATAAATTATGATAAAATGAATTCTTCACAATTTGAATAAGCCTAAATAGGCACTTAAAGTTTTACAAATTTCTTTAAAATTTAACTTTATTGTTTATTATAATGAAATGCCCATTAAATTTTGAAAACTTGAAGGAATTAACTAAAACTTAAAAAAATAAAACTACAGAGTAATGGTGAACACGGACATCTCTCTTAATAAATCCTTTTACATGTAGTATAAAAATAAGTTAATCTTACCTCTGTCACCAAAGAGATGAAAATGGGTCTCTTCTTTGGATTGATATAAAGGGCACATAATTTCAACTGGCACATTACACCACCTCAAGCTAGGACCCAAACTCAGCCGCTCATGAGAGCATCTCTATATGAACAGCTGTAGCTTCCGCAGGACTTTGAGCTTCCACAGGACTTTGAGCTTCCACACCCTTGACCAATGAGCTTTCAGCAAGGCTGCTCCACTTGATTCTACCCCCATTCCCTCATCATGTCTCATTCAGCATCATAACTTATGAGATTGAATATATCCAGACTTTGCAGCGTACAAAACATTCCTTGTGAAATGCCAAATTAACCTCTCACCATGGTGGAACTTCCCCAAAAGGCATTTGACATATCAAAGCAGCATTCGACCGATGAAGTCCCAATGCACATCTGTCATTTTTCATTGTTTGTTCACTTCAGTTAATTTTTATTTTCATTTCAATTGAAACCAATTGTAAACTACTGTTAATGATCTTCCCTAAATTGATTATATTTTAATACTTTATAATTTTATATAACTTTTAAAATAGTACCATGTAATTATATATGTATTTTAAACTAGACTCTATAATTTTATATAGATTTCAAATAAGGTCCTATAATTTTAATACATTAAGAATTTGGGACGATCATTTGAAATTGGCCTTACAATTAATAATCAAGAGCTTTATTTGAAATTAGAACAAAACATCAGGGTTCTAAAATATAATTAATATTAATTTTTACTATAATTTTAATATTTATAAGTATTGAGACTCACCACGAATAGTAGAATTGTAATAGTAACAACATAAATATGTCACATGAATTAATTTTTTGTAATAGAGATAATTTATATCTCATTTTGTTATTATAAAAAGTATATCGTTTACTAGGATTAACTTAATTGGTAAGACTTTATTTCTTTCGAGAAAAAAGTCATTAGTTCTACTACTAATATAAACTTATAAGTAATAATTGTACAATATAGTTTCGGTTGAAAAAACTTGGAAAGTATGTCAATTATAATAAATTTATAAAAAATAATTCAAAGTTTAATATGTTTGGAGTTATTTAAGCAAGTCAAAAAAATAAAGTTGGCTTAATGGAATAATGGGTCCCAAACCCACGTGACAAATGTTTAATAAACCATTTATTGATGAACCCACACCACAAGTAATTGATTAACTCACAAGCAGCAGCTTGCTAGCTGGATTTGGTGGTGCAAGCCCCTCATTATGCCCCAATCAGGAAAGCAACGGCCTTTTTTGGCTCCTGCAACAAGACCAACTTATATATGCCAAAAATGACAACTAGCCGTTGTTAGATGAATATGACACATTTGAATTGGTCCAAACTACCATATCTATTAGGCAGTGCCCATATATTAGTTGTTGCTTTGTTGGACTCTTGGTGTTGTTTCTAGGTCCTTGCCAATTGTTAGTTTGCACTAAGATCCCGTTTGTCCACACGAGTGGCTCTTATGTCCCGCTATAAATATTTTCATTCTAAGATCGCAGGTCGTCAAAATGACCCTCTTCTGTTCTATCAAACATCCATTAATTACTCGTTAAAGAATCAGAATTTGTATACTTTTAATCACACCAAAAGCTAATGGAGTTTTTGAATTTTTCATTTTTTATGCACTTCTCAAACATATTTCTTGAACCCATGTAATGTCACTAAGCATCTTATTAGAAAACATCTCTTTGACAAAGGGCTATTTTATTTTATTTTTATTGTTTTTCCTATGCAGAATGACGTCTCTTTGGTAAAATAAAAGAGAAGTCTTCTCATTTAAGTGAGGAGGGACATTAGCTTTAAATTTATCTGATTCATGTAGGAGACTTATTAGAAAATGTATCTTTGACAAAGGGCTATTTTTTTTTTTATTGTTTTTCCTGTGCAGAATGGTGTCTCTTTGGTTAAAAAAAAAAGAGAAATCTTCTCATTTAAGTGAGGAGGGATACTAGCCTTAAATTTATCTTATTCATGTGGAGACTTACTAGAAAATGTCTCTTTGACATGGGCTATTTTTTTTATTGTTTTCCTAGTGCAGAATGGTGTTTCTTTGGTAAAAAAAAAAAGAGAAAGTCTTCTCATTTAAGTGAGGAGGAATACTAACTTTAAATTTATCTGATTCATGTGGAGAACCGGCCTTGCACGGGTTCGAGAGCTCTTATTCTGGAGTGAGTCTTTTGACTCCCAAGAGTGTACTACTATCCGGTTGAAGAGATGATTGGGAGATTTCCTTGTCACCCAGAAAAAAAAAAGAAGAGAATGCAGATAAGTAAGAATCCAAAAATGAATTATGTTAGTTTGGAAATAAGACCAGTAGTGCATGAGAATAAGAAAATGTTGGTCATTTGTCATGAGTTGAACCATTCTCAAAATCCACCCGACCCCACATCAGGTCTTAGGAGTTGGCCATCTACCAGCCTCTAGGGTTCCAAATTACACCCCATGGAATCAACCTTTGGTCCATTAAAGTTGTATATAAACACAATAGGACTCAATGCTTACTTGGACAATTTGCTATGGTTAGGCATCCCCACATCCGCTATGCTTTAGGGTCCCATCTGATTATAGATAGGGCTTGGACCCAAAACTTATTGGGCCTAATTGAGAGTGGGTTGACTTATTTCTTAATTTATTTTTGGGCTAAGCAAACTTAATAAAGAACACAAAAAGGCATCTTTTGATTTTGTTCAAAAATCTCCATTTCTTTTATTTTTATTTTTATTTTTTACGTACAATGAGGGGAAGGGGAGAATTATTATAAGTGTGTGTGCGCGCGACATGAGATTTAAATTCTGACGTGTTGTGTGAAGAAAATAATTTTAATTACCTCATCTCGATATACGGACACCCCTTGTGATTTACATGTTTTTCACTTAACTCCCTGCCAGCGCTTTAAAAGTGAACAAAAACACCACTTGTAGTTTAAAAATGAAGATGGATTTGACGACCATTAACGAAAATGAAAAAAATGACCATATTACACCATGTTATAAGCAAAAATATTTTATAATACTAATATTACCCTTTAAAAAAAAAAAACCAAAAGTATCTCTCCCAATTCTCATTCTCACTTTTCCTTTCACTTCAGGTACACCATAATCGATGACGCCTTGAGTTGACCACTTGGATGATTGTTGACCATTAGATCATCATTAACCCCCCTTGGGCATAGGACAATTCTACCATTGACTTTTATTAGTGATTCTAGGGTTTCAAGGCTTGAATCAGACAACAGTGGAGAGATATCGTCCCTGCTCAGTTCGTTGCTAGTACCATTTTTCATTTGTATTGGTCGACGCATCGATGGCTGCTCTTCCGGCTGACTTGCTGGAGGACCTCAACTTGTAATTTTTGTACTCATGAAAATCAACCGCACTCCATGATTGGTTTCTTTGTTGTTGATTTTGATCTTTTGAATAATGTTATGAATATTCAGGCTTGTTCGACTTATTTTCCTTCTTGTATTATTGTAATAGTTCACAGTAATGATAAAAATGATGCCCATGTTATGGTATTCGACATTCATCCAATGCCCTAATAACGCGCTTGTAGTAGTATTGTCCATGCGAAACCCGTTGAAGTGGGCCTCCTAATTTGGCCAAACAAGTCTTTATTTCCTTTGGGTTTTTTAATAGAATTCTCTCTCTCTCTCTCTCTCTCTCTCTCTCATATTTTTGTAGGCCTCTTTTCCTTCGAACCGCTATTTTATTTCTTTTGGTATAAGTTTGCTTTTTTTTGTTGCTCCAGTAAAAGAATGATCACAAGTAATATTTAAAGTTGTTAGCTCTAATAGTGCATAATAAAATATGGATGGCCATCCACTTGCTGCAAAATAGAGATCTATATAGTAGTACAAAAGATGTTAATTTCCAAATCAACATAACTTTGACTAACACGACATCGCCGTGTCACTATTGACTAACACCACATCGATGGCACTTACAGCGTCTCTGCCACCACCGATGTCATTGTCACATCCATCTAATCCAACACCACACGCTACGTCTCCCCCTTCCACTGCTTCTCCTACCACCTCCTATAACGTTGACTGCTTCGTTGTCGCCTTTAACTCTACCTCCATTCAACTTCTCAACCATCAGAGATGCCGATATGTATATATGTGAATATATATATATATATATATATGTTGAGAGATATGAAAGTTAAGGGTATTTTCGTCTTTAAATTCAATGATAATTTTTTTATTTATTCCATCAAGTCACATGCAACCATGTGACCTTTTTTCATCTAATAATATAACGACAGGTTGACAAAAGGTGGTAGTGTCAGTTTATTATACCCTAAGGAGCCTATTTGTCAAATTTGATAATTGAAGAGAGTTAAGTGAAAAACGAGTAAATCAAATGGGATGTTCATATAATTTATCCTAAATCTTATAGACTTAAATTTGATGTACTATCTTAGCATAATTCTTATACCTGATGGATAATGTACTGTCTTAGCATAATTCTTTTTGAACTGTTTTTCATTAGTTAGTTTTTTTCTTGGCCAAAGAAAATAATATTCCAACTTTATCAAGCTAATTCACTCTCTATCCATGAGATGGCTTCAGAAACTTCATGAACTATAAGCACTGTAAATTTAACTCGAACTTTTGAATTTAAGTCACGTTCTTAAAGTTAATTCGTACACTAGCTAGACTCTTTTCCATTAGTTAGTTACAAATCATAAAAGAAAGTGTAAGAAATATTGTAAAATGATGGGTGCCATGCATGTTTATGTTATATGATGAAGTTAACAAATCTTAGTTCAAGTGATTGAGATGAATTAGTTTAAGGCGGCAAACAGAATGAATGCGGTAAGGGAAAATCCAATGCTAAGGTTTTAACGCCCCAGACCTAATTAACAAGTAATTAGTGTCAATTAAAAAGATATTAATGTCAATAGTGTATAATTATACTGTGTTAAGTATTTGGAAACAATACTTCTTAAAATGTCAATAAACAACACAATTTATGATAGGAAGACAAAGATCAAGAAGACTAGTACTAGTGACAAAAATAATGTTAGCTAGTAACCAAATGATTAATAAATAAAAATTGATTGAAGAAAACTTAATGCAAGGTGAATAAAAAGAAAAAGGGAAATAATAGGCTAAAAGTGTTGGCCTAAGGAATTGAATCTAACACCTAAAACCATTGAAAGACTTACCTAGAGTGTGAGCCTACTAGGCTATCAACACACAAGTGCTATAATAGCAAAAAAAAGTCATATAAGATGAAATTGGGTGGAAAAAATGCTGAAACAATGACGTGTCAATACTCCCATTGCACCTTCCTCTCAGCCAATAAAAACACATGCAAATATCTCATGATGCAGGCAACAGACCTGGAGTGTACAATACATTCAAACCCTTGCATGAGAGACTTGTTTGTGTCAAATCCAGACCTTGATTGCGGCTAGAGAGAGAGAGAGAGAAGGAAGAAAAAGAAGAATGAGAAAAATAAAAAGAAGAGAAGAGGAGCTTGCATGCGACCCTGAATACAACCCAAGAAGCTTAGGAAGTTTATAATCGAGCCAAGGAGAGGAGAAGCAACCATGTTGAAGATAAAACACTAAAAACCAAATTTCTCTCTCTAAGAAAAATATTATTGTTTACATGCTGTTTAATGAAGTTAAAATGCATCATGATCCTTATTGGTAATATACTAGAGTTTGGGAGTGGAAAAGGAGACATAGGAAGCTTAAAACAGTAAGATCCACAAAAAGGCCATTAATGGCAGCTTCAAGTTCGGGTCTGAACTAATTGGAACTAATCTAAGTTTGGTTGATAGGGACCTTGAACTAGACACTCCAAGAATTTCACAGCAACAAGAATCACTTAAAATGGACCATAAATGATGAGATAAACTAAGTTACTGGAATGAGGTAAAAAATAGACCAAAGATCATGAAGTTTCAGTGGAGAATCGAGCATGAATGAACCAATTTTTCAGAACTGCCATAAAGTTTCAACTGAGCTTTTGAGCTCATTTCGATCTTCCAAACCAACGCAGAATCCTTCATTGACGTCCTAAAAGACAGTTAAGGGATGGAAATTAGGCCGAAAAACTAACCGAAACCTCACGAAATAGAGGTTGAAAAATCTATAAAATTAGGGCAACAATGACCATTACGAGGGGAAAAGATGAACAGTATGGGTCGGGTCAGTTTCAGGTTAAGGGTCAGAACTTGCCCAAGTATAGAAACGGTTAAATGAAACTACACTGTTTTGAGCATTGGATTTAATATATTAAGTGGGAACTCGGTTTGTTTGGCAACGCGGATAGAGCCTGATTTAATAATCGTGTACAAGCCTAGGATATCCTATCCCTGAATTAGAGCTTTGTTCGCCGTTTGGCAAACCAAAAAGCTGAAGAAAAAAAAAAACAAAAAGGGGAGCCTCAACTCCCCAGGTTCGAACCAGTAACCCTGCCTACGTGAGAAGCTTAAGGGGCCACGCGTGTGCCACTATGCCACTGTGACACATGTTTAATAATATTAATAAAATAAATACATAATGTTAAATAAAATAATTAAATTAAATTAATTATAATAAATACTCCGTGCTCGAATAAAATGAAAGAAAAGTCTAATCCTGTATTTTTGGGCATTCTGGACTCAATGACGCAATCCGATTTATGAAATCGGATCCCAAAAAATATGAATGGATAAACTAGAATAATTTCAATTGTGTCCAAGGCATTAATTAAGCTACCAATTGAATCCCGATGACTAAGAAAGTACCTACCTTAACATTTTTCAACGTTCTAGATTCAATAGTGGAGTCCGTTTCGTCAATTAAGATACCAAAAATTCTTATATGCAAAATTGATCATTTTTAAGGCACTTTGAAGAGTACAAAGAACTACTAGCAGAGTATAAAAGAATCAATAAAGATCTAAACTAATTATCATAAGTCCATAAACCTAAAGTACAACCCATAGGAATAAAAATTGATAGATCCATCAATAAAATCTAAATAAGCCCTTGAGTAAAATTGAACTAAGTAATGTTTCTTGATTTATAGGATCAGCGAAAGGGAAGGAGAATGAGACCTCTTAAAAAAGAAAAATCGTTTTGAAGGTAAGTAAACCCGAACTCTAATGTGTGGTATTCCCTAGCCATGATATTATCATATTTTCTCAATGCTACCAATTCTCATTCTTTTATATACTTATGCCAATTGTTTGATTCCACATGATATTTGTGACAAATTTGTGGTTATATTGAGATTCTTATCATCAATATTCTATTATATATGGTTGATTACACATTGTTATAACCTCTTGTTTTGGATGTTGGCAGACTGTTGTAATCTCTTTGTTGTGGATATTTAAAATCTGTGAACATGCAATTACCTTGTTAAATCTTTGTGATAATAACATTGTTTGTATATACCCATGGGTTGTGCTTATCATAATGCCCATTCTGATTCTATAGATATTGATGACCTACGGGTTGGTGATTGAGAATGCTATTGATCACATAGTCTTAATAAGGACATGAATAGTTGATAAGAACTCTTGGTGACATTCAAGGAAACCCAAAAATGTGGGTGACCGTGAATGAGTACCATGTGGGGGCAGTCAGGCCCTATTTGTTGATAGCAACTAGTAAACTCATTATTCTTGTATAACATATCTTATACAATGATCATGATTTGATGGTGTCACCCTTTGGATGGAAAGGATGCTTTCCAATCTTATCGTTGTAATTAAATGTGATTTCTTATCATCTTGGTAGCTAAATGTTATGTGCTAATCCTTTGGTTGTTGACTTGCTCGGTTATTCATATTTCTTTGAGAAGCTATTTTTGAATTGTACCTTCTGACCCAAGGGCCACCTTTATTGGATTTGCTTCTCTTGTGACTGACTGTTATTTATAACCCTTCAGCTTACCCTTTATCTCATGTATCTTGTTATCTAACCTATATTCGACCCATAGTAGTGTAAGGGAATTTACTTACTGAGTTAAGTTAGCTCACCCTAGAACTATACCATTTTTTTCAGGATCAGACACAACAACAGGACAGTAGAGTGCTTATTGTCTACTGGTGTCGCTTTTGATTACAGATTCACTTTCCACATGTAATGAATAGATTCCTTTTATCTTTTGATGTAATGGAACTAGTATGTCATAGTATCTCCCATGAATCCACATCTTGGGTTTAACCTTTTGTTAAATGGATCTGTAATTATAATAACCACTCTAACTATGGTCTGTAAACCTTATTACAACTCTGTTATGCATTTATCTAATTCGGACATCATTATTGGAAATCCTCAATTGAAATTGGTTAAGGATGGCCGAGAGCCACCCCCCACTGACCCCTAATTCGCATAGGGTGGGTTTCGGGTCGTGACAAAGGCGATGAATTTTCTCTATGTAAAGGAATGACAAGGAAAAAAAACATAGAAGAAAATATATTGAGATAGTTTGATTGAGACTGAATGTAGTAGTTTTTTGTGAGCCTAGTGAGATCCTTTATTGTACTCATTTACATAAATAGCTAAATATTTTTTCTTTTGTTCGTGGATGTAAGGCTGAAGTCGAATCACGTAAATATTCATTTGCACTTATGTGACTAGTATTAACTATCAACTTTACAACACGTTATCAACACGAAGCTCTGGTACATTATGGAGGTATTAAAATAGAGGTAATATATAGTACATTTAAATCTAAATATTCTCTTTATCTTATCTATATTATATCAAGTTTCACCAAACTTGAGTTTGCTGTATTGGATATTACTAGAAAGAATTATTTATCCTAGATTCTTGATGCTGAACTTCACATTGAAGCTAGTAATCTTGGTGATACTATTAAAGAAGAAAACACTGCATCCTTGAAGGATTGTGCATAGGCACTGATATTTCTTCGCCATCATATTCATGAAGGCCTAAAAATGAAATATCTAACAGGTGAATGATCCACTGATCCTTTGGAAGGAATCTAACAAAAAGGTATGACTACCAACGTACTATCATTCTCCCAATGGCTCGATATAATTGGTTGGACCTGAGGTTACAAGATTTTAAATTAGTCAGTGAATACAATTTTGCATTATTCAAAATTACTTCGCAATTGAAATTCTACAGAAAAAATATTACAGATGTAGATATGCTGAAAAAGACATTCTCTACATTTCATACATATAATATTGTCGTGCAACAATAATATCGAGAGCATCGGTTTACCTAAATATTTTAAATTGATATCACGTCTTCTTCTGGCTGAACATCATAGTGACCTTGTGATAAAAAATCATCAGTTACGTCCCACTGGCTCTATATCATTCCCTAGAGAGAATGGAAATGCATTTCTTGAAGCAAATGTAACTTCATCATATAAATAGAGACATGAGCGTGGGCATGGATATGGTTCGTGGACGTGGTTGCGGTCGTAATCGGTATAATAACTCATACCGAGATAGTCATAAGAATAATTCTCTTAATTGCCACAGAAGAGACACACCGCAGCACCTGAAGTGCAATAATAATATTGAAGCAAAACAACAAAATGGGACACAAAAATTAGTCCAAGATCCTGAAAAATCTTATTATCGTTATAGTGGAAAAGGACACTAGTGCGTACATGTCGTACACACTTGACATTTTGTGGATTTTTATTAAGCATCACTACAGGAAAAAAAGGAAAAGAAATAGAAACAAATTTTACTAATGGTCCTACGAATGTTACTGATGATCTTATGAATTTCTTTGATGATCCTCTAGATATTACACACCTAGATGTCTCAGATTTCTTTGTAGATCCTAGTGGAAGAATTGACCATTTAATAGGCAATGGGAATGTATATGTCAATTAGTGTTCTTTGTTATATTATGTTGCTTTGTTTAACCTATTGTAGTATTTGTGTTGTTTTGTTTAATTCACTGTAATGTTGAATTATATTGCTTCAATGCAATTTAACTTTTTTAGGTCTTTATTTATAATGAATTGATAGATTCCAGATAGATAATGGATATAGCTGTCTAGCAGACAGTGCCGCTACTCATACAATCCTTCGAGATAAAAGATATTTCTTTACTCTCAAATTATGTAAGGCTAATGTCAACACCATATATGGTGCTACAAACATGATTGAAGGCTCTAGAAGAGCTAACATCACATTGATAAATGGGACAACATTTCATATAAATGATACCTTATACTCTAGCAAATCTAGATGAAATTTGCTTAATTTTAAAGATATTCCGCCGAAATGGATATCATATTAAGACCATTAATGGAGGTGATATAGAATACCTTTGTATCACATCTATGATTTCAAACAGGAAAAACTTCCCAAAAAACTTCTTGCTCTCTCATTGAGACTAGTACCAAACTACTATAAATGTCATTGAATCACATGTTATGATGAGCCCAGAAGTTCACTGACTCAAATACTTTTATACTTTGGCATGACCGATTGGCCACCCTAGAGGCAATAATGATGCCAAGAATTATTAAGAATTCACATGAACATCCTTTAAAGAACTAAAAGATTCTTTTACCATGTGAATATTCATGCACTGTTTGTTCTTAGGAAAAATTGATAATATGGCCATCTCCTATGAAAGTGAGTGTTGAATCTCCAGTATTTTTAGAATGCATTCAAGGAGATATATGTAGACCTATTCACCTACCAAGTGGACTATTTTGTTACTCTATGGTATTGATAAATGCATCAAGTAGATGGTCTTATGTTTGTTTACTTTCATCTCATAATGTAGCATTTGCGAAACTCCTTGCTCAAATCATTTGATTAAGAGTACAATTCCCTGATCATCCTATCAAGACAATAAGTCTTGATAATGCTGGTGAATTTACATCCCAAACATTTAATGAATATTGCATGTCAATAGGAATTAATGTTAAACACCCTATTGCTCACGTATATATGCAAAATGGTTTAACAGAATCTTTGATCAAACGTCTTCAATTAATAGCGAGACATTTACTTATGAAGACAAAGTTTCCTACTTCTGCTTGGGGGCATGCCATATTGCATGCTACGATATTAATTCGTATTAAACCAACTACTTATCACAAATATTCTCTTTTATAAATTTTACTTGGCTACCCACCAAATGTGTCTCACCTAAGAATTTTTGGTTATGCTATACAAGTCCCTATAGCACCCCCACAATCTACTAAAATGAGTTTTTAAAGACAATTAGGAATTTATGTTGGTTTTGATTATCCATTAATCATAAGATATCTCGAGCCTCTGAAAAGTGATTTATTTACTACACGATTTGCAGATTGTTATTTTGATGAGACAATTTTCCCACCATTAGGGGGAGAGAAGCTGGAGCTAGAAGCTTAGCATGAAATTTCATGGAATGCAATAACATTGGCTCATTTTAATCCTCGTACTAATCAATGTGAACTAGAAGTTCAAAGGATCAGTCATTTGTAAAGTATTGCAAATCAATTACCAAGTGCATTCACTGATACAAAGAAAATAACAAAATCGCACATATCGGCTACAAATATCCCAGCACGAATCGATGTCCATAGTAGGATAATTCGTTACTACAACAATAAATGAATCTATGGCATGCTTGAAGGCGTCGTAGACCCATTGGTGTGAAAGATAAACTTCCTTGAAAGAGGAAGACATAAGAAACAAAAGAAATGACAACTCCTGAAGAGACCACACATAATATGATGATTGATAAAACCAACGTTGGTATAATGATACCTCACGAGGAAGGTAAACAAATACCTCTAGAAGGGGAAATGCTTTTTGAAGAAGTAATATCCCCTGAAGCGGAACAAGTAACCCCTGAAGAAGCACAAATACTTGAAAATAAAGAGATCTCAATAAAATATGTATCTAATGGCAGATATATGAGATCGAAGTGATATTATTATTGATAATATATTTGCCTTTTCAATATCACTTGAAATCATCAGAAGTGATGAGGATCTTGAACCTATAAGACGTTGAAAAGAGTTGGCGTAAAATGACTTGGCTAAAATAGAAGGAAGCAACACAAGCTCAGTTAGACTTGTTAGCAAAATGAGAGGTATTTGGACTTGTAGTCCAGACATCTAAAGACATAAAGCCTGTATGATACAAATGGGTATTTATACTAAAACGTAATGAACAAATGAAATTATCAGATATAAAGCCAGACTTGTAGCACAAGGTTTCTCGTAGAGACTTGGTGTTGATTATGAGGAGACATATTATCTCGTCATTGATGCAATTACGTTTTGATTTTTGATAAGTCTTGTAGTCTCAAAAGGACTAGACATACGCCTTATGGACGTAGTCACAACATACATATATGGATCACTTGATAATGACATGTACATGAAAATCCCTGAAAGATTTAAAATTCCTAAAGCTAGTGATTCACAATCTTATAACATGTATTCAATCAAGCTACAACGATCACTATATAGATTGAAACAATCTAGGCACATGTGGTACAACAGCCTTAGTGAATATTTACTAAAAGAAGGATACTGTAAATAATCCAATTTGTCCCTGTATTTTCATAAAGAAATCGGATACTAGATTTGTAATTGTAGCAGTATATATTGATGACTTAAATCTCGTAGGGACTCCTGAAGAGCTCATAAAAACTGCTACTTATTGATAGCAAGAGTTTGAAATGAAAGATTTGGGAAAAACCAAATTTTGTCTTGGCTTGCAGATCGAGCATTTTCCAAAAGAAATCTTTCTTCATCAATTGGCATGTATAGAGAAGATTTTGATACAATTATATATGGATAAGGACACATCCATTAACATTACCTATGGTTGTCCGCTCACTTGATGTAAACAGAGATCATTTTCACCCTTATGAAGGTAATGAGAAACTCCCTGGTCCTGAAGTATCATATCTTAATGCAATTGGTGCCCTCATATATCTTGCAAATTGTATACGACCAAACATTGCATTTGTTGTCAACTTGCTAGCCATATATAGTTCTGCTCTAACTCGAAGACTATTGGAATGACATCAGCATATATTTCTCTATCTACGCAGAACAATTGATACAGACTTGTTTATTCAAAAGGATCCAAATCACCATTTGTTGGATATACAGATGCTGATTATCTTTTTGACTCACATAAAATAAGGTCACAAATTGGACTATGTGTTTACCTATGGTGACAATGCTATATCATAAAGATCTACAAAACAAACAATGACTCATACTTTCTCAAATCATTATAAGATTCTTGCACTTCATGAGACAAGTCAAAAATACATATGGTTGAGATCTATGATCCAACATATTAGGAAGTCATGTGGGTTATCCTCAATTAAAGATGGTCTGATAATAATACAAAAAGATAATGCAACTTATATTGTGCAAATTAAGGAAGGTTACATTAAAGGAGATAGAACCAAACACATCTTACCTAATTTTTTTTTTATACTCGTGAGTTCCATAAGAGCGGTGATATTAATGTGCAACAAATACGATCTAAAGATAACCTGACAGGTTTATTTACAAAGGTATTACCAACAACAACTTTCAAAAGACTGATACACAAATGTGGTATGTGTCAACTCAAAGACTTAGACCATTGAAGAAATCATATTCATGCCATAAATAGGGGGAGCATGTCACCCAATGGGGAGTATTGTAAATGATGGATCCCATGTAGGTTTGTGATATATGATGAAGTTAACAAATTTTAGTTCAAGTAATTGAGATGAATTCGTTTAAGGTGACAAACAGAATGAAGGTGGCAAGAGAAAAGTCCAGATGTTAAGACAGTAGATTTTTTTTATATTAAAGCATGACTGAGAAAAAAAAACATAAAAGAAAATATACCGAGATAGTTCGACTAAGATTGAAAGTCGTAATTTGTTATGAACTCAGTGAGATCTTTTATTGTACTTATTTATATAAATAGTCAAATCTTTTGTCGTTTGTCTGTGGACGTAGATCTAAAATCAAATTACGTAAAAAAAAATTGTTTGTACTTGTGTAACTGATATGGACTATCAACTTTACAACAAAAAAATGTTTTGAATTACGACCATTTTTCCAGTTTGGCTATGTGACCATTACACTTTTGAGAGAGTAAGAATTCAATCCCATACGGGAAAAAAATGATACTGGCGTCTAATTTCAAGATGTTTAATGCACAAAATTTGGAAAAACAAAAAGGAATAAAAAGAACGACCATACCCCAAATTTACGCCCTAAACGATGGCGTTTTTGGCTTTCTCTTTGTTAGAACCCTCGATTCCCCTCCACCGGTAGGTCGAGGTTCAGCGGGGATGTTCTCGTCTCCTGCTCACTAAGGTTCCACTGTAAGTCTCCCTCTCTCTCTCTGGGTTTATTTCTTTTATGTTTTTGTTTTTTACTGTTTAAAGAAACCAATATGTTGGGGTGAATACCTTTGTCTTGCCGGAGAGCTTGATGTTGATGTCGTTCTTATTACCTTGTTGCTTATGATTTCAATCATTAGTGCAAAGTTATATAGTTACGAATCGATATTGATTTCTTATTTGATATGCATGAATCATGAGTCTATCTTAAACATGAATCTTGAAAATTTGCAATCCTATGCTAGGACAATTAATATGGGAATAGATACATCTGAATGGCTATTAAGGATTTTTTTAGCTGAACCCCAAGTAGTTCGCTTGTGGGTTTTATTGAGTCCGAGTTGAGTTGAGTTAAATTTTATGATTTCAATCCATTAGCAAATCAAGGATTTCGCATTGAGGGTTTTGTTGTAGTCAAACCCAACAAGTACTGAAGAAGGCTATTCATGTTGAATGAGCTGCAATTGCTTGTATTAGTTGCTTCAAGAGTAGCTTCGCATTTAACTTGCTGATGTCTGTGGTGTTGTTTTCTTCAATTTAATGCCTCATTTGTTCACCCAAAAATATAAATTATAGTTTCTGAATTGGGCATTGAAATTTTATTAAAGGCTGGTGTTAGCACTACCGAGTTTTCTGTTTGGATTAGTTGGAATTGGGAATTGAAAAGATATATATATTTTTTTTGAGGAGCTTAAGGCTTTTTTTCCCCTGCAAGTGAGGATGTGATTAGACCCTTCTCCATCTCTCTCTTACATGTGAAATTTCAATGTTTAAACTAATTTTACCAAATGGCTGACATTTTTATTTATAAAAATAACCATGAAAGATGGAGGCTAGAGCATTTCCGCTTAAACATAAAAGATCATAAAACCTGTTCTTTTACAGGAAAGTCTTTACAAAATTCCTTTCTGATCTTGTTCTTTGTATGTTTTCAATTTTCCCATTCTTATGCGAAGCAATTTTCAAATCCAATAGCCAAACATGTCCTCGTTCTCTGTGGGGATTCAAAAAAAAATCAATATAGGGTAACCCAATCTGAATTAAATATCTTTTGAGTTATCATGAATTGTTGATACACACACATGTATACATATGAAAATGAATCAGTAGAAGTAACTTCAATGTGAAACTCTGAGTATACTCAACAGTATTAGGTTATGTTATTTGATTTTAAATATTTTGTAGTAAGTTTGATTTTGTGATTTATATAATGCAAACAATCCAAAATTCAAAGGTACAAGATATTTCTTTTAGTTCCTTTTCTTTAATGATTATCAAAAGTATGTGCATTAGCTGGATTTGTTTTTATGCTATTAGCTATTCTGTTGAATACTGAACATAGAAGTTGAATTTCCCTAATGGTTGTCCAAGAAGGCCGACCTCTAGGTCTCTTGCTTCGTATTTTTCTTTGGGGGTTTGCTAATACTTGTAAAATTTCTAAGTTTCTTTTCTTTTCCCTTTGATATTGTGATTCAAATTAGACTATGAACACATCCTATATCCTAGAGGCCAAGAAACAAACAAGTTATCTGTGCATGATGTACCCAATAAATAAACAATTTATCCTAAATGAGGCTAAGACATGAAATAAAGAATTCATTCATGATCTCTATAGGTGAGGAGTCTCCTTAAGGGGCAAAGTGTGTGTGTGAGATTTACCTATCCAAAAGAAAAAGAAAAAGGAAAAGATCTCTATGGGTGAGGGCCGTCCTAACTCGATTCAACAGATCTTTCTCTAGAATATTAGTGACAGCTGCGTACCTTATTTTCTTCTTGGACATTCCACTTAGCTAAGGGCAATAACTTTTACATCTTAACCCTAATTGCGTTTTCTTATAAGCTTGACCCATGTTTTTTAAACCTTCCTTCTTTCTTTAAAATCCTTGCAAGGATGAAAGCAATCATATTTCTCCTTATTGGTGCAGACATTCGTCTTTCTTTCCAATTGACTAAACTATCTCAATCATTTCTTTTTTATGCTATACTCAGTATAATCTTTAGATCTTTGCAAATGTATCTTTTTTTTTAATCAGTAAAAGTATAACAATATATATCAAGGCGAACCCATAATTACAAAAAAGGATTGGCTACATAAATTAAAGCTTAAGATTCCCTAAAAAAATATATCAATCTATTTAGATACATGAGATATTCTTCGTTAATCCCCCCCCCCCCCCCCACAAAAAAAAGAAAAGAAAAGAAAAAGAAATCCTCAAAAAATTATCTTTAAGACTCCAATTGGAAAGTTCTTCTATTAAAAAATTCTCTCCATATGCACCAAACAAAACACTAGGGGGCCATCCTCTACGGCCATCCTCTACGTAATCCTCAACTATTTTCTAATCTGAGCACACCTCCATTCCCTGAATACCTCCTATGTGTAACCGGCACAACCCAATTACAACCAAACAAGGAGAAGAGTAAGCTCCAAATATCTCTAGCAATATTTCAATGCCCTAGGAGATTATCAACTGTCTCCTCTTCCTTTGTGCACATGACTCTTACTTGTCTCATAATTCATTTATCATATACCTCCTTAATCATTTTTTGGACTTGTTTGCTTGTCTGCACAACTTTTCACTTGGGGTATAATGCATCCAAGTCTTCCAGAAGTATCCTTGTTAATTTTGTGAGCTACTCCCTCTGTCCTAATTAAAAAGTCCTTTTAATTTAGGGATGTTCAGTTTGAAAGGTCAATGTGTTATGTATGATCAAATTTCTAAATTATCCATTTTCTCTCTTTAATGTAAATGTTATAGTTAATGTGAAAAGAGGTTAGTTTTGTAAATTTATACTTCTCACTCAAGTGTGAAAGCATTAAATGCTTTGTTCCCTTAAAAAGCTAGATTCCCTAAGAGGGACTCTTAATATGGGCCAGCGGGAGTATATTGTTTCTAAGCCATAGTAAGCTGTTTCTGAGAAGCAGTGCTTTTTGAGGGCATTGACTACTCTTTTTTTTGTTAGGTAAATCACACACACACACACACACACTTTTGCCCCTTTATGAGACTTGAGCCCTCAACCTCCCATATGAGGAGGTGGAGGAGATACCTTCCAAGTTAAAGCTTGTTGGTCATTGACCACTCTCTCTCTCTCTAAGAAGAATAGTTGTTGATTGGATATGTGGACACACATACAGACAGAGCTGTTATTGGTGATTCTCTGCAACTTATGTCGTTAATTCAATGAGGACATGATAATATAGTTTATGCTTATCAGTTTGTATGACACGTTGTATATTGCAGGAAATAGTGGTCATTTTAATACAAAGGCACAATGAGGTTGGAGAAATGTTGGTTTTGTTCCTCTACTATATATCCTGGACATGGTATTCAATTTGTCCGGAATGATGCAAAGGTAAAGTTATTTCACACCTTTACCTACTGTCTTGACCTAGGTTTTTTCTCATTACCTTACATTGTTTTTGTCAGGTTAGTTCGAGGCTAAACTTATTCTTTGTTTGGTAGGAGGGATGGAAAAGTGGAAGGAAGGGAAGGTAGGAGGGATAGAAAGTATTTTGGGGATGGAATGGATCTCTCCCTCCTTTTGTTTGATTGAGAAGAAAGGCAGAGAGGAAGGAAATGAGTAGTTTGTGATTTTATTATTTTACCCTTACTTTTAAAATTAAGTAGAGTTGTTTGAAGGTTAAAAATTTAAAAATTATTACTAAGCCCTTTCCCTCCTTTTCTCCCATTTTTGGGAGGAAATAATATGATTTTTCGATTGGGGGAGGAAATAATATGATGAATTTGGAGGGATATGTCATCCATCCTTTCTTCCCTTTTCCTTTTATCCTAGCAAACAATTCAAGAACCATCCATCCATTTTTTCTTTCACCCCTTTCCTTCCCCCCTCTCTTCCCTCCTACCAAACAGGCTATTAGATTTGAGTGAGGGTCTAAAAGCCGGATAAACATCCCAATCTGGTTCTGAAACTTTGATACCTCAACCCAGACCATGTCAAAGCAAAGCTTCTCAATTTTATGACGAACGCAAACCATATATGTAAGCATCTTTAGGCATACATTAATACATCAATGATATGAATAAAATGCAAATTGCTTAATCTATAAGCTAGGCACCATGCCTGCACATAAAGGTTTGTTCTCCAGTAGAGTAAGTTGTGTTGAACTTGAAGTCTTTGCCTTAGCGGATCTTAAGTTGGTTCTTGCATTGTTTCCTTAGTATTATTGTTAAAAAAAAAAAAAAAAAAAAAAAACTTCAAAACTCTAACGAATGATTAAAGAATGTTTGCTCAGATCGGGGACAAATCTTTCGATATTGTCCATGAAGTGGATGCGCCGGGAGAATTTTTTCAGATCATTGAAAGAGGTAAAGGTGTAGTTCGAAGACTATGGGTTCTAAGATGGGAACTGGTTTGGATCTGCCAAACCTTGGAAGCTTTCTCAAAAGGCAGAAAAAGGATAGTGTTCCCAATTGGTGTGCACGGTCGCAACAGGAGTATTCTCCTATGGAAAGGTTCAAACCAGAGGGGGAATTTCATGAAGATAGAAGGCAGTTCGCCGAAGGGGATTCGTTCTATATTTTTGCCGGAGGATCCATTGGAAGGGGGATGGTCAATCTACTCTCAAGCATTCAGTTCAATGGGTCTTTCCAAACCAGAATCAGCCAACAAGAGTAGGGAGTCATACCTGAAGGTTAGCAGACTTGTTGAATGGCCTGTCGATCCCGTTATGGTGGTTTCGAATCCAGCTCTCACTCACGAAGATTTGGAGGTTCATATGGGGTCGTGTGGTAGTCGTCTTAACTTCCTACGACGATGTCTGATCGGCAGGCTTGGAGATCTGCGCACCCCAGTTCCAGATAGAAGCAAGGTCGAAAAATGGGCTCTCCGCCACTGGGGGATCCAAGCAGGCTTGAGGGTACTTGACTTAAATGGTGCCTGGTTCCTTTTCGAGCTTCCGTCGGAGAAGGAGGCCAATAGAATCCTCAATCGTAATCTCTGGACTTTCGAAGGTCAGCCAGTGACGCTACAGCCATGGACGCCGTCGGGTTGCTACTCGGGAAGGGAAGCTAAGGGCTTTGTATGGATGCGATTGATGGGCTTTCCGGCCTTTTTATGGAGCACGGAGGTGTTCCAAGCGTTGGGGAATAGGATCGGTCATTTCGTGATAGTGGACAGAGACACCGCCGACCGACGGCACCTAAGATGGGCGCGAATCTTGATTCGCGGTCGACCGGAAGATGTCCCTGGCTCCTTCAGCATACGATGTGGAAAATGGTCCTTTACCATCCCTGTATGGTCGGAGAGTGGTCCGAGGTGTGTAGCAGCAGACCCCAGCCAGCCGGAAGTTGCAGCGGCCACGGAAAGCAAGCATACGACTGCTCGGCGAGCTCACGCGCCAAGGGCACGTCCGATCGCGAGGCGCCAATCTGACACGAGGATACGACAGAGGGATGCGAAGGTACGAACCTCTGACAAAGGGCTGCGACGACCTGCTACGAGGTTACGGCTCCCTGACATGGATGTTCGACAACGGCCAGATGCTGACGATTGTACAGAAGAAGATTTGAATTTCGAAATTCCTCTGGACGACAGTCGGCTGCACCGTTGGAACTCTCCAGACCTTCCCGATCTTTGGCCAAACATGAAGCGTTGGGGCTTTAAGGGCCAATCGAATACTCAGCATACTGGGCCGCATGGAATGGGCCACCAATAGGGCCATTCGATTAATCATCAGCTTGGGCCGCATGGAATGGGCCAGTTTAAAAAGGGCAGGCTTCCTATAAGAGGAATGGGCCAAACGTTTAAAAAAAGGGATGTTATTAATGGGTTGACCAAAGGTAGTCTCAATCTGTCCCAAAGAAATGAGAAATTTAAAGGGGCCCAATTAGAGATACATGAGCCCAGATCGGGACATCCATTTGAACATGGGGCTCACAAGTTGCAAATCCATGTACACAATTCGGAACACAGCGACGTAGCAACTGGAAAGGGAGCTATGACGGCTTCGGAATACAGAGACGCTACAATTGGCCAAGGATCTCCGTTGGCTAATGGAGATGCAAACCATGATTCAGAAACAGAGCAAAGAAAAGGACGTCTTGAGAAGCAGCATGTCCAGGTGGAAGACAGCTCGGATTGCCATGAATCTGAGCTGAGTAACATGGCAGATGAATGTGAATTTCTTCGGTACTTGGAAGGCAAATACAGTTCAGTTCCTCCTCAATATAATTTGGGGGCAGGTTGCTCTTTTTCTGCTGATGAGGAATCAGCTTCTACTCAGGGTATGAATATGCTGACAAGCGAACAAGGGGGTGCCTTGGTGATGCGCAGCCAGGAATTCTCAGAAAATCCAGAAGACTATAACCCGTTAGCAGTAGCTTTGCCGGCCGGACACTCCGACGATGCCAATCCTATTCAAGCAGTTCAAACGGCAGAATTGTTATGCCATCAACGGCAACTATCGGATGATTGGGTGCTTCGGAAAATGCAGAAAATAAGCAAGCTGCTGGGAGTCACATGTGCAGGCTTTGAAGGTCGGTTGCAGGAACTATTCAGCGAGATAGTGGAGAGTAACTCGTTGTCAAGACCTTGTTCTGGTAATGCTTCAGAGAAGAACAAGGACGATAAATCAGCTAGAAGATTGAAATGGGTAATGAAAGAGTTATCATGCTCGGTAAATTACGGGGGAAGCAAAGAGATGGTAGCCTTTGGGGAAGGTTTGGAAAGGGTCTAATTTCTGTTTTTTATGCATTTAAAAATTTTATCTTGGAATGTGAGGGGTTTGAATGACCCAGATAAACGTTCAATCATTAAAGGTTTGGTAAAGGAATGGCAACCAACGGTAATCTGCATTCAGGAAACTAAAATGGCAAGTATTTCGAGGAGCCTTGTTCGTTCCATTTGGGGTTCAAGATGGATTAAGTGGGTTGTTTTGAATGCGCACAATACTGCTGGGGGGATTTTGGTTGCTTGGGACTCCCGAATGATAGATGACATTGAGCACAAAGTGGGTGATTTTTCCATCTCTTGCAAGTTTAGATTGGCTTCCAATTCCCTTGAGTGGGGTTTTTGTGGTGTCTATGGTCCAGTGATTGATGGTGCCAAGGACGCTTTTTGGGATGAGCTGCAGTCGATGATCTCTTTATGGCAGGTTCCATGGTGCATTGGAGGGGACTTTAACGTTGTGTGGTTCCCGAGCGAGAGGCGAGGGGGTGGAAGGCTGACTCCAACAATGAGGGGCTTCAATGAGTTTATCAATTCTCAAGGCTTGTTGGACTTACAGTTAGAGGGAGGGAGATTCACCTGGTCTAGAGGAGGTAAACAAACGTCTATGTCTCGTTTGGATAGATTCCTAATCTCAAATTCCTGGGAGGATGTCTTTTTAGGTATTTCCCAAAAGTGCCTTCTAAGACCTTATTCAGATCATCACCTAATTATGTTGCATTGTGGGGGTCTTAGCGTAGGTAAAAGCCCATTTAGATTTGAAAACATGTGGCTTGAAGCGGAAGGTTTTGTGGATTTGGTAAGGAATTGGTGGGACTCCTATGAAGTTGCCGGGTCCCCTAGTCACTGCATTGCCAGAAAGCTAAAGCTCCTCAAAGAAGATCTAAAAAAGTGGAACCATGAGGTCTTTGGTATTATTCAGATCAGAAAACAGAATTTGTTGACTAACCTGATGGAGTTAGATAGGGAAGATCAATTAGGTTCCCTTTCTGATGATAGAAGGAATGCAAAAGATGGATTAAAGGGCCAACTAGGGCAGATTCTAAAGATGGAGGAAATTTCCTGGAGGCAAAAATCTCGGGCTATTTGGCTTAAAGAGGGAGATCGCAATACAAAATTCTTCCACCGAACGGCTACTTCTCACTATAGGAAGAATAAGATTTCCTCCATAGTTAAGTTGCTTTTGTGGAGGGTCGTCAAATCTTGGATGCGGCTCTCATTGCCAATGAGTGCCTTGACTTTAGGCTCAAACAGAAAAGAAAAGGGATTGTGTGCAAGTTGGATCTTGAAAAGGCCTTCGACCACGTCAACTGGAGCTTCTTGATGAGTATGATGATTAAGATGGGTTTTGGGAGCAGGTGGAGAAAGTGGATTCAGGTGTGCATTTCTACAGTCTCCTTTTTGGTCTTGGTTAATGGCTCTCCGACTGTTTTTTTTTGCTCCTCTAGAGGCTTGAGGCAAGGTGACCCTCTATCCCCGTTTCTTTTTGTGATTGCTATGGAGACTTTGAGTCGTTTCTTGTTCCGTGCTGAGGAGGTCGGCCTTATCAAATGCTTCGACTTAGGGGATAGGAGGGGTGGTGGGGTTGCCATTTCCCATCTTTTGTTTGCAGACGACACCATTATTTTCTGTGATCCATCAGTACGCCAACTCCGCTTCGTGCGATGTATCCTTGTGTGCTTTGAAGCCATGTCGGGTTTGCGGATCAATCTTTCAAAAAGTAGCATTACTCCGGTTGGTTCGTTACAAGGGGTGGATTTGTTAGCTAGCACGTTAGGTTGCAGCGTGAGTTGCTTTTCCTTGGTTTACTTGGGTCTTCCGCTAGGTGCTTCTCCGCGTTCCATTGGGGTTTGGGATACTGTTGAGGCGAGGTTCTTCAGCAAATTGTCAGGATGGAAGGGTCAATTTCTCTCTAAGGGAGGCACGCTCACCCTTATAAAAAGCACTTTGGCAAACCTTCCCACCTATTTCATGTCTTTCTTCCTTATGCCAAAGTCTGTTTGCAGAAGGTTAGAGAAGATTCAAAGGGATTTCTTATGGGG
Organism: Nyssa sinensis; assembly: GCA_008638375.1. Lineage (NCBI taxonomy): Eukaryota > Viridiplantae > Streptophyta > Magnoliopsida > Cornales > Nyssaceae > Nyssa > Nyssa sinensis. The sequence goes on from CM018034.1 coordinate 17,120,666, forward strand.
TCAAGACAGGGACCGCAACAAGATTCATTTAGTGGCTTGGAATAAGATTAAGAAGCCAGTGCCTCTTGGTGGGCTAGGGGTGAAAGACTTGGGCATTTTCAACACATCTCTCTTAGGTAAATGGTTATGGAGGTTTGGTGAGAGTGCTGGGGAGCTGTGGAGGGAGATCATTGTCGCTAAATATGGGTGCGACTTCGGCGGTTGGTGTTTGGGCAGCGTGGAGGGGCCCCGGGGATGTGGTCCCTGGGGTCCCATTAGGAGTGGTTGGAGGCTCTTCAACGAAAAGTGTAGTTTTGTCATTGGGAATGGGAGCCGCGTTAGATTCTGGGATGATGTGTGGAATGGGAATGAGCCGCTCAGGGTGAAATTCCCTTCTTTATATGTTCTGGCTTCAAACAAGGAGGCTAAAGTTTGTGATTACTTAGAAAGAGCAGGAAATCGGCTTGTTTGGACTCCGCATTTTAGGCAGAACTTTTATGATTGGGAGTTAGAAGAAGTGGACTCCTTTCTTGGCCACATTTGCAGCTGTCGTGCTATGGAAGGCAGGGAGGATAAGAGAGAGTGGCTTCCGAACAAGAAGTCTTTTTCTGTTAACTCTTTCTACAAGTGTCTGTTCGCCTCGGAAATTCCGCTCTTCCCTTGGAAGACCATATGGCTCTCAAGAGCCCCCCCTAAGGCCTCTTTCTTTGCATGGGAAGCTTCATGGAAAGCCATATTAACTGCGGATAATCTGAAGAAACGAGGCTTCAACTTGGCTAGTAGATGCTATCTTTGTAAGCAGGAAGAGGAAATGGTGGATCACGTTCTCATCCATTGCCCAGTCTCTTGGAGTTGCTGGAACATGATTCTTGCTCTTTTTGGTGTTTCTTGGGTCATGCCGGGCTCCGTCAGGGATCTTTTGTTGGCTTGGGTAGGGTGCAACCCTTCAGTTGAGATTAAGAGACCTTGGTGTTTGGCCCCTATTTGTTTGTTATGGAGCATTTGGCTTGAACGTAACAAGCGTGTCTTTGAAGAAGTGGAACTTCCCATTCCCATTTTTAAAGACGTGCTTTTGCGTTTATTATTTTTTTGGTCTAAAAGAGGTTTCCCCTGTTAATGTCTCTTCTTTTGTAGATTTTTTGGGGTCGTTAAGACCTTTGTAAAGCTTTTGGGGCTTTTGGCCTTGTTGCCCTTTTTGGGCTCTTTTATAATATACACCTTTACTTATCAAAAAAATTATTGTTAAAAAAATTGAAATATTTGTGCATATAGCACAATAGGTGTGGGTGAGTTGTTTAGGCCTCTGATTGGATTGACCTAACTGTAATGTAACTGTACAGTCATTGGTTTCTATTTTATTGTTACAATTTGTAATGGTTTTTGGGGTATGGTTCAATTGGATGACATTTCATCAGTCAAAAAAAAAAAAATGGTGAATATGGTTAGCTGATGCAGATTGTCAAATTTATAGGTAATATTGCTATCCGTTTATGAGACCCTGACAACCATCTGCATGCAGATTTTTCGATTTTGTAGATCTAAATGCCATAAGAACTTCAAAATGAAGAGGAACCCTCGTAAAGTTAAATGGACCAAGGCTTATAGGCGCTTGCATGGAAAGGACATGACACAAGTAAAGAAACTTAAAATTTATTTGATTATCTTTCCCCATTTTTTCCTCGTAGTGTCACTGGATGATTTAAACTTCGGTGATAACTTGTTCCTTTGCTGTTGCATTTTCTACTTCCAAGGATTCGACCTTTGAGTTTGAGAGGAAGCGAAATAGACCTGAGAGATATGACAGGAATATCACAGAGAACACACTTAAGGCCATCAAGAAGATTGATAAAGTCAGAGTTGATAGGGAGGCTAGACACCATGCAAAGAGGTTCTTATTCTCCATTCTTATTGGGACTAGAGAGCATTATAAGTTATGTTCTTTACTTATCATTAACATCTACCAAAAATCTGGGCAGAATGAAGGGAAAGAAAGCCAAGGAGCAGAGGGAGGCAGCAAAGGAGTTGGAGCAGAGCATCCATATGGTCAAAGCTCCTGTTGCACTCCAACAGGAGCCATCTCTCACTTTACCCAAGATCAAAGTGAAGGTATCCCAACAGCAAGCAGAAGAAAATCGCATGGAAGAGTGATTTTGTTACCATTTAATGCTGTTTCACCCATTTTCCCTCCGAGTGTTTTTGAGCCCATAATTCCAATGAGTAGGAGCATAAATCTTCTCGTCTGTGGAGGTGGAAGCTTTTGTTCCTGTTTTCATTACATTTTGGTCTGTCTTAGGTATTTATGCATAGTCTGTACGGATTGTATCTTCTCTTGTTATTTGGTGTCTAAACATGCTTTTTGGAGATTATATATTGATGTAAACTATATTTGGCAATGAAGTGTGCACGATGCCATACGGGAAATTAATCTCACCCTTGAAGAACACAGAAGAAAGAACGTTCTGAATCTTAAAACAATTTTGTGTTTGAATTCCATCTTGTGCCACCCGGATGGATTCGTAATTGTCACTACTCTATTTCTGTGCAGAGTCATTTAGGCTTATTCTATCATTTATGAAAAACACACTCGTAACAAAATACGAAACTTCACCAATGCCTTCAAGTTGGTGCAAAAATATCACACATTTAAATTTTGCTCAGAATTGTAACCACTAATTGTGTTTGTTGCCCTTTTATTGATGACTTCTTCCCCATGAGAGATGCTAATCTACCTCAATTTGCTTGTTTCTAGTCTCTAAAAGAATATTTGGCACTTTATTTGCTTTTCCATGCATCTGTATCCACTGTACACTTTGCCTTGCTATGCTGACTTCTTGATTCATGTAAATCCGAGTGACTACATTTCTCGTTGCCTGCTGCTCGGTACTAAATAGATGTTGTTGTTCACTTTTATTCATGTATCTTGGTTTTTTTATTCTATAAAATTAGAGTACTTATTGGTTTATCGAGTTGAGTTTAATAAATTAATGAGTTTCAAAATATGTTTTAAGTTTGGTTTGTTATTTTGCTAGTTGATTTCAAACGAATTTTTAATCGAGTTGATTACAAGTTGAGTTCGAATAGTTTGATTTTTTTACAACCTTAATTCACATGTCTTGAGAAACTATTGATTGTCGGCAGTAGAGGTCTGGTTCATGCATCACCTTGTAACCTTGGAATATTCTAATTGCTATTATCTCACAAGGACACTTGCTTTGTTTCTGGATGCTTAGTTAGGCATATTTGAATGTCTCATAAAAATACTACTGTTCTATTTTGTTTTGTTGAATTTGAGGGCTTGAATCCATTGTCTTTATAAATTTCTTCTTGTTTGCTTGGTCATGAAGGTGATCTGATTCTGACAGGAGAATGTTTTATCTTTTGTTCTCCAAGTAGACGTGTGAAAACAAATCAAAACTTGGTTCAGAATTAACCATAGGAACAAGAAAACCAACCCCACCCTGGGATTCAATAATCCCCTATATTCTGGATTATCCTATCCGGGGATAAAATAATCCCATTACAGAATGTGCAACCAAACGAGGGATTAACACAATCAATGGGATAAAATAGTGTTATCCCCCCCAATGCCAAAGGAGACCGTGGGGTACAGGTACCAAACTTCTAGTTGTCCAACCTTCCTTGATTTGGTCAATCATGAGAGTGAAAATCATGGGATGAGATCTTTGCCTTCTGTGCAATGTATGGAACCTGACGTATGCCTTGAGATTCAGGCACTATTGCACTTGCAGTTGACCAAAAATACATTATCCCCGAGTTATTATTGGGTGATTCCAAAATAGTGCATAATCTATGAATGACATTTTTTTTCTTCTGACCGTTGAAATCATGTAGTATGAGACTATTTGAATATCACCTAGAAGTGTAACATCAGAGAGAGAACCCAAAAGGGTGATCCAGTGGTTATAGAATCGAAGATAGGGACAAGTTGTAAATTATGACTTGCGGGTGATTTCAGGTTTCGAGAAAAAAAACATAAAGAAAATTGCCCTCACGGATCTTATGGCCATTGTTTTAAGTTTGAAGAAATGTTATGAGTTGGTTGAATTTAGGTTCCGTTGGGGGCCCACTGGGTAGAAAAAATTCGCTGTTGGAAATAGAAATTCATTTTTAAGCTTAGTGGAATTTTCTGTCCTTTAGATAATTCTACAATAATCAAAAAGTTTTCCCGTCTACTGTAAGGAATATAATCTATATACATATATATATATATATATTATATTGTTAGTATATGTATATGTTTAGTTTATGCAGAGAGAGAAGGCAGCAGAGTGTAGGGATAGAATAGAAGAGATGACACAAGAAAATAAAAATAACGCGGGAGGAAAGGAACAGGGAATTTAAAGAATCAATTTCCATAATTAATCTATGTTTTTTGTGTTAACATGAAAATTTAGTTTCAACAACTTGTTTCCAAATAGAAGCAAAAAGCCATCCAAATCCAACAGAAAGTTGCTGTACAATATCTTTGAATTTAAAGATTCATTTAAAGTGATGTAGTGCACACTGCATTATTATAATTATCTTTTTAAACTATGTTTGTTTGTCGGAAAAAATTAGATAAATTAGTTTCGATGACTTTGTGAATTTGGTGTTTGGATTAAAAAAAAAAAAAAAGACTCATTAATAGTACCAGAAGTAAATAATGATCCATAGTGTAAATAAAATAATGAGAGGAATGGATTAAAATTACTAATCCTATCACTATAGAGAGTTAATTCATTCTTATACAATTCATAAAACAAACATGGCTCGAGATTAGCTTGGTAGACTTTTAGATTGCACATGCTATTAGTTGATGAGATGTCTTATCATTTTGCATATGTTTAATGATATTACAAGGACGAAGATAAAGTATCTAATGTGAAGATTAAAGTAGTTATGTTTCCTAATCTATGTTTAGGGAGTGCTTTTCAATTGAAGCTACTCAACTTGCCAAATGAACACTTGATTTCTTTTAGAAAATTATATAGACCAGGACTTTAAACTCTGTAGTTCTATGCAGCTATATAGATGAAATGCTGCAATGCAAATTATTTGATGGATTCAAGGCCATCTCTAAATAATTTGAGGTCTAAAACAGTTTAATAATTATATAAGGCGTTATTATTATTATTATTTTTTATATATTTAAATATATTGCTTTTGAGATGCAAGAAGAATAAATTTTAAATAAAATGCATAACGATCTTAAAAAACTTGTTAAATAGTTATACTATAAGAGTTTTTATTAATATAATCATAAATAAAAATTTATTAAATATATAAAAATGTTTTTACCGCTTTCACATTAGATATATATACATATATATATATATATAATTTAGGAATATAAAATTGTAATAGCATTCCATTAAAAAAGATGTATATACTAAATAATAATACAATTCTTACATAATTCAATAATATTAAGCAACAAATAATTTGAAATAGAATTCAAGGAAAAGAATTTACAAAATTATAAACTAGGCAGTATAAATCACATTTTTTAAATGCAAGTATATAGTGGTAGAAAAGGAGAATAATTTCAATAGAACTCTTAAACTCTTTTTCTCGAGTGTTTATTGAGCTTTATGTAATTAAAATTTTATAAATTTTAGATTTTTATTTAAATTATATTATAAACACTTAAAATTTAGAATCTTCTTTATGAGTGAGAATTGAGATAATTACTTTTTTGACTTAATGGTATAGCCCGTCCTCAATGAAGTAAAATTTACATTTTCTTCTAGTGAATAAGGGGTAGAAATTGAAAATATCTATTGAGACTAGAAGTGTCTCATATCATCCACCAATTTTTTAAGATTTTGTAAAATACAAATTCAACATTTTTTTTGATAAATCAGTAAGGAGTATTCTGCGTCAGTTTACACGTATTAGACTAAATCTTTTTCCTCGTAACAATTAAACCCACCTTTTAAGCTATAACTGTCAATAGTTTGTATTAGTTTATTTTAAATTATTTTGATTTTTTTTTTACATTTATCTATCTTTAAATTATTTTCTTTGAACTGTGAAATGCCTAATTCGGGATTGCAATTTTGATCTATTTTATAAAACAAATAGGCTGTGACTGTCACCGGGTCTTTTGTTTTGTGTCATTCCAACTTGCAACATGCATGACATAGTATTGCCTTTTCTTATAAGAGTTAATATCTTCATAATCTAAAAGGGATTTAATTAAGGGATTGCTAATCCCATGAGCTGTCTGACTGGTCTTTTTCTTATGTTCCCTCTATTTGCTCTCTTTCAAGTCTAAAAAACAATTGGGTCATTTTCAATACTACAATAAGCATGTGGAAAGAGTATATCTTTCTTTTTTTTTTCTTTTTTTTTTTGGGGGGGAGGGGGGGGGGGGGGGGCGTTGTAATTCACAAATAGAAAATATTCTCCTGCAAAATAAAAAGACAATTTCCTGTAGAAGCATGAGATATTAGTGTAGTATTTGCCAAGAATTCTCGACGGTCAAGTTAGATTGATAGCTTGAGGAAGCAAAAGTGAATAAGTAGGAAAGCTAGGGGTTCTCTAGTGAGATTGCGTACTTGGTGTATCTAGGCCTCATAGTTTAAATAGCCAACTTGACTTAGGAAGAACGTGTCCTTGATTGCATGTAACTCTTTGATTATGGGAGGAAATCGGGCCGTGGATGGCATTTTTATTGGAGGTTATGTTTTCAATTTTTTTTGGAATCACGGTAGCTTTCCGCTTTGAAATATTTAAATGGGATTGACTTGATTAAGAGATTTGAGCTGCTGATAGATTTGTACCGGGTCGGAATAGCAACGGGGCGGGTTCGGGGCGTGGTGACCCTTTCCCGACCCCGTCCCCGACCCCGTTTATATTTTCTTCCCCCGACCCTGCTTCGCCCTTTTTAGAGGTCTACTCTGACCCTAACTCCGACCCCATTTATATTATCTGATTTTACCTTGTCCCCGTCCTGAACCCCTATATATATATTTTTTAATTAAGTTAAAACTTTTATTTTAAGAAGTAAATTAATTTTTTTTGCCAAATTAACTAATATAAAAAAAAAATGAGTGCAATATTAAAAACCTTAAAACTAATTTTATATAGTGTTATTTATTGATAAATATAATATGTATAAATATAAAAAAAAAACTTAATTTATAAACGGGACGGGGTCGGGGCAGGGTGACCATCCCTCGAACCCGGCAGGCTTTTAAAAGCCCTACTCCGACCCGCCCCAGGCCCCGTTTATGAGCACACCATACCCGCCCCATTAAGGACAGGACGGGGCGAGGCGGGACAAATTGCCATCCCTAGTACTGGCATTATGCCCGAGCTGGGATTATGCTCGAGCTGTGCTGGGCTCTAATAGGAACAGATCATTGAGTTGGAGCCCATATACGAGCTAGGACATATTTGTTGATGTTGCACTTTTTCGCTGTAGCCGACTTTGATGGTTTGCGACCTGAAGAACACTTAAGAAGATGATTAGAGGACCACTGGATTGGCTCCGGCGATAGCCGCTCCGATGCTTAAGTTAATAAACTGAATTGAAAAGACTATAATGCAAGCCAAAGAATGAGCATAGAAAATAAAGCGTACCTCTAGGGTTTAATATATAGATGGTGGCTTTCCTAAGTTGATTAGGATTTGGAGCCATGAAAGTAGAGATTTGATCATCGAAGATAGTAGTTTCCATGTTTGACATTGTATTAAAATAGAGATAACTATATGTGGCAGTTTCCTTGTAAAGACTGTTTCTTTATTCCCTGCTCGGCAGATATTGAGGCGGTGATGAGTTCTGAATAGTGGAGAGTGCTTTGGAGGTCCGTGCTCGGACCTATAAGCTTTCGTAAGAATGTAGCTTTGCTCTGTAGGCGTGAGCTCGGCCCTTTAAGTTTCGTAGGTCTGCTCTGAATGCTCGGAATGCTTTGGATGACTGAGCCTCTACTTGATCTATTGACACACGTGTCGCTTGAGGATTGGTTTGTCGTTTTGTGGTATATCAGTTGTCATGGTTGTCCAGTCTTATCAAACAGGTGTAATTTAGGTACCATGCTCTTTTTTTTTTGTATATATAGCATGCCATTATTTGATGAGCGAATTTATGCTCTTATTTTTTGTATGTATAATTGTCAATGTAATGGAAAGTATATTTGTCAATTAGAGGTGATTCGATGGTTTGTTTGTTTGGTAAGAATTTATTTTTATAATGTAACACAAAATTAGAAAATATAAATATATTTTTTTCCGTATGATCCACTTTTCCCTTTCGATTGTTGCCATTTTCAAAATAGTCAGGTGGAAAGTGCATGGATTTTTGTATAGTTGTATCTTTGATGGAAATAGTTTTTGTCAATGAGATGATTCGCGGTCAGATGTAAGAATTTTTTGGGATAATGTAATTTTCGTTTACTATGGTTTCATTTTCTTTTCGACTGTTGCCATTTTCAAGCTCTACTAGGCGCGTGGAAAGAGTATGTATTTTTGTTCAATTTTTTCCTCGATGGAAATTGTTTTTGCCAACCATACATGATTCACGGTATGTTTGGTTGGTGAGAATTTTTTGGGATAATGTAAGGCGAAAAGAGAAGATTTTTCTTTCAGTGGGATTCCATTTTCCTTTTGATTGTTGCCTTCACGTTTCTGGGTGTTTGGGTACTTGGTTGTTTCCTTTTGGATATTTGACCATTATTAACTAATAAGAGGAAAAGAGAAAAAAAAGACTTTGGAATCCCATATTTTCAGCAATGAAGGGAAGCATGAAGTTGAACATTTGAATTAAAGCTTTTTTTAGGAATGTATTTGGCTCCAAATCAGATAAAAATAATCTCTTGTAATATAAGTACATGTCACAATTTTAATTTATCATGTATGTAATTATATAAATATTATGTGATTATTTAATTTTAACAAAAAAATAAAATAAAAATAAAAGTACATGTGTATTGTATAACATCAATTTGTAGTTACGAAAAGTATCAGAATATTTAATTTGGAATTAAATATTGTTATTTCTCTTTTGAGTAGACGGATTATAAGCCAACCATGATAAATCTATTGTATTAATTGATTAAACATATTGAGAAAAATTTACATTTTCATGAATAACGTCAATTGAACACCATATAACCATTATGTATAAATCTATATATTGCCATTGAAATCAGAGCTTTAGGATCATATTGACTTCAATTACATGCATGCATGCCATCTTTCTTTGGTATTTTTATTCATGTTGTGGGCATGAATTCCTTCTATTATAAAGATTTTCTTGTTATCTCTACCATGATACAAGGAAGAACACTCTCTCGGTGATTCAAGTTCCGTTTGGAGCACGAGTGTGTGTATTATTTTAAAAAATAGAATTTAAAGAAGGGATATAGTTGCACAACAGCAGTCTCTCTGTCTCTCTCATGTTTTTTTCCCATGTTCCTCTCACTCCCCCTCACCATGTTTAATTCTCTTTTGAACCTCTTCCAACCTCACTTATGTTCTCTTTCTAAGAGAAGTGATCATGTGCATCATCTTCTGACTGCAAGTATCAATTCGATCTGAGTATTTTAATGTCCGTGAGAATCAAACTTAAGATTTACGTTCGAGTTTACAACTTGTCCTTCAACAATGAGCCTTCACCAACTTAGTGACCGGTGGCTGGATAGATCTATTGATCTGGGTTGATGTTATGGAGCAAATTCAATTGGTGGACAATATTAGTGAAATGACCCAAAAACAAAGTAGCAGTTATGGACAATCATACCCTATTCTAGTGGTTCCTTCAAAGGATTTAGTCTCATCATATTCATTTAATCAGTACATTCTAGTTGGCCATAATGGGGTGCCCTGGGACCAGACTATCTGGGGTCCATACCCCAAAAGATTGCCCCATCATCTGGACCCAAAGAGAAGTAATAATGGTCCCCTTGAATTGTCATAATATGCCTTTGTGACAGATTCCCCATTCAAACATTTCTTCATATTCTCTTTACATAGAAAAGACATTTCTTCATCTTCTCTTTACTCTTCACCTTCTCTTTACATAAAAAAGGTAGGTGTCATTAAGAGTATAATAATAACATGACACTAGCATGTTCTAAATCAAAATGTCTCATGTTCTAAATCAAAATGTCTCTTCTTTCTTCCTTTTCTATTGATCCTTTCTTTCTAACTTTCTAAACCTTAACTTTTGCTTTACTTTCTTTTCATTTTGTACTAGATGAATTATACAAAATGAATATATATATATATATGTGTTATAATTTATCAATTATTCTGTGTCTTAGGTCTGAATTAGAGAGAGAGAGAGGGGAGCAGGGTGAGGATCCTAATGAATATCAAAAGAAAAATGTTATAAATATAACAAATTTTATCATCACAATTTTTCACTCATAGAAACAAGATAATAAGATTTACATGTATTTATTATAATAAATTCTATCACCTTATCTTTAGAATGAGAACATCTGTTGGTACAACATTACTCATATTTAATTGTCTTAGGAGACATGTAATTGAATTTAATGTTCCTTCCTCCCAACTGCAACCAGATGACAATTTGTACTAAAGAATGTAAAATAGTACTGAACCATTAGACTTTAACTACTCAACACTGATATTACTATAATAGTTATAATTATATTTATTATTATTATTATTAAAGGTGATAAGAAGGGTTATAAAAAAAGAAAGTGTGTAGCTCACATTGTTCTTTCAACTTTTAATCATAGGCGTGTTGGGTTGGGAGTAGGTGTTGGTGGGTCAACAGAATGGCTTTAATTTGTGGGAGCCAACACATACTGTCACAATCATCTCAATGCCCCAACTCACCATTGGTTAAAAATTATGACCCCAAAATTCATCTCATTCGCATCACTCATGTATGATGTATCTTTCAAACCCTTCATTTGACTGTTATCCAAAACCGTAACAATTTCCTACACTTCAAACTCAGTTTATTGATGTTTCACCTCTTGCTAATAATTTTTCAAGTCTACAACAACTGACTCGAAACAATATGAATGTGAGTTGGGTAAGAATAACACTTGTAAAAAATAAAATGAGATAAAATTAATTAAGTTGGTATCATCGTATAACTGGGGGATAGGGGTGATGACTAGAATTAGTTTTAGTAGAGATGGTGAAATTAAAAATATATGATAATGTGTAATTTAACTAAGTGAATAATTTTAAATAAAATAGAATGATGAGATACAATTTATTTAACAGAATAAAACTTTACTAGTTGAGTTGAGTGCCCTATCTCGAAACTTTACCAATTAAGATACTATTTAGTGACACTTTTATAAAGTTTTTTTTTTTTTTTTACTTTTTTTGTTTAAATAAGTAAAAATAAAAATAGTATTGATTTGCTCTTTTTTTATAACTTTTATATACTTACAATTCTGTTTATGTTCGTTATACATATTTATATATTTATATCCTTGATTAATATATTTCTATCTAATATTTACATGGGTAAATGTCTATATATATAAATATATATTTCTCTATACACTTATATATGCTTATACACGTCTATACACACACATATACATGCATATACATTTGTATATACTTAAACAATTATTTTTTCTTTGATCAAATAAATTTTTATTTTTATTTTTACTTTTAAATAAGAAAGCAGAAATTGGCAAAATTATTTTTTTACTTACTAAAAATAGTTTACACAAGTTTTATCAAATGGGACCTCAATTAATGTTTTGTAATATTTTTAATGTTTGAATTAGTCAATAATCACAAGCCCATAATTTAATCATAGTAATGCTAGACTCAGACTTGGTCATATACATATATATATATATATATATAATTTATTGTTTATTTTCATCTTAAAATTTGTAAATATCTGAGATGAGCAGTCAAGAAAGACTAAAGAAAGAAATCCTGATAGTTTGTCTGAAAGTTCTATTCTTTTCGTTCTCATATATAAGATGGAGATATATTAAGGTGAGAGGAAGAGAGATTCATAATTTAATACAAATGGCCCGTCAAGAACCTGAATTTAATTGCCTTTGCTCTCATTTAACTTCCTCTCAATTTCCTAAATAGAATAAGGGCCAAGGCCTTGTCTTGCCTTCAATTCAATCTCTTCATTTCTTCTCAGGACAAGGCCAAAGAGAAACTCATTTCTCCAAACCATTACTCTCTCGCTCTCTCTACAATGAGGGACTTGGCTTCTTGTTTTGGTGAATATGCAGTACAAGTGTCTGATGCTGCTTCCTGTTCCAGCTATGCAAACTATTCTTGCATCTCTCCAGGTCTGGTCCCTTCAATCCAAAATGCAGTCACCTGTATATACAAAACCATCCTCTCCTCTCAAAAGCAGGTCTTGATCACAGTCACTTGGTGCAAGAACAACCTGACTCAAGGCCTGAGCATAAACCTTGGCGATGACCCATCAACTGCATTCAAACTCAACACCAATTTGCGCCTATTTAGGAAGAAGAAAGGCAACAAATCATTCGAATTTGATAGTTTCAAAGTTTGAAATCTTCTGGGATCTCTCCACAGCTAAATACAACACAGGACCCGAACCCATTGACGGATTCTATGTCCTAGTCATGGTTGATTCAGAACTTGGCCTAGTTCTCGGGGACATGGCTGGAGAAGCTGTAGCCAAAAAGCTGAAAACTGGCACTCCAGCTGCTAAATTCTCATTAGTTTCACGACGAGAACATTTCTGTGGCAACACCCTTTATTTGACCAAGGCTCAGTTCAGCGATTCAGGGACTTCACACGACATTTTGATACGTTGCAGCGGAGAAAATGAAGGTCTGAAGCATCCAATTTTATCAGTTTGTATTGATAAGAAGATGGTAATTCGCGTAAAGAGGCTGCAGTGGAATTTCCGAGGGAATCAGACAATTTTTGTTGATGGGTTGCAAGTTGATCTCATGTGGGATGTTCATGACTGGTTCTTCAATCCGGCTTCTGGTTATGCAGTGTTCATGTTCAGGACAAGAAGTGGGATGGATAGCAGGTTGTGGTTGGAGGAGAAATTGGTGCAGAAAGAGCAAGAGAATGTTGAATTCTCATTGTTAATCTATGCAAGTAAGACCCCATAAACAAAAATCACCTGTCTTATTTTTTTTTTAAACCTTCTACTATCTTAATCGTTCTTTAATTTTGTTTTGAATACTTTTGAAACAGATAGGTACTTTATTCTTTTGATAATTAGTAAAATGAAATAACTTGGAGTGCAGAATCAAAGTTTTTTTTTTTTTTTCTTCTCTTGAGTTTCAAAATTTTGAATCGAAGGATAGAAGAATTGTCTGGTTCTAAGCTCTGTCTCTCTCTCTCTCTCTCTAAATTCTGTAGTTAGAAAGATTTAAGGGAATTTATATGATTGATCACTTCATTAATCCAATCACTATTATTTGAATCATGGGATTATCTGAAACTTAACGCATCTATTTAGAGTGCTAGTAAATATGAGGATAAATGATTGTTACAGGTAATGAGGCAACAAAAAGGAAGAAAAAAAAAAAAACAAAAAAAGACAGCCAAATGAGCTTTTGGGGATTTTGAAAGATTTCACTAAAGATTTGGCAAAAGTGCTTTTATGCACTTGGGAAGATTTTGATGAGATTGCTTTGGGCCTTAAAATCAGGACAAAATAAAGTTGAGAATCACCTGATTGTTTGCTGGGTGAGGGTCCAAAGTTTATTTATCTCTGTCCATGCAGATAAATTGGGAAGACTGTTCCTGTCAAGATGGGCGTTGTCGTGCCCAGCCGGTCTGATACTCCACATTCCATCCTCAATATCTGCATTAATGTAAATTTAATTATGGTGGTTTTGAAACATGCACTGATATGAGATTAGGTGCTCTCACAATTTCCAAATGCCAAGAAGAGCATTAGATTTCCCATTTACAGTCTTCTGGTCTTTAAATTTAAAGTCCTTTGGGAGAGTTTCATATTTTAGAAAATTGGTTTTTAAGAATTCATTATGGGAGAATGGATTTTGAAAAATATAATTAATTTGTTATTTAATAAAAATTATGTAAAAGTAATTTTAACTATTAATTTTTTTTTATATCTTTTATGTTATATATATTTATTAAGTAATGTGTAAGTGGTGGGTTAAAAAAAAAAAAATGTATAAAGGCAAACTCATTTTGAGAAGCAAGTTTTGTTAATTTTTCCAAAACTCTATTTTGTAGCTGGAATTTAGTAGATTCTATTGCAAAACTTGACTTTGAAAAGCTCTCCCAAACATTATCAAAAATCCATTTGAGATCCAAACTATGGATTGGAGGGGAGTGGCAAACACCTTCTTAAGTATTCTTATCGGGGTACCACACTGTTGGTATATGATTGTGTTGCATGAATCACGGGGAAAAAAATAGAATAAAATAAAATTGAGTGGAACGGTCTTATAATCAAATTGTATTTGAGTATTTATGCGATGTTTATGTGAGTTTCACGTAATACTTAAATTTAAGAAAGTTTCAATCATTAAATCTCAAGGCGTTTTAGTTATTAGGTAAAATAGTCTCTCCTGCAAAAATAAAATACAGTACACTTAATTGACCATCCCAAACTTGTGATAACACCGTAAAAAAGAAAAAAAAAAAACATGTTTTTAATGATACAAAAGTCACAATATTCAGGTCACGTGTTAGGAAGAATTAAACTACTTATCAGCCATTTTAGACTTCTTTTTTGGATGGCGTGAAGTTGATTTAAAAGAATTGATTGAGATTATTTGAGTATTTTAAAACAGGACCTTGTCATTAGGGTTTGAAAATTCATAGGCACCACCATGTAATTGCTGTAGAGTTGGATTAATCCGCCTGATTTCAATGGTACTATAATAGTATTATGTAACCAAAAAAAAAAATAAATAAAAAAATACTAAAAAGTCCTTAAAATAAATTTCTCAATTTAAAAAGTCATGATAATTTTTTTTAAATTTAAAAGATCCAAAAAAAGAAAACTTTTAATACTTAAAATCCAATTGTTAAATTTTATTATTACATTGTTAAAAAACATTACTGATTAGACTAAAATAACCTTTAAGACATATTTTAAAAAAAAATACTAAATAATTCATAAAATAAAATTTTTAATTAAAAAAATAACATTTTTGATTTGACTTGAAGGCCTAAAAAATAAAATCTCACTTCAAAAAATTGTTATTATTTTTTTATATTAAAAAACTTATTTTAAATATATATATATACATATATATATGTAATTTTTTTCTTTTTAAAATGTATCTTGAAAGCTATTTTAGTCTAATCACTAATATTTTTTAACGGTGTTAAGATGAAAGTTAACAGTTGAATATTTTTTGTATTAAAAGTTTTTTTTTTAAATTTTTAGATAGAAAAAAAGGTGTTATTGATTTTTTGGATTGAAATATTTATTTTAAGATTTTTTAATATTTTTCTCAAATAAAAAAAACTCAGTCTGAAAGTCTCACGTGATCTTATCGTCCAATTTAAATATTTATGTGAGATTCATATACATTCTGTAAAAACTCAAATCTGGGAATGATCACCGCGTAAAGACCTTTCCTCCATACTTTTTCTCATTAAGCTATCAAGATTTTCTTTGGAAGACCACTAATCTTCCCTTGTTTCAACATTCAAAACTACTGATATTATTTCCATCGCTTTCTTTCATGACATAGTGGCTTACTGCTTGAGTTAGCTGCCAAAATGGTCCATTCACATCTTCACCCTACTAAAGAGGGAAAATGGAATGGAATTCAATAAAAAAATTTATTTAAGTTGAAGAGTAGCACTTATTTAATAATCACTGACAATTCATCTCCTTCATTTTGGCTCATTCGGAAATCACAGTATTTGAGGTCATTTATTACCATTTTCCTTTTGTCAACTTGCCTATATATACAATATATTTATTCCTAATTTCTTCTCCTTGCCATTTCTTGATAAAAATCTTCTTCACCACCAAATTTGAATTGAAAAGTAGCTTTTTATCTTACCCGACTTACCTCTGATTATTAAATCTCCCATATTTTTAAGAGAGTAAAACCCATAGGTCCATTCAAATTGAATTTCCAACTTCTAGGAACTTGACCTACTTTTTGTGGTTGAGTTAAAGTGGAAAAAGGGCAAAAGATTTGAGTTTGTTACTCCTCAATTAAGCCCACTTTGTTTGGCAAGCCATTAAATACTTTCCCCACCAACAAATTATGATTTCCATTACATATTTTCACTCTTTGCTGACTATGTCAATTCAAATATTCTTCCTCGCAATTAAGCAATATTAAAAAAGGAGCATGAAAAACTTATATGAATATGATGCGTATACCATTTATATATCAAGTCACCTTCAACCATTTAGTTATACACAACAATCATTCTTTTTGCTTTTCTTTCCCTTTTCATTTTCCATCAATGGGTTAGGGTGAATCCCACTCTGAACGCTCCAACTTTGACTTCAATTGCTTGTGTCAATGAGGTATGATCATAGTGATTATTCAAAACATTTGCCTGCGAACAATGACTGTTTACAACCCTTCCTTGCCGGCTTCAACTTTTTGACTTTAACTTTGACTTGTTACTAACGTGTTTGGTACTTTGTAGGAAGGAGAAGTGGAGAAGGAAAGGGAGAGGGATAGAGATACATAGCTTTTTCTTATTGGTGATGGGGAAGAGGAAAGGGTGAGGAGGGGGAGAGGAAAGCCTTTCCCCTTGAACAAACTTTTGGTGCGACGGTCGTTCAGATGTAAGTATTAATTTGAGAGACTCGTGGAACTCGTACCAAGATTACATCTCCGATTATTGCACGGTGCTATGCTCGTAACAGAAATTTCTTTCCTTTTTCCTTTCCCTCCGGCTTTTCATATTCCTTTCACTGATAACTGATTGATAATTGGAGTGCTTATTTTTTTTATACAATAATGTGATAATGAAAAATCAAACTCACACCCATTACATAAAAAGTGATTATTTTTGCACCTTCAATGTCTCTAAACCATTCACCTGTAATGTCTCATTTCTTTAGTGAGACACATCAATGTCAGAAGAAGATGGATACCAACTTGCAGATGAATTGTTGTGGAATCGGCTTGGTTGGAAGCTTTTAGTCATTCAGTTCCCCAATCTAATATTTTAATGGGGTGGAAAGTTTTCTGAGAAATGTATAGGCAAAATATGGGAGTGCAATTTTTTTTTTTTTTAGTTTATAGATCTTGAAGTGGTCTTAATGGAATTCATGGGCTTACCAAAAACATGATGACACATGCCGTGAGAATGTTTGGTCGTTTTTCTCAACAATGAATTTTTTAGAAAGAAAAATTATGGATGCGATAACATGCATTTTGCCTAGTAAGTTTTATTACATTAACAATTTGGATTGAAAATGAATTGAAGTATGCTTGAATGCACTTGACTATTAAGAAACTTGTCCACCAATTATATGGACCAAGTCTCGGTTGCTTAATAAATTAAGCTTCAACAATTCTGTACTAATGAAATTCTTTAGAAAACTTATGTCGGTGTCCAAAATTGTATGTATGAAAGAAACAAATTTTTTTTTTTAATTATTTTGGATACGCCAACTTATTTTTCATTCATATTGTTAAAGTAAATAAATTATGGAAATTTTTTTAGCAAGGTTTTTAAATTATTATTTATAAATATATTAGAAATAATACTCACTAATTGCATTAGCTATGATGAAACCATTATTGGTGATACTAGGTGTAAATATCTCGTTTTGTGATCCTTGATTGAGTAGATTCGAATTCTTAATTTTGCGACATTTTAGGGACATTTTGGTAATTTTTATTATATATTTCGAGAAACCACTTGATTACGGGCACTTTTGAGGTATTTTAGTAATTTCTCGCACAATTTGGTCTTTAGGGGTAGGCCTGTAAACAAGTCGGGTCCGACCTGGATCTGGTCCTGTTTACGTAAGACCCGGATCCATTAACAAGAATAGATCTGGACCTTTTAAAAACTAATTAAACGGGCTGGGTACAGATCCGTCGGATAAGACCCGTTAAAGACCCAACTCCGTAAATCATTAACAAGCACTCTCTTTCTCTTTAATACAATATTGAAGCTAGAGAGTTTCACCTCCCAACAAAGTTACTATATATATAAATACATACATAAAAGTTAGAGAGAGAGTCTCAGTGAAGTTGTCATCTTCAATCTTCTAGTACCGTCTTGTGCTATGAAATATTTTGGAGATCACTTTGTTGAATTGTTTCATGAATCTAGCTATCAATACCATAGACTGGTGATTGGAACTCTTGTATCCTACAATAGCTTGAGAAATTTACAACTTAGAAAGGGAAAAAAAAGACTATTTGCATAACCTGCCATATCAAGAAAAACCTAAGAGCTACTTGTGCATTCGCCAAACTCATAATTTTTTAACTTTAGAAATATTTTAAAAAGGCCATTTTTGTATAGTAAATTTATAATTTGTTCGAGTAACTGAAGTCATAGATTCCTGGACTCGATTATCTAGGAGGAAAGTACCAACATCCCAAAATATTCATATAAATGATTATAATATTTTTTAACCGTCATTTCAAAAATAATTTTAAAGTGAAATTTTGGAAATTGTAAAATTTGCAGAAATTTAAAATGGTATCTAGAAAAAAAAAGTAAAATAAAAATTCTGACTAAGACTTCTCTCAAATCCAAATCACTTCAAGACATGAAATAGGTCTTTAGGTCTCTAGAACCAAAAACACAAATCAAGGAAAGAAGAGATATTAGATATAGCATAAGACATAAGGCATAAAAGTCGAGAATGAATGAATTTGAATGATTCGGTAATGTATTGCATTATCATTTCTTAGTTTTCTTTGGAAGAAAATGAATGAGCCCAAGCATATTAGTTTAGGATCTTTCCCTTTTAAAATTTTAAAAAGGGGAGTCAAGAAGGAATGACATAATTTGTTGCGTTTATTGATTTATTTTTTTGTGCAAACAGGGTTGGGTTTTTGGATCGGATATTTGGATCCGTCGGATCCAGGTCCGAATCTAGCGAAGGCGGGTCTTAGAGTCTCTGGGTTTGAGTCTAGAGCCATTTAAACTTTGTGGGTCTAGGCCTTAGAAGGCCTGCCTAAACTCGGCCCATTGATAGGCCTACCTAGGGGTAGTTTGGTCATTTTATACATTTTTGACCCTCAAGGGCATTCTCATAATTTTGCACTTCTTTTTGGTCCTTATGGGCACTCTCGATAATCCTTAGAGGGTTCCCATCTCATAGGAGTATTTTGATAATTTTACCACAGTCTTACCTCTAGTAGGACTCTTATACCTATTGTAGGATATTTTGGTAATTTTGTCAAAGTCCCACCTCTAGTAAGACTCTTTTTCCTTTGGGAGGGCATTTTAATAATTTTGGCACCATTTTTCCCTTTGAATGTATTTTGGTAATTTTGGCACAATCCTAACCTCAGTGGGACACTTTAGTCACTTAAAAGGCATTTTCGTAATTTTCATGTCATTTTATTCATTTGGGAGTAATTTAGTAATTTCAACGATTTTATAACAAATTGGGCACATTTTCATGCCTTAGGAGGGGGGAGGCAATTTAGTAATCTTGAGTGATAGTAGTTCATTTATGCACAATTAGGACTTTATTTTTCTAGAGTTTTGTTGAATCTAGTTTCTAAATATTTCCTTTAAAGGAGATACATTGAATCTAAATATTTGTATTTTTAGAGTTTATTTAGAAATAAACTTTCTTTTTCTTAATTTTCATTTGGTCTTGCATGTAGACACTGATCCAAAAAACATCCTTGTATATCCTCCAAAAAATAGAGGGATCTCGGTTGTCCCCTTCCTTAAAAGTGGGAAGGAACAGTTCTAAGAAAAATAAAAAATAGAGAGAGGAGTCGCCAACTTGTTTTGGCTGTTAAACAAGCAAACTCGTTACAATTGCAAGAAAGGAAATACATTGCAAAGGACAAGAAACGAAAGATTACATTGCTTTGGTCCTAGTTATAATCTAAACCCATTGACATGGGTTAAATAGATACAAAATACTAAAACTGCGATATTGGATCTAGGGGCTAAGGTACGGACCGGGAAAGCATTAGGCACCTGCCTCGCCCGATTTAATTGGATTGGCCTCCAGTGTTCAATCACAAGGCTCATTCATTATAAAAATCACAAAAATAAAAGAAACAAGAAATGTAGAGCAACATGATAGATGATTGAAATGTATAACAATAAAAAGAAAAGGAACTAAAGCCACCCCTTGATTTATTCCTATCAAGAATGATAGAAGTCAATAGATTGCTATTCCCTCATATCAATAATGAAAGGAAAGAATGGATCGGGCTCATGGGCTTATGTCACCCACTTCCATGAATGGTGATAGAAAGGGGTGAATCGACTGGTTAAACTAGAAATGAAAGAAAAAAAAAGAATAAATATGACTTGTATAAAAGTAAATAAAGTAAAGAAGAAAAGGGAAAATAATTTAACTTGAACCCAAAGGCTTTTTACGTATCCATCCTAAGATAAAATCAGAGTCGCATAGTTTTTCAGTTTACCTTCTTTTATCAAGAGTGATAAAAGAGGGAGATCAATCGGGTAAGGAAGACTAGTAAGGGTTTAGGGTGTACTTCTATTTAGTCGTGGATAGGCAACACTTCGACTAAGGATGCTTGAGTTGATTTCGTGGCTTGGGTGGAGTTCTGGCTTGCTTGTTGACTTAAGACCATCACGTTGGCAGAGCTTTGACCTTGAAACAGAAAAAAACTTCTAGAAAGAGAGAACTCTAGCACTATAATGACATCATAAGGCTATGAAAAATTGGGGACATCTAGAATGTGACCAAGAGGATCTATTTATAGAAAAAAATCTCAAGATTTGATCCAATGGCCTATAATTGACCTCACAAATGAAGGGTTATAATCATTTCTTGAGTGATATTTACATGATTAAGAAAAAAGAAAATTAAGTGAATATCCTAAGAAATGAATATCCTAATTAAATGAAACAAAAATGATTTTAAAAAGAATTAAAAAAAATGCACAAGTCTATGAAAATGATGTCTACATGCAAGTCCTAATAAGGTGTAAGAAAAATGAGATTATTCCTAAATAATTTTCACAAAATGAAGGATAATTAGAAGGGATTTCTCAATCATGCTAACTATCATGCATATATCTCATATATATGGCATTATATCCCATATATATATATAACATATATTTTATATATATGATATGTATAGACATAACATGTGAACACCTAGGTAAGTGGACCAATGAAGTGACTACAATGTACCTAGCATGCCACATAGACCAACATGTGGACTAATAAAATGAATACACACCTAATGTACCAAAATAATTGAGCTTACTCTAGAAAACAAACAAATTTCTACATTCAATATATCTCATCTAAAAGAAATACCTGTCAACTAGATTTATGAAAATTCTAAAAATAGAAAGTCCTAAATCACTCAAGATTACCAAATTGCCCATAATTTGGTGAAAATCACAAAATTGCCATAAAACAGTGTGAAATGACCAAATTGCCCCTTTAAAGTATGAAAATGTCTCAATTTGTCACCTAAATGCTAAAATTACCAAATTATCACCGAATGAGTAAAATGACATAGAAATTATGAAAATAACCCTCAAATGATTAGAGAGTCCTACTAAGGGTAGGACTGTGACAAAATTATCAAAATACCCTTAAAGGAAAAAATGTCATCAAAATTACTGAAACACCCTCTAATGGATAGATGAGTCCTACTAGATGTGAGATTTTAGTAAAATTACCAAAATACTTTTATGAGATAGGAAGCCTCCAAGTATTGCCGGATGTGCCCATGAGGACCAAAAAGATGTGCAAAATTACGAGAACGCCCTTGGGGGTAAAAAAAATGTAAAATGACCAAATTACCCATAGGGGCCAAATTATACGAGAAATTACAAAAATACCCTCGGTGGGAAATATCTTAGTAATTTATAAAAAATGATGAAACTACCCCTAATCAAAGGATTCCTCGAAATATGTAATAAAAATGACCAAAATGTCCATGGAATACTACGAAATTATGGTTTTGCCCTTATTCAATCAATACAAAATAAGTTGTTTTCATAGAGTCTTTTGTTGACGGAGCTTGCAAATAAGTGAACGTCAATGCAACAATAAAGGAGATACCTATTTTGACATTGATTGTGATTTTGATGTGGTTAGAGACATTTCAAAATGAGATTCCTACGTATCACCCTTAAGTGAATCAGACCGTTCGTGGATAATGGAAATGAGTGTTGTCCTTACCGAGTCTTCCTAAAGGGATGTGTCCCGATAGGATTTTTGTGTGGTAATGCTCTCGAAAATGACTCTTCAGAGTCTACTTGGGAGGAAATGCATCTTAACAAGCTTTTCATGAGGTTGTGTTCTCATGAGATGAGATTATGTCCTCAGACGTTTTCACCTAAAGGAACATGTGATCCTAATAAGTCCTTCATGAGGTTGTATTCTCATGAGATGAGATTATACCCTAAGATGTTTTTACCTAAAAGGAAATGCAATTTTCATAGGTATTTCATGAGGTTGTGTTCTCATGAGATTTGATTATGTCCTTAGACATTTTACTAGATAGATTACCTCCTCAAACGTTTTTACCTAAAAGGAAATGCGATCCTGAAAGGTATTTCATGAGGTTACGCCCTCGTAAGATAGGATTGCCTACTCAAACATTTTTACCTAGATGAATACATCCTCAAAAGTTTTACCTAGATGGATTACATCTTCAGACATTTTTACCTAGATGGATTACGTCCTCCTAATAGGTTTAATGAAATTGAATCCTCAAGCACTTGCCTAAAAGGGAACTTCGTCCTAATCAGTTTAATAAAATTACGTCCTTAAACGATTTACGTAAAAGAGAACTTTATCCTAATAAATTTAATGAAATTATGTCCTTAAACGACTTACCTAAAATGGAATTTCATCCTAATAGGTTTAATGAAATTGTGTCCTTAGACGACTTTCCTAAAAGGGAACTTCATCCTAATAGGTTGATGAAATTCTGTCCTAAGGTGACTTGCCTAAAATGGAACTTCATCCTAATAGGTTTAATAAAATTGCGTCATTAGATGACCTACCTAAAACATAATTTCATCCTAGTAGGTTTAATGAAATTGCCTCCTCAGATGACTTACTTAAAAGGAAATTTCATCCTAATAGGTTTAATGAAATTGCATCATCAAACGACTTACCTAGAAGGGAACTTCACCCTAATAGGTTGATAAAATTCCATCCTTAGACGATTTACCTAAAAGGAAACTTCTCTTAATAGGTTGATAAAATTCCGTCCTGAGACGACTTACCTAAAATGGAACTTCATCCTAATAGGTTTAATGAAATTACGTTCTCGGATGACTTACTTAAAAGGGAACTTCATTCTAATAGATTGATGAAATTGCATCATTGGACGACTTACCTAAAATGGAACTTTATCATAATAGGTTGATAGAATTATGTCCTCTAACAACTTACCTAAAAGGGAACTCCATCCTAATATATTTTATGAAACTAATTTAATTAGAAAATTTCTTTATCGTGACATTCATTTGAATGAATGTAACTTTGTTTACGTAAACATTGGTTCATTCAAACGAATGAATGAACGAATGTAATTGAGCACTTACTAGAATTTTTGTTTGAACAATGATCAAATGAAAACTCCATTTGAATTTTCGTTCGAACGAGTGATCAAACGAATCCTCATGAAATTGAATGAATTGGGTGCTGAAATTTTTGTCTGCACGAATCTTGGGTTTGTTCGAATGAATGCTGAACGAACCTTAGGTACTCATGGTTTGAATGAAGTATAATAGCCCAAGTTTACCAAAACCAAATTCACAACATTAAAACCAACTGAGTTATTATTATTCATCAACCCAGTCACACTTAACCAAAAACTAATTAGTTTAAAATTTGATGCATGAAATGTGTGTGTGTGTGTGCTGATCAAACCAAATGCAACCAAACCATTAACTTTACTTACCTTTATGAACATTGCAAGTGTACAAATTTGATTATAATGCTTTGAAGGCTTGAGTGAACACAAGGCTTGAGATCACTAGACTAATGAACTTGGTAGCATTGTAACTCAAAGTAGTTTTGTTAACAAGGAATAGTCAACACAAACATAGTCTAATAGGCCTAACACTTGTGGCTCATCTATATAAGGAGGTCTTTGGTAAATTTCAATATGAATAAGTTTAATACAATGTAACCCATTGGGTGTTTTTCCACGTCTCTCTTTGTTTTCTTTTATTCACATGTTTTTATTTTATTCCACAAAATCTAATAGTCACAACGAAAGAAAATTTGTTGGATTAAATGAAGACTTTCATATTGCCAAAAGAAGAAGAAAATACAATGACACAAAGCCCAGATGATGCGAAAGTGAGTAGGGAAGAATTTCATTACAATCTACTAGGTATGGTTATCTCAAACAAACCAATTAATTTTACTAGTTTCAGGCACACAATAGCCTTGATTTGGGGTTATCCAAAGGGTTTGAGGTGCTAGAAATTGGTGAAAATCTCTACTTGTTTATTTTTGAATCAAAATTTGAGTTAATATGAGTTTGAGTGGAAAACCTTCTTTCTTCAATAATTATTTGGTCATTATGGAGAGATGATGACTAGGTATAACTATTGGAAAGCTTCTACTTCACTGATGGCCTTCTACAATTCTGGTGTGTGGTTTGCTTTTGTAATACATAGCTGTTGAGGTGGATGAAAAATAGGGAGATTAATTGGAAAAGTTGTAGATGTTTTAATGCCCTATTAAGGGTGGGTATGAGGTTTGACACATCAGTGTTAAGGTGATCCTTGATGCTTTGAAACCTTCTCAACGTGGTAATAGAATTCAGGTGGGGGATAGTGAAGTATTATTAGTTGATTTTTTATATAAAAATTTATCAATCTTTTGCTACTATTGTGGGGTGATTGGTCATGATGAGAAGAGTTGTGTAAAGAAGCTCATTGATGCTAAAGAGGGTTTAATTAATGGAAATCAGTTCAGAAGTTGGCTTAGAGCAGTATACACCCGGTCTAGATCAAAGAAGAAGTTCCACGATTGTAATGCTGATCCTAACATTACTGGTGTGAAGTTCGGTGTGTCAAGTTCGTCATGTGCACCAAAATATAATTTGATGTGGGTTGAAAGGATGTGGATAATGGTTTGGCATTAGTTGTAGATAGTGAACTAAACCCTCTGGTTAATGTAGATGTGCATAGATCTCATTCTGTTGCATATTTGGTTGGAATACAACATGAAAGTGATGAGTATTTCATGGATGTGGCCTACGGGGGGAATGTAAAGATGTCGAATGTTGAGGATGGCGAGCCAAGTTTGAGTTATGTGGACCCAACCACTTTAGTTTGATTATCTAGAGAAAATTTCCATATGATATCTAATAAGAAGTCTAAGTTGGGCTTGGGTGAGGCCCAAAATGATGTGCATCAGTGTATGATTAAAAACTATGACATCATGACAGTCTTTGACGTGAATTCAATGTTTAAGCCTTACAATAAATGAGTTATTTTGAACAAAGATACATACACGGTGGAGGAATCTTACATATGATCTGAACTGAAAATTCAAAAAATAGTTCCCTTTAGTACATTGTTGTTGCTTTCAATTGGTGATGAACCTTATTTTGCTCTACCAATTAAATTATGCGGAACAAAGGTACAATCAATGATGACGGGTGTAGGGCGGGTTGACGGAAGGGTCTTGGGCAATGTTTCTTTCTCTCTAAAACCAACATTAACTTCTTTAAGCTATCAAAGATGGGCTACTTGGAAGCTATTGTTTCGTTCACTTCTTTCTTTTGACCCACGATAGGTAACTTCAAGTGGAACTAAATGGGTTTATAAAGAGTGGGACAATTTATTTGATGTATCTATACAGGGAGTTAGTCAAGCTTAGAAAAAAGCAAGGGCTTTCGACGATGATGAATGTATGCTATCTGTTGAGGTAGAGGTGGCCAACTCTAATTGGCCCTGAGGGTTTAGATGAGGCTATTGCCATGGAATTGTCAAAGCATGGGGAGTTCCTTGACAATTCGACATTTGAAAGAGTTTAAAAAACTCCATTCTCATAGGGTGATTTTTCTCGATGAAACTAAGAATAATGAGACTAAGAATATTGGGAGTAAAATGAAAGGTTTAAGTAGAATGATGGTTGTGAAAAATTATATTATTGTTGACCTTGTTGGTTTTTCAAGAGGGATGTGTTTATTATTGAACTTGATAGTGAAATTGATGTCTTGATTAAGGATATTGTTAAAGGTGTTTCGTGGCATATGATTTCTGTTTATTGTAGTCTGATGAATTGTGTTCACCGCGAGTAATTTCAACATCTCAACAGTTATGCCAATCTATTAATAGAAGGGAGATTTCAATGATTTACTGCATGAAGATCAGAAAAATGGAGGGTAAAAGAGGGAGGTTCAATCATTTAAAGATTTTAGAGAGCTGGTGGATTGTTGTAGTATAATTGATGTGGAATTTTGGGGTTATCCTTTTATGTGGAGAAATAAACGTGGTAGAGATAATTTTGTGGAAAAATGGTGGGACAAGGTTTTAGTTTCTCTAAATTGGTGATGCAATTATGAAAAGGCTTCGCTACAACATTTATTTGCTTCTGGGTTCGATGAAGTGCCATTATTCTAAGTATTGATGGTTTTTCGAAGAATTGGAAAATGTTTTTTAAGTATGATTCTAAATGGGTGAAGGATGAAGATAATAAGAGAGCTATTCATTATACGTGATCTTAGACTATCACGGGGTCTCGAATGTTTGTTGTCACTCAGAAGCTAAATAGGTGCAGGCAGTATTTTCAAGCTTGGAGCAAGGGATGGAAAAATAATGCTATAGTTAGGATTCAATCAATCTACGAAGAAAAATTAGAAGAAGGTGCTTGTAAGGGATGGAAATTTTTTTTTTTTTTATGTAGTTAGGATTCAATCAATCCTGGAAAAATTTAGAAGAATGTGCTCTTGGCAGATTTGGGGGATCAAAATAGAGTTCAACAACTAGAGAGAGACTTCTCACAAGTATGGGACAACGAGGAGTGTTATTGGTGACAGAAATCATGTGTGTACTGGCTGAAGCTTGGGGATAAAAATATAGTTTTTTTTTTTTTTTTTTCCATACAAAGATAGTTTCACATAGAAGTCAAAACACTATCTTGAGGATTCTTAACAATGATGGGCGATAGCTTGAGGATGAAAGACAGGTGAAGAAGGAATTTTGTGATTATTTTCAAACTCTTTTCACATAAAATCAGATTGGCTCTTTGATGGGGTTATGAGGAATTTGAAGAGGAAGATTTTGCCTAGATGAATAAGTCTCTTGAAAGACCTATTTTGCATGAAGAGATTAAGATAGCAGTTTGTGAAATGAACCCAACCAAGGCTTGGGGGCTGGATAACATGACTTCCTTATTTTTCAAACTTATTAGGATGAGGTTGGTCTTAACATCACTACTGAAGTTTCTAGTTTTTTTTTTTTTTTTTCATTTAGGCCATATGCTTAAAAGTATAAACCACACCCATATCACCTTTATTCCAAAAGTAAACTCTCCAACCATGGTGTCGTAGTTCTGGCCAATAAGACTTTGCAATGTGTTTTGTAAGATTATTGCGAAGGTTCTTGCTAACAGATTAAAGATAAGGTTTCCCCATCTTATAGGTGAGAGTTATAGTACTTTCATTGTTGGGAAAAAAATCTCAGATAACATTCTTATTGCTCATGAACTGGCTCACTTTGTAAAGATAAAACACACGGGGAAACATAGTTTTGTGGAATGCAAGCCCGATATGTCAAAGGATTATGATAGAGTTGAGTGGAAATCCCTCGAGCATGTTATAGAGTAGATGAGTTTTGACCACTAGTGGGTTGCCTAGATTATGGAGTGTGTTTCCTTGGTGTCCTATTCTGTTATAATTAATGGGGGTCTGGTGGATTTTATTCAGCCTTCATTTGGTTTACGGCAAGGTGATCTTTTTTCTCCATAACTTTTTCTTCTTCGTACAGAGGGGCTATCTGCTATGTTCCATACAATATAAAGAAGTAGGCGTATCATAGGGGTGAAAGTCAGTTGAAAGAATCCTCTAATCTTGTATTTATTTTTTTGTCAACGATTCTATTATCAATTGTAAAGTTTCAGAGTAAGAGGTGTTATAGGTAAAAAATTTGCTTCAAATTTATGGTGTAGTGGCTTATGGCCAAGAAATAAATTTCAAAAAAAAAAAAAAAAATCATCCATTTCAGAGTTGTGAAAGAGAATATCAACAAATTATTGGGTATTTCTAGTGTTTCCAAGACAAATATATACTTGGGACTTCCTTCAATTATAGAAAGATCCAAGAAAGATATTTGCTATTATGTTGTTGACAAAGTTGTGGTTAAGTTGCAAGATTGAAAGGAATCCTTATTAAGCAAGGGGTCAGGAAGTGTTGCTTAAAGTAGTTCTACTTGCTCTTCTTTTATACACTATCTTGCCTTAAAATCTCATCGACTATTTGCAAGATATTACGGTCCGTATAGTATGGTTTTATTATATATATATATATATATTTAATGAAAAATGTATTGTACAATTAATCATTACTTTATAAGCCCACAAGAGTCTCTAAATTCTGGATCCGCTGTAAAGATAAAACCCAACTCAAAGGTTGGAGAAAGAAATAAACTATATATCCCTCCCTTGAGGAAGGAGTGAAAGTAGAACCTATGACATTCATTTGAGAGAAGTTATGAATTACCAACTAAGTTAGTGCCCATTGGAACATGTTCCATTATTTGATTTATATGAATTATTAATTTATTTTTTGAAGTTTGAAAATATACTAATAAGTGGCCATTTTATTGACTACCGTGGGCCTCAATGTCGGAGATCAACTCAATCAAATTCAATTTTGCCATTGGTTTTTCTACATTTTTTTTTTTTGATACAATGGTAAAGAAAGAAAAATTGAATGCAAATACGATATAATAATGTGGAAAATAGAAATCAAATCCACGTTATTTACGTGGAAAGTGAATCTTTACACTAATAAGGTAGAATCTTGATTCTCTAAAAATTTATACTAATAGGAAGAGTGTAATTTTAATATTTATATTATTACATGCCCTATCAACTGTTGTCCCTCTTGTCTATAAGTGGGTTAATGTCACAGGGTCAAAATTTGAACCTGAATTTTTGTACCTTGTGATGGCACTTAGACACTGTCTTAGTCAACCAATAAACACACACACGCCCAAGAGGCTTAAAGAAGATAGCAACACAAAAGACACACACTTTACAAGAAAATCTTCCCAACCTTTACTTCTCTCAACAGTATAGGAATACAGCCTTTAGGGTTGTGTGACAAGAAGCACTCTCACTCACTTTTATGCCTTTACCCCTCTACTATATATAGACAAAACATACAACCGCCCATGTGTATGTCTGTGACATGCACATGGGTTGTAGTTGACACCTGCAACTGCTAGAGCTTTGTTTGAAGCCGCTGGATGACTGCCACATATGAACAGATAGTTTTCTCTCAATGCTAAAAAAGATCCAAGCCTAATGATTGTGCCAACAAAACAAACAGTTACCCCTTGTCTGCCCATAGACATTCTTGTCTTGTGCCAGACATTCAACTGCTGCCACCTATGCTGTCCGGACTAATGCCACCCCAGTCACTCAAAGGCGAGCTGTGAGCACTCAGCTAGCTCATCACTGCACACACAACCTTTTAGTCACACACCACACTGATCATCAAGCTTCTTTTCTAGTTCGCAATGCCAACCCATGCCTACTCATGGTTTGGTCTTGTGCATATCATATGCTACCACCAAATGTCGCCACTACTGGTGGTGGAGTTTAGTCCACCAAGTCAGAATCTGCCTAGCAACAACAATATGCCTTGCCTCGGAGGTGCTAAGGTCCTTAGCCGCATGGGTCACTCGCCCATGGGCGCCTCAGGGAGGTACTCCCCCCTATATATGTCTTATAAAGATTTGTCCATTTGACAAGAGTAGATACAGCTGCTTGTAGAACCAGTCGTTCCTCTTGTGCGCATTAGTCTTGCCAAAGGCAATCAATGCGCCAAAGTGTTCACAAAGTGCATTGCCTTGACCTTTGTTGTCTTCAGACATACACATCAGCTGCACCAACTCTGAATTCTCTAAGTATCCATCAAATGCTTAGCATATTTTTCAACATATCTGCAAGTAAGAATACCCATGACAGACCATCCCCACCTTAGCCTTAACATTGGTTGAGGCTCACCATGCCTTGGCCTTGTCAAGCCCTCAAAGGGCTAACAGTCAAACACTATACATTATAATCAGAGAGGTTTTTGAATTTGAACAAAGGTTACCAATTACTATAGAAAGCTCACAGAGTCGTCCATGATTGACATGACATAAAAGCAATGGAATCATATGTTTAAACATGACATTTCTAATAATTTTTTATAATATATGCTTGTGTTTGGTTCACTTACAGGGAAGAGTCCAATTCACACATGAAACCCACTTATAAATCCTTGTTTTTCCTACGTTTGTTTTTTAATGCTGATCCCACCGAATTGATTTATCGAATAATATCATTTATCTCACAGTTCTTCTTTAAAATTTAAATAAAAAATAAAATACATTCATTAATTACAAAAAAATCATTGACACATCATTCGATAAACTAAATCGATATACCAAATATTTTTCTTTTTGGTCTAATAGAAGGACTACACAATGTGAGGGTAGCGCTCCCCTTTTTACCTCTTAAACAGGGATAAATTACACCGACCTTCCTTAAGGTTTATGACAATTATATCGACTTCTTCTGAGGTTTTGAAATTATAGTGACCTCCCCTGACCTAACAATATACAGATATCTCATTCCTGTCATTTTTTTAAATGACAAAGCTGCCACTTTTATTTATTTATTTTTGCATTTTTTTAATTTTGACTAATTTTTTCTAACTTTTTTAAAGTTTTTTTTTTTATTTAAAACAAATTTAAGGTAAACAACTCATTTTTATTTTATATAAAAATAAATTTAAGGTTTTTATCAATATTTATTTAGAAAAAAAGGTCAAAATTTAAAATTTTTTTTTAAAAATGAAAGGGGTAGTTTTGTCATTTTGAAGAAAAAAAATAAACGTGGTGGTTTTGTCATTTTGAAGAAAAAAATTGATTAGGGGGAAATATCTGTATATTATCAGAGAAAATGATGGAGATCAATATAATTTCAAAAAGCTCAAAAAAGATCAGTGTAATTTATTCCTTAAATATTGTCTTTCCTTTAAACTCTAATTTGTGCTATTATTGTTTTTAATGAAAGGAATTTTTTATCACACAATTATATATGGTAAAATTGAGGACTATAATTATTCCCCATGTAAATATTGCTTTTTATTCCCCTCTTTAATGAAAATTAGCCACCTTATAAACTTATGATTTGTGCCAGATTTCTTTCTTAATAATTAATGAAAGGAACAATATCATGATCACAAATTAATAAGATTTTAAAGTTTGCACCACACACGCACACACATAGAGATTACACACTTAATTGAGAGATTATCTAATTTCTTTCCCCTTTTAAATGAATTCTTGGCTGTTTCCTGAACCCTTAATTACCGCTAGAGTTTTTCTTTCGAATGAAAAAAAGTTGTTTAGATGCTCATACGAAGTTAATACGCATTTAAATTGTGTTCAATATTAAGTACATAAAAAAACATTATCATGAATTTTCACTCATAGGAGGCACAAGCCATGGTGTCTATAATTTTTATTCTTGGAGTAACAATTTTGATGAAAATCATTTTCTTTCTTTTTCTACTTCTTGTGTTTGCAAAGCAAAGCGAAGCAGAAGCAGCCATATCCCAAGAGGAAGACATCGAGCTAAGACAATAACAGCTCTCAAACAAACCACTCATCAACAAGAAAACTGGTTTTGATCATTATCCATGGCTTTTGATCATCCAGCTGAGAATTATTCCGATGAGAAGGGCTCGTGAAGAAGATTTGGCAAAATCATTGTGGAGTCCGCATAATCCATTTGATTATGAACTCGCATAAAAAATAAAAAAATATAACTCATCATTTTGCATTAACTAAAACCATGGACAGATTTATAGCTAGGCTAGGCCTGGCTATGGCCCTTAAGAGTAATGCTTAGTCTTACTTTCATATTTTACCAAAAGTGTTTACCTTCATGAGTTGGTAGTGTTATATTGACTGGATATCACATGATGTCACATCATGATGTGATATTTAGCCAATACAACACTGTCAACTCATGAAGGTAAACACTTTTGGTAGAGTTTTTAAGTAAACCTAACATTATTGAACCCCTAATTTGAAAAAAAAAAAAAAATCCTTCGCTTGTTTTAAATTTTTCCCAAAAAGTTCTACCCACGTCTTGGGTAAAGCCTCTAAAGATACATGTATTGAGTATCATGGGATTAAATGCATAGAATACTAGTGCACATGAGCGTTTCAATTGAACCAAATCATTTAACAGCTGCAACGAGAAATTAGTAACAAAACTATGCCATTGGAAAGAACTTGATTTTAACAAGTAAGAACAGCTTCAGTGGTAACTCAAATTCTTATTCAAACTTAAATTTGACTCAAAATTTACACAAATTTTCTCCAGTAATTACTCAAACTTAGACTCAAATAGAATTTTACTCAAATCCAGACTCAAATCAATGCACTTCTGTTTATAGACCCAAATTTAAATGATCATTCGAGAGTATGACATTCAAATTCAACTTTTACTCAAATTCTGACTTAAATTTGGATAAAAATGTGAGTTATTGCCGGTGATGCTCTACGAGAAATAAATTTCGTCGCTAAAACTTACACAAGTAATTTCACATATTGTTGTAGTGACCAGACCAGCCAATGGGGTGGAAACAAGGCAAGGCAAGGCAAGTAGGAAGGTCATCAAGCACAACTTCATCGAATTTCAATCAAGCTTGAATATGCATTGTTTAGGCTCAAAATGTGCTCTACCATGTCTCTTCAGCCAGTGGCGGATCTAGACTATTAACAAAGCAACCAAAAAAATAAAAATTGAAATTTTTAGGAGTCTGTTGTAAAAAGATGAAAAATTCTAGGAGAGCAATTACTAATTTGTTTAATTTTTTTTTTTTAAAATAAGGATAAAATATCAATTTTCTAAAATTTTAAAAGGACCATGGCTACACCTAACCCCCCTATATCCGCCACTGTATTCAGTTGACAGCTCAAAGCAACTCATGAATAACAGGGGCAATAAGTGGACATGCTCAAGAGTGGTGCTATAAGGAATTTGGTGTTTCTACTACTTCAAAGTGTTGTTAAAAGGCTGTATTAGAACCCAAAAGGGTAGACCAACTAGTTGGGCCTTCACGGCAGGTCTTGTGAAATCTCAAGGTCAAACCTTAAGGCCACCCTTCCCGGAAAAAAACTCCTTGCACAAGTCTTGTGGGGGAATTCTACCCCTAGACAAAAATCGGGGCAGGGCTCTTTTCGTACCACAAAAAGAAAAAGAAAAAGAAGAGAGGCTGTACTGGAAGTAAGATGACTTTAGCAGAAGTTGAAAGAGTTTGATTGGCTAAATGATGCTTATAAAAGATCTAGTTCAAAGACAGATCAATCAGAATCTAAGACAAGGGATGGTATATGATGTTGTCAAATTTACAAGGGATTATTACAAAATCCCAACAATATCATGCAAAAATACCAACTTGATCCCAAGCTTAAAAGAGCAGAGCATGTGGTAATTTATGCACACCAAGAGTTCATATTGTAAGAATTTTATATGATATGGGTTAGCATATCTCATTATATTTTGTATTTAAGAAAAAATAGATTACTGAAAATACTTGATTGGTTGAGAATAAAACGAATAAGGACAAATTATTGGTTGTGATCCGGCAGTCCATTGAGTTTGATGTACTTGATTACATTTGATTACTTACACATTAGTATGTATTATTGGATGAGTGTCGACCCTTTGCTAGTAGTCCTTTATGGATTATAACTGGTTATGCTTGGTTATAAATATAGAGGCCGATCTTCAATCCAATTTTATTTTGGGATATTAAAAAAGAATAAGGGGATTGAGTATATCAAAATTTTACACGTTGATTCCTTTTCATTAATCAATTAGGTAGGTCGTCGAGAAGTTTTTGAACGAATCAAGTTTATGGACTAAATCAATCAACTCAAGCCATAAATTCATCGGGTTAATCAATTGACAGGAGACAAAGAACTATTTTTCCCTGCATAACATAAAATGATTGAGTGAATTCATTCACTTAATCAATTGGCCGGATTCACCTAAAAATTTCTATTAGGTTGCCTTTCTAGCTGTCCCTGCCACATGCATTGATCAGAAAGCATATATTCGAATAGAAAAGTGAAATATAAAAAATGCCACTCTTGTGACTTCATGCATGTACAGAAGTGTAAAACCAAAGGGCCAAAAATTGTGTCAGTTGCCCACGACCACAAGTGTCTGAGGGGTTTCAAATTCACTGCCCATCAGTCAAAATGACTATTCTGTGAACTCATTTTAACTGTTTTTGTATCTTTGAAAGTTTCAATTCACTTATTTCCATTTTCCCAAGTAAACAGTAGGGCAACATTTACAGTGAAATATGTGTTTTGCAGGACTGACACTAGACACTTCTTACATCCATTGAATTACAATCTCAAGTCCAGACCCCATTTCATATTTTGAAGTATATATGCAAGTAGCTAAAATAAAATATGACTAGTTTTGGACCTTTTGGTAATAAAATTTCACAGGGATTTTTTTAGTTTAGATCATAAAATTGCAATTGGATCAAAGGATCTGTTAGCTATTGCTTTATACTGTCTGATGGTAATCAAATTATAGAGCCTCTTATCCACATATATGGAGTCAGCTAAGCAAATTATGTCACAATTGAACTCTGTCTTTGTTATGACATGAAAAAAAAAAAAATTTTTTTTTTATTATTCTTGGTTAATTAAAAATTTTTGTTATTATTATTATTATTATTATTATTATGATGATGGATGGAAGTATGTATATGATGTGCATGATATATATATATATATACATGGATGTATACATATATATATATATATTTAATTAAATTGTGTAATGTGTGCATGTATATGGGCATGTATATATGGATGTGTGGGAGGATGCATTTGGCAGAGTGTGTGAGGTGTAGTGTCGGCTGGGTGTGTGTGTTTGGTGTGTGTCTAGTGTGTGTGAGAGAAGTGAGCTATATATATATATATATATATATATATATATATATATATATATATGCTAGAGTAGAGCAGCTTTGCATTAAATGCAAAGCTGCATTTTGGGGGAAGGAAGGTGGCTGATATAGAGTGATAGAGGTCAGAGGGAGAGAGACGTGTGAGATTGAGTGTGATGCATAAGGTGGTCTCGGGTGGGAAGAAGAGAAAAGAGAAGGAAAGAAACAGAAAAGAGGGAGAGAAATAGAGCTCTGAGAGAGAGTTTGAAGCTTGGTTCGAGCTCGGAGCAAGAGGGGGAAAGAAGGCACGGCTAGAGAGAGGAAGCTCAGAAAATCCGTAAGTGCAACCTTTCTGTTTTATTTTTTTTGAGGCATGATGATTTATTTGATACATAGGGTTTTAAAGTGTATGTTATGAGGATTGTTTTGTAAAAAGAATGAAGGAAAATGGTTGAAAAATGAGGGAGAAAAAGGGGTTTACAGGTCACGGTCATGGGGGGGTTAGATTGGCATTTTATGTACAAAGCTTGAATCTAATGAGATAGAAATAACCCTAATAAGTGCAGAAAATGAAATGAGAAAGAAATGATGGAAAACCGTGAATAACCGAGTGAAAAATTGAAGATATTCAGCTGGCCGGAGATTCGGCCATGGGCCTTTGAGCCCTATTTCGTGAAAATCCGTTGGTCTAAACTGAGAATGGAAGATGGGAGTGAAACCTACTTGAAAAACTCTAAAAGATGGCATTTTGAAAACATGAAAAAGCCGCCGGAAATTGGTCGCCGGCGCCGGAGGAGGCGCCGGAACCCTACTGGGCGTCACCGGAAAATCGGAGAAGAAGGGGGGGTCTGCTCCGGGTCGGGTCGGGTCTGTTCGGGTCCGGTTCGGGCGGGTGTGGACCGCCCCTGCCACGTGTCGCCATGTGTTTTAAATTAAAAGATTTAAGGGAGGTGTTTGGTTGTGGATGTATGAAATTAAGAATCTGAGATAAACAAGAACAGGGATATCTTATCCCTGTTTTAGGCTAATCCTTGTTTGGCTGTCCGAATTAGGAATAGGAGAATTCAAATTTACAATTCTGCCCCTGAACTTTTGATAATTGAAAATTAACCCAAAACTTACAGAAATTATAAATTGACCCTCCCAACTATTAATAATTCTGATTTGACCCTCCTGAATAAAATATAAATAAAATATTAGATTAATTTAATTAATTAAATTATTTAAATTAATTTAATTATTTAAATATTCGAAAATATCCCGGAGCCCAAATGGGACAAGTCATTAGTGTATTTTGACTATCTCGGTCATTCTGAGGCCAATGGCGAGATCCGTTTTATGAGACGGGGTCCCGAAAAATAAAAGACACGTAGCAACGTATAAAATTACCAAAATACCCCTAAATTGAAATACAATCAAATGAACTCCGAATTAGGTAAACAAATAGTGAAACTTTATTATCTCGAGCATTCCGGACTCAACCATAGAGTCCGAATTGTGAGAAGAGATCACGAAATGTAAGGACCCGTGTAAAGTGCAAAATGACTGTTTTGCCCTTTTTAACCCAGGTGTCCGAATTGAATTCTATAAAAGCCTAAACTTATTTTCTTCGACGTTCCGGACTCAATGGTAGAGTCTAATTTAGTAAAATAGAAACTTATAAATTAAAGACATAAAATTTGATGAATAGCATAATTCAAGTAACAATTAAACTGAGTTTCGTGTTATGAATTTTAGGGACACGGAAAGGCAAAGAGAAGGTGACCTGACCTTCGGTATTCTTACGGTGGTTCCACTTTACTACGAGTATACTTTTCCGGTTTGAGATCGATTACCAGGTACGATATATTGTGCTAAGTAAGAAATAGAATTGAGATTAGGAGTACTTGCTTCGCTGCATTGATTGTTCACATGTTTGCTTGAGTGTTCACATGTTTATGTACTACGTGCTATCTTGTTGAGTTGTATGATGATTATGGGTATACTGCATGTGTTAGTGTAGTGTGTGAATAATATGCTTTGAAGAACTGTTGATATTATGAATTGTGTACTTGAAGGCATGCTTTATGTATGAATGAGATGCATCATGACATGATGAGATCAGAGCATATTGGCATAGTAAAATTCTTTGGACATGGCGTGGGTAAGCACTTGGTGCTTTGCATTATGAGGGTGCAGATCCTGTGGTGAAAAACCCAAAATCGGCCAATAGGTACTTGCCAGCCTAACGGATTCCGGACCGTGAAGCGAGACATACAAGGTACTCATGCCGACGGGGAAGGACCGTATCATGAGACATGGGTGGGCATAGAGTTGCATGGGTGTGTCACGCATACTGCTTATATACTGTACATTGTTCATATCCTGTCATCATGATATCGAATGCCATATAGAAATAACTGTACACTTGCACATGCCACGACCTTGGTTTTGTTTCTTGTATTAGCATTATATTGTACCAGCATGTTGAGCTGACCCCTTTAGTGGGGCAACATTTCAGATGATGTCCCAGCAGTACGAGACGTGGAGATGATCTGACTAGGGGCTGTGTTAGGCCCAAGGGGCGTTTGTTTTTTTGATATTGTATAAGGGCATAAGCCCAAGACCTTATTTCATTTTACATGTTGTAAGCAAGTGGACCAGACCTATGTATGTATCAGAACAGTGTACAGAATGTATGAGAATGTTATTATTATCTTTTATTTCTTTATTATTTTAATTTCCTTTGTCTCGTTACTCGCGCCTCGGGTTCGCTGGAATTCGGGGCGTGACAGTCTTAGACTGCATATTCTGTTACATCATGGGGCATATCATGTCTTAACTTCACATCACAGTCTCCATCTACATTTGGTCTTTGCCTTAATCTTTGTAGTGACTTCAACTCAAACCATCTCACTACATGATGATCAATCATAGCAGAAAGACTCAAGCAGGTGGCAAACAGTTAAGGGTGTGGGTGGTGGGACTTTTGGTGGGATACAAGGGCACTAGCTTATGTGTTTAAGCACCCGAATGCCTTTAAAATTATGTGCTTAGCCGTTTGTCCAAGCTTTTGTATGGGGTGTTTGTGCTTGGGGAAGCTCCCTCAAACACTCAAAAGTCTCCAAGAAAAATACTTCATATTGAATTTTTTTGTAGCACTTAATTTGACAAAGGAGTAACATTGTTTAAAGTTACCCAAAATTTGTTATGAACTAGTTGTGCAATATGAAGAGGTAAAAAAGAATAATACTACGTCCACCCGAAAATGTTACTGAATTTATTCACTTGCTAATATGGATTACTATAATTTTTTTAAAAATCTAAATGAAATAACAAAATATATTTATTAATTTTAAAAATATGATTGACATATCAGCAAATGAATAAAAATAGTTAACCAAATCTGGTACACAAAAGTACGTCTAGCTAAAAAAACCTTTGGCCATGAGACAATTAAAAAAAGAAAAAATGAAGTTTTAAATTTATTGCCTCAAGAACCCTTTACAGAAGCATCACAAAAATGGAGGAAAGCAAAGATAAGATGATATTACCAAAAGGGTGCATGGTTACAGCAACTGAAATGACCTTATCTTCTGCAAAAACAGTAAAACACCATTATTAATCCACATATCATGAACTGCCTACAAAAATTTAAAAAAAGGCAAACTTTTAAGAGATGAGAGAACTTACTGCACTCTTTTGGATGGCAAATGCACTTCAACCCAACCCCACAATTGCCATGAGGCTTTTCGCACTCATCACAAATATTTGGTACATGGTCAGGAATATCAAAGGAAATCCTTGTTCCCAACTCAAAACCTTTGATGTCTTCATCAACCGTAGTATTCTTGTAAGCTGGGCTGTAATGTGAGCAATTCAAATCTTTTGGATCAAAACCCTTCTCCAGTTTTCCAAGATCCTCCACAAGTAAACAGGAAGAGGTCCCTTCAAGTTCTTGCTTTTGGATCTGAGAACAAGCTTTGCAACCATGGAAGCCAGTACAATTACCTAAAAACCTCGACAAGTGATTTCTTTGGTTTGAGCAGTTGAAGAGAATTAATGAGTTGGGTTGTGGAGGAGGAGGAAAACCAGCTGAAAGAAGTGAAGGAGAGATGAAGTGGAGTGAAGAAGAGCAAGTAGTGTGAGAGATGGTGAGCAGTTTACTTGTATAATCAATGGAGGAGATGGGGAAAAGGCCAAGTGAGGTTCTAAAATATAGCTTCTGAGATTTGCAGAGGACCATGCGGTTCAACAGAGATGTCTCCACTGAAGAATTTTGAAGAAAAAATGGTGTTCCATTTCTGATTTTGCCACAAAAACTTATTGGAGTTTGTTGGGCTATAGATGTAGGGATGAAAAAGCTGAGGGTGAGGAGAACAAGAAGAAGATGGACTCTCTTCAACCTCTGCATTTTCTTTCTATTCTTTTCCTGTTTTGATCTTTCAAATGTGAAAAACCTTCAGGGTTGTGTTTTTGATAATAAGAGGAAATTAGAAAGATAAAAGGGAGTAGAACAGAGAATCTACTTTTATCTTGTTATGAAAACCACTTTCTGCCTAGTCTTTTTTATTTTGTATGGGAACCCAAATCAAGAATTTCACTTTCCATGTCAAATGCTTCCTTTTTTTTTTTATATATAAATTTCCCATGCTCCTGTGGACTTGAAATTCCTTTGCAAACTCCCTTTTCTCCATAGGAATCTTGCTTTCTTCCCATTCTGCCTCAAATCATAGTTTTTCCTTTGTGTCTGCTTTTCTCTCTGTT
The DNA here is from genome assembly GCA_008638375.1 of Nyssa sinensis. Taxonomy (NCBI): domain Eukaryota; kingdom Viridiplantae; phylum Streptophyta; class Magnoliopsida; order Cornales; family Nyssaceae; genus Nyssa; species Nyssa sinensis. The sequence goes on from CM018034.1 coordinate 17,160,642, forward strand.
TTCTCATTGTAGCCCTTTTTCTTGATTGACAACCAGAATGAAGTTTAAATTCAGTCTTTGAGATAAACCAAATTTCTCTCGAAGATGCTATTCCTATTTTTTACTAAATTATCCATTCAAACATGATCAATCTTTGAGATTAATTTCTTGCTGTCATGTGAAAGGAAGGTCAAGTGGCAGACAAAAGTGATTACCATGGGATCCTCATGATTGTGGCTAATAGATTCTTCTTGAAAGATTAGGCCATTAGGCCAGGCAACAAAGTCAAAAGTTACTCTATCGTTTTGCAAGTTCATAGAGATAGGCAGCTATATTTAGCTCACTTAGATTTCAGTCATACCAATGCCACATAAATGACAATCACCAATTCATCAAGAAAGGAAGAATAAGTTCTGGTACAAGCTTGAAATTTATGTGGATAACAATACAGTAGATGAGCTCCCATAATTATGGAAGCAAAACACATACAAATGCACACACATGCACGCGCACACACACACACACACATACAAGTACTATTGTCTTGAATAGCTCTTCTTGGTCATGCTGGTGCCTTGACGAGAACAGATGGGAAATCGAGCAGCACAATCTTCTCAATTACCGCTGAAAAGGTAGTGGAAAATTCAACATGATTAGGATGGCTAAGAAAAGCAGTGAAGTCTTCCTTGCTGCTGAATGTCATCGAGAAAGCATGGGTAAAGCCTTGTCTAAGCATCTCTGGGCTTTCAATGTCCTGTCCCCTATTGAAGGAAAAAAAAGAAGGAATTCTCATAACATAGATTCAATTGGATTAAGTACTTCCTTTACTATACTAACAAATAGAAATTTTTTCCAGAATTAATACTTCACGACCAGATGCATGAGTTCTTATTCACTGTTGCAACCTTATTTATTTTGACATGAATTAACTCATATTAGTGATTTTTTTTTAATTTTTTTTAAAATCTATTCTCCATCAAAATGAATTAAGATGCAAAGTGAGACTAATTAAGAGAAAGAGCTAAGTTTGTTTCTTGTGGCACTCGTGTATAAAAAAAAATTGAAAATCTTAGGTTATCCAGAAATGGGTATTAGGCATCCATTAAAAAAAAAGGAAAAAAGAAATGGGTATTAGGCACATATTTGAGACTCAATTAATTATTTCCTTTTTCTTTGTGTGAGTGTGGTGGTGGGTAGGGGGGGTGTTTGTGGGTTAAGAAGAGTAATAATATACCTAATATTTGATATTCGTCAGTTGGCTAATTGAATAAAAGTTATAGTCTTGTCTATTTTTCAAAATGTGCATGTAAATATATACTCAACTGAAAAGTAATTCTTTTTTTTTTTTTTTTGGGGGGGGGGGGGGGGTTTAAGCAACTGAAAAGTTATCTTTATTTTCCGTACCATTTTTTTTTTCTGCATATGAAGAAAAAAGCAATTCTAGTGCTTCTGGTGGTCCTAACATTTTCTTCCCTTCTTGGTAAGAACATATTGATGAACAAATGATACAAAAATAATGACAAGTCCCTTGTAAAAGATGTAGAATATATGAGACTTACCATTCAAAGGACTTGACAGCACCAATCTCTGAAACCATCTTCTCCATCCCTTTCAAAATCCCTTCCACCACCACTCCTTCCTTGAACTTAGCCACGACCAAGTGCTTGAACTCTGCCATGGCCAACCTGCCAATACTCAAGCAAATGAATTACCAAAGCCATGAATATATACACATTATTTGCAGATCAAGTTCCATAAAGTTTCATGTGTCACACTCTGTGTACCATGAAGTCAGTCTCTCCTTTATTAGACAATATCTGCAACCCAATATTTGGAAAGGTACAGCTGCATGGGATGGCAGACCCACTAGTCAGCATCTTCCTCGCTCCACCCCACAGTTGAACTGTCTGACTGCCATTGTCGTAACCTTTGCTTTTCTCACACGAATGGGGTCCCTGCAGGTGCCATTTTTTTTGTTTTTGTTTTCGGGTTCTGAGATTTGGGTTGATTTCATTTTCTTCAAGGGCACTATCATCACATGCCTGACCCTTTTATTTTGTGTGTGGTTTAGTGTATTGGAGGAAACTTTTCTTTCGATCAGTATCTTCTTTATTCTCTCCAAATTCTTGAGTACATTAATGCTTATTGCTGGACTTTTCTCCATGTCCTTCACATGTGCTTCCAAGGTATATTATTGAAGTTTGATACATGGATGGCATTGACATATCATCACTTCTCTTTAAGGAATCTTACTTAATGCTTCTCTTTCAGAAAATTAGGGACAGTAAAAGAAAGGTTTATAATCACATATATGATGTTTTGGATTTGTGACAATTTTTCATCTCATGGATGGGAGAAGACTAACTCAAATCCTATTGTTTCAGGAGAAAATTAAGGAAAAAATTATACTATGCGAGGCAAATTATAAGTGGAATCAGTAGTTTCAAAAATTTGCACTTAACGAAAAATAATAAATTGTACTTACGCTTATGTGCTATCACACTATGTAATACCATCAGTTCACTACAAGTACTAAAGTAAACATGAGTATTAGTGGCATCGACAAGCATCGCTAATACTTTCAGAAACGCCACTAAAAAGTTTTAGCGGCGTTAATCTGCGCGTTGCTAGAAACGCAGCTAATAATATACTATTAGTGGTGTTTGAGAACGCCACTAATAAGTGTCGCTAAAAAATTAAATGGAAATAAGATGCACCGCTAATAGTGGACTATTAGCAACGCACAAAGTGTGCGCCACTAATAGTCCATTATTAGCCGTTCACACTATCCGCCGCTAATAGTGGATTATTAGTGGCACACAGTGCGCACAACTAATAATGGACTATTAGCGGTGGACAGTGTGCGCCGCTAATAATGTACTATTAGCCACGGACACTATGCATCACTAATATTCCACTATTAGCAATAGATAGTGTGCGCCGCTAATAATGCTTTTATATTTTTCGTACTTGTAATTATTACATTCAATTAATTTTTATTTCACTTGATGAAACCTGTGTCATCAATAATATAATATAATCGTATTCCAAACAATAGAGAAATGAAATTCTTACCATAAATATAACAAAATTTAATTAAAAAATAATTTCGAGTACAATTAAGTAGTAAATTAAAAAGAATTTCAAATAAACACATAATGTCTAAAATAAAAAGATGAAAGAAGCTTTCAGCCCCAGCTTGGTGCACCTCCACGCCAACATAAGAATGCAGTAATCTGAAAAAAAATTCACAATTAGATTTGAGTAAAAAAATATTTAAAAAAATTATTAAATTACATATATATATATTTTTGTATAACTTGCAAGACAGGCATCCAAATTGCATTCCATTAGTTTGAGCACATTTATTTTACTAGTCATGAGGTGTGTTAGTTAGTTTGGTGGTGGTTTGACCGTTTTAGGACATTTTGGGCGGTCAAAGGCCTAAAATAGGCTACTTTGGGTCACTACAACAAAATGCACTATTAGCGACGCGCGAGTGTGTTGCTAATAGTGCAATTGTGCGTCGCAAAAGACATTTTGTGACGCACAAACGTGTGTCGCTAAGGCGTCACAAATAGTGTTGTCGCTAATACTATTAGTGACGAACGGAGCCTTTGGTGTTGCTAAAAGTTCCTATTAGTGACGCTCAACACGCGTCGTTAATAATTGGGTACGGGCGTCGCAAATAATACACAAGGGCAACGCGTGTGTTGCTAAGGCGTCACAAATAGTGTCGTCGCTAATACTATTAGCGACGAACGGAGCCTTTGGTGTCGCTAAAAGTTCCTATTAGTGACGCCCAACGCGCGTCGCTAACAATTGGGTACGGGCGTCGCAAATAATACACAAGGGCGCAGTGGGCGTCGCTAAAAGTCAGTATTAGTGACGCCCACTAGGCGTCGCTAGTACTGTTTTTTAAATTGAATTCTGACTTTTAGCGACACTCTGGTGTGCGTCGCTAAAAGTGTTTTTTTTTTTTTTTAGAACCATATCTACTTTGTTTTATTTGTTGTTTTGTTCCTGTTTAAACCTGTATCAATCATCCATCCTGATATACAATAAAATCCAAGCATTCTGAATTAAAAAAGAAAAATACATTCATATATATATATTAAACTAATTATGTACAATTGTAAAAGTACAATTCATCAATAAATAGAAAAATTAAAAATTATCTCCAAAATGTTACTACAGATGTCCATGAAAATAAAAAATGAAAATAACAAGTTCTGATGCAAAACATAAAGACGGGCAATAATCCCCGATCAATCTGAAATAAAGATCAAACGACATATATTAGAACAAATACTAAATATATATGAACATAGAATGTGAACAGTTTTTTTTTTTTTGCATGCATAAATAGTAAGAATGATATAAAGTAGCATAAGTCTATTTTATCATTTGTGAGGTGTGTCATGTGGTTTCGGTGTAGTTAAGCGGATATCCGGCATTTTGGTCTGTCAAAACCCCAAAATGGGCCTTTTTGAAGCTGAAACTTGCATAAGTTTCAAACCGGGCATCCGAACCGAGTGCCGCAAGTTCGTGCAAGTCGATTTTATCATTTTTGAGGTGTGTGATGTGGTTTCAGTGTAGTTAAGCGGATATTCGGCATTTTGGTCTGCCAAAACCCTAAAACGGGCCTTTTTGGAGCCGAAACTTGCATAAGTTTCAAACCGGGCATCCGAACCGAGTGCCGTAAGTTCGTGCAAGTCTATTTTATCATTTGTGAGGTGTGTGATGTGGTTCCAGTGTAGTTAGGCTGATATCCGGCATTTTGGTCTGTCAAACCTCCAAAATAGGCCTTTTTGGAGCTGAAACTTGCATAAGTTTCAAACCGGGAATCCGAATCGAGTGCCATAAGTTTTTGCAAGTCTATTTTATCATTTGTGAGGTGTGTCATGTGGTTTCGGTGTAGTTAGGCTGATATCCAGCATTTTGGTCTGTCAAAACCCCAAAATAGACCTTTTCGGAGTTGAAACTTGCATAAGTTTCAAACCTGGCATCCGAACCGAGTGCCGTAAGTTCGTGCAAGTCTATTTTATCATTTGTGAGGTGTGTGATGTGGTTTCGGTGTAGTTAGGCTGATATCCGGCATTTTGGTCAGTCAAACCCCCAAAATAGGCCTTTTTGGAGCTGAAACTTGCATAAGTTTCAAACCGGGCATCCAAACCGAGTGCCGTAAGTTCGTGCAAGTCTATTTTATTATTTTTGAGGTGTGTGATGTGGTTTCGGAGTAGCTAGGCGGATATCCGACATTTTGGTCTGTCAAAACCCCAAAATGGGCCTTTTTGGAACTAAAACTTGCATAAGTTTCAAACCGGGCATCCGAACCGAGTTCCGTAAGTTCGTGCAAGTCTATTTTATCATTTTTGAGGTGTGTGATATGGTTTCGGTGTAGTTAAGCAGATATCCGGCATTTTGGTCTGTCAAAACCCCAAAATGGGCCTTTTTGGAGCTGAAACTTGCATAAGTTTCAAACCGGGCATCCAAACCGAGTGTCGTAAGTTCGTGCAAGTCTATTTTATAATTTGTGAGGTGTGTGATGTGGTTTCGGTGTAGTTAGGCTGATATCCGGCATTTTGGTCTGTCAAACCCCTAAAATAGGCCTTTTTGGAGCTGAAACTTGCATAAGTTTCAAACCGGGCATCCGAATCGAGTGCCGTAAGTTCGTGCAAGTCTATTTTATCATTTGTGAGGTGTGTCATGTGGTTTCAGTACAGTTAGGCTGATATCCGGCATTTTGGTCTGTCAAACCCCCAAAATAGTCATTTTTGGAGCTGAAACTTGCATAAGTTTCTAACCGGGCATCCGAACCGAGTGCCGTAAGTTCGTGCAAGTCTATTTTATTATTTGTGAGGTGTGTGATGTGGTTTCGGTGTAGTTAGGCTGATATCCGGCATTTTGGTTTGTCAAAACCCCAAAATAGACCTTTTTGGAGCTAAAACTTGCATAAGTTTCAAACCGGGCATCCGAACCGAGTGCCGTACATTCATGAAAGTCTATTTTATCATTTGTGAGGTGTGTAATGTAGTTTCGGTGTATTTAAGCAGATATCCGGCATTTTGGTCAGTCAAAACCCCAAAATGGGCCTTTTTGGAGCTGAAACTTGCATAAGTTTCAAACTGGGCATCCGAACCCAGTGCCGTTAGTTCGTGCAACTCTATTTTATCATTTTTGAGGTGTGTGATGTGGTTTCGGTGTAGTTAGGCTGATATCCGGCATTTTGGTCTGTCAAAACCCCAAAATAGACCTTTTCGGAGCTGAAACTTGCATAAGTTTCAAACCTGGCATCCGAACCGAGTGCCGTAAGTTCTTGCAAGTCTATTTTATCATTTGTGAGGTGTGTCTGTGGTTTCGATGTAGTTAGGCTAATATCCAGCATTTTGGTCTGTCAAAACCCCAAAATAGACCTTTTCAGAGCTGAAACTTGCATAAGTTTCAAACCTGGCATCCGAACCGAGTGCCGTAAGTTCGTGCAAGTCCATTTTATCATTTTTGAGGTGTGTGATGTGGTTTCGGTATAGCTAGGCTGATATCCGGCATTTTGGTCAGTCAAACCCCTAAAATAGGCCTTTTTGGAGCTGAAACTTGCATAAGTTTCAAACTGGGCATCCAAACCGAGTGCCGTAAGTTCGTGCAAGTCTATTTTATCATTTTTGAGGTGTGTGATATGGTTTTTGTATAGCTAGGCGGATATCCGACATTTTGGTCTGTCAAAACCCCAAAATGGGCCTTTTTGGAACTAAAACTTGCATAAGTTTCAAACCGGGCATCCGAACTGAGTTCCGTAAGTTCGTGCAAGTTTATTTTATCATTTGTGACTCAAAACCCCAAAATGGGCCTTTTTGGAGCTGAAACTTGCATAAGTTTCAAACCAGGCATCCGAACCGAGTGCCGTAAGTTCGTGCAAGTCTATTTTATAATTTTTGAGGTGTGTGATGTGGTTTCGGTATAGTTAGGCTGATATCCAGCATTTTGGTCTGTCAAACCCCCCAAAATAGGCCTTTTTGGAGCTGAAACTTGCATAAGTTTCAAATTAGGGCATCTGAATCGAGTGTCGTAAGTTCGTGCAAGTCTATTTTATCATTTTTGAGGTGTGTCATGTGGTTTCGGTGTATTTAGGCTGATATCCGACATTTTGGTCTGTCAAACCCCCAAAATAGGCCTTTTTGGAGCTGAAACTTGCATAAGTTTCTAACCGGGCATCCGAACCGAGTGCCGTAAGTTTGTGTAAGTCTATTTTATTATTTTTGAGGTGTGTGATATAGGTTTCGGTGTAGTTAGGCTGATATCTGGCATTTTGGTCTGTCAAAACCCCAAAATAGACCTTTTTGGAGCTAAAACTTGCACAAGTTTCAAACCGGGCATCCGAACTGAGTGCCGTACGTTCATGAAAGTCTATTTTATCATTTGTGAGGTGTGTGATGTGGTTTCGGTGTAGTTAAGCAGATATCCGGCATTTTGGTCAGTCAAAACCCCAAAATGGGCCTTTTTGGAGCTGAAATTTGCATAAGTTTCAAACCGGGCATCCGAACCCAGTGCCGTAAGTTTGTGCAAGTCTATTTTATCATTTTTGAGGTGTGTGATGTGGTTTCGGTGTAGTTAGGCTGATATCCAGCATTTTTGTCTGTCAAACCCCCAAAATAGGCCTTTTTGAAGCTGAAACTTGCATAAGTTTCAAACCGGGCATCCGAATCGAGTGCCGTAAGTTTGTGCAAGTCTATTTTATTATTTCTGAGGTGTGTGATGTGTTTTTGGTGTATTTAGGCCGATATCCAGCATTTTGGTTTGTCAAAACCCCAAAATGGGCCTTTTTGGAGTTGAAACTTGCATAAGTTTCAAACTGGGCATCCAAACCGAGTGCTGTAAGTTCGTGCAAGTCTATTTTATCATTTTTGAGGTGTGTGATGTGGTTTTAGTGTATTTAGGCTAATATCCAGCATTTTGGTCTGTCAAACCCCCAAAATAGGCCTTTTTGGAGCTGAAACTTGCATAAGTTTCAAACCGGGCATCCGAACCGAGTGCCGTAAGTTCGTGCAAGTATATTTTATCATTTTTGAGGTGTGTGATGTGGTTTTGGTGTAGTTAGGCCGATATCCAGCATTTTGGTCTGTCAAAACTCCAAAATGGACTTTTTTGGAGCTGAAACTTGCATAAGTTTTAAACCGAGCATTTGAACCGAGTGCCTTAAGTTTGTGCAAGTCTATTTTATCATTTGTGAGGTGTGTGATGTGGTTTTGGTGTAGTTAGGCTGATATTCAGCATTTTGGTCTGTCCAACCCCCAAAATAGGCCTTTTTGGAGCTGAAACTTGCATAAGTTTCAAACCGGGCATCCGAACTAAGTGCCGTAAGTTTGTGCGAGTCTATTTTATCATTTGTGAGGTGTGTGAGGTGATTTCGGTGTATTTAGGCTAATATCCAATATTGTGGTCTGTCAAAACCCCAAAATCGGCCCTTTTTTGGAGCTAAAACTTGCATAAGTTTCAAACTGGGCATCCGGACCGAGTGTCGTAAGTTCGTGCAAGTCTATTTTATCATTTTGAGGTGTGTGATGTGGTTTCGATTTAGTTAGGCCAATATTCGGAATTTTGGTCTGTCAAAACTCCAAAATGGGCCTTTTTGGAGCTGAAACTTGCATAAGTTTCAAACTGGGCATCCGAACCGAGTGCCGTAAGTTCGTGCAAGTCTATTTTATCTTTTGTGAGGTGTGTGAGGTGGTTTCGGTGTAGTTAGGCCGATATCTGGAATTTTGGTCTGTCAAAACCCCAAAATGGACTTTTTTGGAGCTAAAACGTGCATAAGTTTTAAACCGGGCATTCGAACCGAGTTTCGTAACTTCGTGCAAGTCTATTTTATCATTTTTGAGGTGTGTGATATGGTTTCGGTCCATTTTCTATAAATAATAAATCCACCAAAGTATATAATTTTAAAAACTTACCAAGGTTGTGAAGAGTCACGTTGTTGGCTGAGCATCGTCTGCACAAGAGTTTGTAGCTCGGAATATTCGCTCCTCGAGGCTATCTAGTCTCTAGCGCAGCGCTACATTCTCTTGTTGAACTGCCTCAGTAGCTGCGTGTGCCCTAGCATCACTCTCAAAGGACGATGTCGTCGGCGGCATCCCAGTCCCTAAGCCACGCACATAGCTACGCCTCTTGCCCAGAACAGTCTCCCGTATCTGGTCATCGGTCGGCGGATCCTGACCCTCAGCTGTCGGCTGATCACGCAACCGGACCATCTCCTCTTATAAAAACATAAATATATGTTACTACTTTTATGACTTTAGATTAATATTAAATTAGTAATACTGTGGCAAGTTACATAAAAACTTACATAAAGCCACTGTGCTTCAGGCCCAGCCCAACCCTTATTGGGGTTGTAGTGTGTCCTGTGCCACAAATCAATGGGGCTGGGTGGTGCACTGGTGTCCTGGTCTCGCAGGAGCAAATAAATAGTAGCTTCTGAAGATTGATTTCATGAATAGATTATACAATAAGAACTTGATACATTTATTAACTTACCATATCATACCTATACTGTACAAAAGAACGTGATCCACCACAGTGGGTCACCTTCTGCTTGCTTCTACTCTCGCTATTCTTCCTGCTTAGTTCCTACACTTGGCCAAAACAAAGAAGGTTAGTATAAATGATACTGATTTAAACCAGACAACAAAAGTAATTTTGACAATTTATACCTGGAATGCATCACTTGCGAACCAGTCGCACAGTAAGATCCAATCCTCCTACCGTCACCCCCTTGTAGGGTCTGTCACGGGGCTCTCTACCGCCTGCCACCTCCGCCTCGTAGTGCATGTGGAGACGGTGTCGATAGTCCCTGAAACGGACTCCCAAGGTAACGGTCCACTGCCTTCGCTACGTGAGGCAGGTGGAGATCGATGTCAAACTTCCCCTGTAAAGCATGTCATTGTCAAAACATTACGGCATTAGAAATGTTAAAATTTAGTTCAACACAATAATAAAAGACGTACCAGGATATGCGCATGAATATCCCGTAGCTCCTCCTGAGTGACGAGACTCCAGTCACTAATATGGAGTGGGGCGCGTAGTCGGCAAATGATGTCGACCTCTGTGGTGAACTGCTGTGCCCACTCACCAACGGGCTTCAACAAGCCCTCAGGTAGCTCAATCCGAAGTCGCGAGCCCCCTACTGCCTCCATCTGAGCCTGCAAACTCCGATTCTTCGACCTAACGTGCCCTCGTTTAGAGGTGGTGGTCGAAGCTTTAGAAAAAATAAAATAGAAACAATTAGTACCATATTTATATAATCATTAATACAAAGTGGAACTATCCATACCATCAATAGCAGGATCGGTCGATCCTGCAGAGGAAGGGTAAGGGGTCGATGGGTCCACCGGGGCTACGCGTCTGCGTGAGCTTGGTCCAACCATATCTAAAAAGAAAGTTTAAAAGTAAAATCCATTACATCATAAAAATTAAAATCCATTACATCATAAAATTGAATATCCATTACACTTGATCTTAATACATGTAACACCTATTACAATTATTCATCTGAGTTTGTATCATCATCTGAACTTGAATTTTCTTCATTCTCGGTACAATACATTAACAATGTCTCATCATCAAAATCACTTTCCTCGTCATCATCATCATTAATGAAGGTTGCATCCCTCAGATCTAATTGTGTGGTATTGGTGACGTCGGAAGCTTACGACATGAATTGGTTCTACATCAGTTCTATTCAACTGATACGAACTAACATCTTCCTGATCATGCAGGACAACACCATCGTTGGCAGTTTGAGACTCTTCTTGTAGTGCCTCCTCAATCCTCTCCAACTCTTCATCTCCCTTGCCAACTTCTAGGACATCATAAACATTTCTAGTTTTTATTTTTTGGACAACATGCCAATCACCTCTTATTTTTGTGTCCTTCAAATAGAAAACTTGTTTTGCAACTGATGCCAAAACATACGGATCATCTTTAAATGCCATACGTGACGTATTAACACTTATGAAGTGCTTATCAATCTGCATTCCAGTCTTCTTATTACTTATATCCCACCAATCACATTTAAAAATATACACAGAATGACCGTAGAAATAATGCAACTGTATGATGTCTTTTAAAACACCATAGTACTCTACAGTTTGTCCTCCGTCACCATCTCCTTCAACAAGGACCCCACTATTTTGTGTTCGTCAACTGACCTCACGTTCCCTTGTGTGAAATTGAACACCATCAACAATTAAACCGGTGTAAGCGGGATATCCTTTGATCAGGACCACATGCCAAGGAATATAATTGATTGTACTGCCTCAGGAGATTGTTGGTGGCGTAATAGCTTCATCTATTAATTCAGTACAAGTACAAAATTAATTGAATACAAATGCATTAACTAATACAATTACAATTAATTGAAACCTATTCTTGCACGTTCTCCGAACCACTTTGGAAACAAATTTTTCTGTCTTTGCTCCAGATCAGAACTTGATACATGTTCTCTCTGAAGCTCGATCGTATGCTCACTACATAAGATGAGATATGCTATATGTAACTTACATTTGTATTCTAACGTAGTATTGCAATGATTTCGATAAACTTACTTAAAATATGGCAATGTCTTCTTGCAGTTGTTGAGCACGGTGTAGTAGGCTCTTTCCAAGTCTTGAGGATGACACCATTCATATATACGGGCACCTATTGGCCGCACAGTCTGATTAAACACCGCAAGGCCAATTCGTTGTTGCCCTGGACATTTATTAGAATTTCGCTCTTGACGATTAAACCTTGTCTCAATATCTTCAAGATGCATAGAGCAGAAGGTGAGACATTCAGCATCAATGTAAGCCTCAGCAATTGACCCTTCCGGTTGTGCTCTGTTAAGCACATATTGCTTCAATGTGTGCAAATATCTGTTTTGATAATTAATCAGTTATAGATTAAAATAGTTAGGATGGATATATAACACAATTCACAAAATTAAACGTACCTTTCTATTGGATACATCCAACAGTATTGGACAAGTCCGCCAATTTTTGCCTCATGAGGCAAATGCACCGCTATGTGGACTATGATATTGAAGAAAGTTGGAGGGAAAATCTGTTCCAACTTGTAGAGGATGACGACAACATCCCTTTCGAGCTTGTCAAGTACTTCCACATTCAACGTCTTCGCACATAATTCTCTAAAGAAGCAACCCAACTCAGTTAATGTCAGTCGATATGTCATCGGTGAGATACCCACGTAGTGCAACCGGAAGAAGTCGTTATAAAAGGACATGGCAGTCATGGCTGTTCAATCCGAATATTTTCCCCTCTATAACATTTACACACTGAGATATATTCGATGCGTATTCATCTGGGAACTTCACCGATTTAAACCACTCGCAAATCCTCATTCTCTCTGTGGATGATAACGTATACTGTGCAGGAGGCACGATATATTTATCACCGCTACGTATTAGGTGCAACTCTTTCCTTATTCCCAGCTCCTACAAGTCCAACTGGGCTTTAACACTATCTTTTGTCTTCCCTTCAATGTTCATTACAGTTCCCAGCACATTATCACATATGTTTTTCTCGATGTGCATCACATCCAAATTGTGCCTCAACTTAAGGGTCTCCCAGTACGAAAAATAAAAAAATATGCTCTTCTTCGTCCAATTTAAGTCCACATCAGTACGCTTCCTCTTCTTATTACCCGGTATCTTCCCAAACCTCACTGGTTGGATGATTGCCAATTGCGCCAACACGTCTTTGCCAAACAACAATGGAGGTGACAATCTGCGCTCAATTTGTCCATCAAATAGATGCTTCTGCTGATTTCGCCAGCCATGTGATGGCGGTAGAAAACGACGATGGCACATGTAACATATCTTCCTCCCATTTGACAAATGTAGGGAACATGCATCCTTATTGCAAACCGGACATGCCAGATACCCCTTAGTGCTCCACCCAGACAAGTTCCCGTATGTTGGAAAGTCATTTATGGTCCACAGTAACGCGGCATGCAATTGAAATGTCTCATTCTTAGAGACTTCGTATGCTTCCTACTCCCACCTCCCACAATTCCTTCAACTCGTCCACTAAAGGACGCCAGTACACATCAATTTCATTACCAAGAGACTTCAGGCCCTGGAATAAGCAATGACATGTAGATAAATGGTTCTTTCATACATTTCCACAGTGGCAAGTTATATGGCACAAGCGACATCGGCCACATGCTATAGGCATTACTCATGTCACGAAACGGGTTCAAACCGTCGCTAGCCAGCCCAAGTCGTACATTATGCGGCTCATTTGCAAACCATTCGTGATTTGTATCAAACTCAGCCCAAGCTTGTGAATCTGTCGGATGCCTACATACATTTTCCTCAGCAACACGCTTCTCCTTATGCCACCGCATATCTTCTGTCGTCTTCTGAGACATGTACAACCTTTGTAGCCTCGGTTTTAAGGGAAAATATCTCAGCACCTTGTGCGGAATTGTCTTGCTCTTTCCTTCATTCAGCTTGTACCTGGGTTCGTGGCACACCGTACACTCCTTACATTGTTTAGTCTCCTTCCAAAATAACATGCAATTGTTTTTGCAAGCATGTATGGGAATATACCCGAGGCCCAAATCTCTTAATATTCTTTTCGCCTCGTAATATGATTTCAGAAGGGTCTCCCCAGTAGGAAGCTGCTGCTTTAATCAATTCAATGGCCATATTAACTGATTTGTTACTCCAACAGTTGATGGTCTTAAGATGAAGTAGTTTCACGAGAAAGTCCAGTTTCGAAAACTTATCACAACCCGGGTATAACGGCTGCCTTGCTTCCCTCAACAACTGACTCAAACGCGGTCGATTGTCCCGTGTCACTCCTGTGACTACTCGCCCCAATTGTAGCCCCCTGCAAGTCTGCCAGCATTTGTAGCAAGCTTTCGTAACCAACCCCAACATTATCACCGAAGTCATCATGGTCGTCTTCTTCTTCATCATCAAATACCACTCGTACGTCACGGCGTTCCCCGTGAAATTCCCAACACGTATACCTCTTGTCCATCCCGTGTTCGAGTAGGTGCTCTTTGGCCTCATCTATGTGCATATAATCCCTATTATTGCACCTCCTACATGGACATCTTATCCTATTTCTCCCATCTGCAGATGCACGAGCAAACTCAATAAAATCTTTGATCCCCTTCACATACCCTAGCAAATGCCTGCCCCTCAAGTCCATCCAAGTCTTATCGATTTTCGTCTACCTAATACAAGTCAAAAATGATACTCGTTATAATTATGAAACATGAATCTTATCACCTCTAACTTCTCTCTAAAGGGTAAGGTGGTCATATCCCATTCGTGAATGCACAATCTACATTGCAATCAGCAGCAAAGCAAATGCTTGATTCCACTCAGACAAAATTTCGACAGCATCTCCCCACGGTTCTCCAAGTATACGAGATAGACGTTAGCATGCTTAAATATATACCCAGAGAACAATAGGAGACTGTACTGAAATTTTATCATAGTAAAATATTCAAGCACATGCGCTATTGATTGCAATGCAGATTTATGCATTCCCGAACTGTCCTCTCTGGACAATTCAAGAATCGATTTTCATACACACGAGCCCAATAGCTGAATAAATTTCGCGACAAGATTCACATGTGATGAAAATGACTCCCGAACGGAGCTAGGCTTACATGAATGCAATTAAAAAATTTCATTAGTGTAAGTGCAAACTCTGATTGTCAGATAGAGTTTTGCTTTAAAAAACCATTAACAATAGCATTGAAAATGCCAATAGAAAACATATTGATCTTAGTTGCTAACAAGTAAAAGCACCTAAATTTCAATTTTTATCTATTAATTAAGGTCATTCATCAAGAATTATTTACTTGGCACCTGACAACAACAACTTAACCAACAAAAGCAAATCAATTGCTACTTAAAACCACTAACTGACTTAATAGGTCTGTTGTATCTAGTTGATCTCTCAATCTATAGGACTCAAGAACTCCTATTACTTGGAAGCTAAAACAAAAAAAAAAATTAAAAATTATTGTTTAGAGGAACTCAGGAGCAAGGGATTAGGGTTCAAGTTGCAGTTCAATGAACACATACATGAAACACAAGAGGGGAAAAAACACAGCCATGAAAAAACACATGTTGAATGAACACATACATGAAAAAATGTCCAAATGCACTCATGTGTCTAGATTTCAAGGAATTTCCATCTCAACAAGAAATATTTCTTCCCATCAAAATTTAATTAAGATAGAACAATCCAACTTAAAGTCAATTTTTAAGTAAAAATAGTTACCTTCACATACTTATATTCGAAACCACCTTATTTTGATATAAGACGGCAAACAAACTAGACTTCGGGTTACCTAACTTTTCAATTTTTAAACTAAATTTTTTCATTTAGGCTACGTAATTAGATTTTTTACTATTTATAATAAGTTTTAAATTTGTAATTATTTTGTTTAAGAAATTTTAAATTGGTTTCCGTTTGTTGTTATGTTTTTCTTATTTCATCTAGTTTTTAATTTTTTTAAAAGCCCTAACATTTATTTATGCTGAATTTTTCAATTTTTGAGATTTCTTAGTTTTTTAATTATATTGAGTCTATCATAAAGAAGTAGTAAATTCTTATATAGATCCGTAGTCTTTTAGTAGTAAATTCTTATTTAGATCCGTAGTCTTTTAGTTTATAAATATAATGTAATTAGTCTTTATTAACTAATTTATTAATAATATTTTAATTTTGATTTTTTTTTGGATGAGGAGTTTTTTTTTTATTTCTTGGTTATTAAGAAATTAGACCTAATTTGATTTTCCTTTCACATTTTTGTGTTAACTTAGTTTTGAAGTAGTAGTTGAGGGTAGCATACAGTGAGGAGTGGAAATGCATCAAATAGTGAAATCAGATGCTTCAATAGAGTCTGAATCTCTCAAAATTGGAACTCAAAAGTGATTAATAAAACCAAACAAATGATCAAAAGGAGAAAGTATACTCATCAATGTTTGAACAAATGTGCTGGACAATGAAATTGACTGATGTCAACACTTCAGGAAATGTTTTTTATAGCTATAAATTTTTTTTATATTCATATGAACTCCCTAAATAAAGAATTTTATTATTTTAATGATGGCTTAATAGAAAGTTAGAAGAAACTTCTAGTTTGTTTGGATGAAAAAATGTGATAATAAAAGAAAAGATTAAGGTAGATTAATAATAAAATCTTTCTTATGGATTTTTATATAAGGAGGAAGAAAGAAAAATATAGAAATATTAAGAGAAAAAGAAAGAGTCATTAGTAATAAAAATTATACCAACAACTTTGAATAATTATACCAACAACTTTGAATGATTATACCAACAACTTGAATAATTATTTGCAATCACATTGACTCTTGACTTTATTGGTGAAGGAGTAATAATTTTTGCTAGAGTGGTTGGCATTTGAATAATTATACCAACAACCTATTCTTACAAAATTTTAGATACATATAACAGGGAGATAACAAAAAATTGTTGGCATGCAATAGTACCTGGTTTTTTGTCTGAACATTAAAAAGAAAATAAAAGAAGGTAGATAGTCATTACATTAAAAAGCACAATTTGGCTGCATAACATAAGCCAGATTTAGCATCCATTTGTTTGCATAAAAGAGTAGGACTCATGTTACCTCTTGCAAGTGTTCACACTAACCAATATAAAGAGATGACTACAGGCACCATGTTCTTACAACAAAAACCCATACAAATTTGTGTGTGTGTGAAATAAACAGTAAAATAAGGGAGAAAAAAATGGCCTGAAATAAACAGTAAAAGGATCAACCAACAAATCTCTCTTTCACTTTGTCTCTGGTGGTATAAAAAACAAATCTAAACTGAACCACAAAAGAATGATGCAGATTTGATAGATTTTTGCAAAAATAGAAAGAAAGAATATGAAATCTACCGTCACCGTCACCGAATGGGATTGTCGTCGCCGAATGGGCCGTCCACCACCGTCCACCGTTGTCCACCGCCGTCCGATTCGTGCTTGCAACAAGGGAGTGACAGAGACAAAAAGAGAAAAATTAGTGAGATAGCATGAGAAGAAAAACAAACTAGGTCGGCTGGATATAAAAATGGGGGGGCTTATTCGCGACGCTCACTGAGCATCGCTAATAAGACCCTGAGCGTCGCTAATGCTAAAATAACACTATTTGCGATGCCTAATCGAGTGTCGCCAATAATTTTACCTATTAGCGACGCCCATGTGCGTCGCCAATAGTCATGTGCGCGTCGCTAATAGTTTCGCGCCTAATTTTTCGTGGCTTTTTCCCTATTATTTGCGACACACGACTGGGTGTAGCGAAAAGTGACTTTTAGCGACGCTTTTCATGCGTCGCTAATAATAAGTGTCGCCAAAAATATGTTTTTTTGTAGTGGGTACTTAAGTCTAATTTTTTTTTTTTTTTTGCATAAGTTGCAACCTGAACAACGAAATTGTGTTCCGTAAGTTTAAGCATATCTATTTTACTAGTCGTGAGGTGTGTGAGCTAGTTTGGTGATGGTTTGATCGTTTTCAGACATTTTGGGTGGTCAAAGGTCCAAAATGGACTGTTTTTGGCACTTAAGTCCTTTTTTTTGTGCAAAAGTTACAAATCGGGCATCTGAATTATGTTTTGTAAGTTTGAGCATGTGTATTTTACTATTTTAGAGGTGTGTGAATTAGTTTGATGGTAGTTTGATGGGTTTCGAGCATTTTAGGCAACTGAAGGCCCAAAATGGGCCGTTTTGGATACTTAAGTCCTTTTTTATGCATAGGTTGTATAAACTAGGTGACCGAATTGTATTCTGTAAGTTTAATCATGTGTATTTTACTAGTCGTGAGGTGTGCGAACTGGTATGGTGGTGGTTTGACCATTTTTGGGCATTTTGGTTTATTAAAGGCCCAAAATGGTGTTTTGGATACTTCAAGTGCATTGTTTTAAATAAGTTACAAAACGGGCATTAGAATTGTGTTTCATAAGTTTGAGAATGTCTGTTTTACATTTCGTGAGGTGTGTGAGCTGGTTTGTTAGTGTTTTGACTATTTTCGAGGATTTTGGAAGGTTAAATGCCGAAATGGGCTGCTTTGGGCACTAAAGTCCCTTTTTATTGCATAAGTTGTAAACCAGGTATCCGAATTGTGTTTCATAAATTTGAGAACATTTATTTTACTAGGTTAGAGGTGTGTGAGCTGGTTTGGTGGTGGTTTGACGATTTTCAGCCATTGTGGACAATTAAGCCTTTTTTTTTTTGTGTGCATAAGTTGCAAACTGGGCATCCAAATTGTGTTCCGTAAGTTTGAGCACATGTATTTTACTAGTCATGAAGTGTGTGAGCTGGTTTTGTGGTGGTTTACCATTTTCAAGCATTTTGGATGGTCAAAGGCCCAAAATGGGCCGTTTTGGGCACTTAAGTCCTTTTTTTTTTTTGCATAAGTTACAAACTGGGCATGGGAATTATTTTTCGTAAGTTTGAGAAAGTGTATTATACTAGTTATGACGTGTGTGATCTATTTTGGTTGTGGTTTGACCATTTCAGGGCATTTTGGGTGGTCAAAGGCCTAAAATGGGTTATTTTGGACACTTAAGTCCACTGTTTTGCATAAGTTGCAAACCAGGTGTTGGAATTGTGTTTTTTAAGTTTGAGAATGTGTATTTTACTAGTTTAGAGGTGTGTGGGCTGGTTTGGTGGTGTTTTGATGATTTTTGAACATTTTGGGGGGTTGGAGGCCCAAAATGGGTCATTTTCGGCACTTAGTCCCTTTTGTTCGCATAAGTTACAAACTGGATGTCCGAATTGTGTTTCATAAGTTTGAGCATGTGTATTTTACTGGTCATAAAGTGTGTGAGCTTTTTTGGTGGTGGTTTGACTATTTTTGGGCATTTTGGGCTGTCAAAGGCCTAAAATAGACCGTTTTGGGGCACTTAAGTCCATTTATTTTGCATAAGTTGCAAACCAGGCATTGAAATTGTGTTTTATAAGTTTGAACACATCTATTTTACTATTTTTGAGGTGTGTGAGCTGGTTTGGTGGTGGTTTGACCATTTTTGGGCTTTTGGGAGGTCAAAAGGCCCAAAATGGGCCATTTTGAACACTTAAGTCACTTTTTTTTTTTGCATAAGTTGCAAAATAGGCATTCAAATTATGTTATGTAAGTTTGGGAATGTGTATTTTACTATTTTAGAGGTGTATGAGCTGATTTGGTGATGTTTTGACAGTTTTCGGGTATTTTGGGAGGTCGAAGGCCCAAAATGGGCCGTTTTGGACACTCCAGTCCCATTTTTTTCTCATAACTTGCAAACTGAGCGTCAGAATTGTGTTATGTAAGTTTGAGCATGTGAATTTTACTAGTCGTGTGGTGTATGAGATGGTTTGGTGGTGGTTTGACCATTTTTGCGCATTTTGGGTGGTCAAAGGCCCAAAATGGGTTTTTTTGACACTTAAGTCCATTTTTTTGCATAAGTTACAAACTGAGTGTCGGAATTGTGTTCCATAAGTTTTAGCATGTTTATTTTAATACTCATGACGTGTGTGAATTGTTTTGACAGTTTTTGAGCATTTTAGGCGGTCAAAGGCCCAAAATGGGTCATTTTGGGCACTTAAGTCTTTTTTTTTTTTTTCATAAGTTGCAAACCAGGCATCAGATTTGTGTTTCATAAGTTTAGGCACATGTATTTTACTAGTTTAGAGGTGTGTGAGCTGGTTTAGTGGTGGTTTGATAATTTTCGGGCATTTTGGGTTGTTAAAGGCCTAAAATGGGCCGTTTTGGGCATTTAAGTCCCTTTTTTGGCATAATTTGCAAAGCAGGTGTTAGAATTATGTTTCATAAGTTTGAGAACATGTTGTTTAGTAGTTTAGAGGTGTGTGAGCTTGGTTGGTGGTGGTTTAATTATTTTTGGGCATTTTGGGAGGTCGAAGGCCCAAAATGGGCCATTTTGGGCACTTAAGTCTTTTTTTTTTTAGCATAAGTTGCAAACTGGGCATCGGATTTGTGTTCCATAAGTTTAAGAATGTGAATTTTATGATTTTATAGGTGTGTGAGATGGTTTGGTGGTGGTTTGATAGTTTTCGGGCATTTTGGGCGGTCGAAAGCCCAAAATGGGTCAATTTGCGCACTTAAGTCCCTTTTTTTTTTTTTTTTTGCATATGTTTCAAAATGGCCTTCCAAATTGTGTCCATAAGTTTGAGCATGTGAATTTTAATTTTCTTGAGGTGTGTGAGCTAGTTTGGTGGTGGTTTGATCGTTTTCAGGCATTTTGGCTGGTCAAAGGCCCAAAATAGGCCATTTTGGGTACTAAAGTCCTTTTTTTTTGCATAACATTGCAAACCGGGGATGCAAATTAATTTTTTTAAGTTTAATTATTTTATTAGTTTAGTGGTGTGTGAACTATGTTTGTGGTGATTTGACGGTTTACGAGAATTTTGGGTGATTGAAGGCCTAAAACAGGCCGTTTTTGATACTAATGTCCTCTTTTTTTGACACATAAATTGCAGTAGAGATATGCATTATTTACTCATTCTAAAAAATGATACAACTTTTAAACTTACCAAGATTGAGAGTTCCCGAACTCAAGCCCCTAGGACTAAGAGGAGCTCTAGACTCGTGGAGGTAGAGGAAGAAGAGGACACAAATGAGGAAGTAATGCCTTTATGACAGACTCGGCGACAAGAGGGTGCACGACATGGGTAGAGTTAGATAGACTGAGTAGTTTAGAACTCCTGAACAATGTTAGCTTTTTGTTCTTTTTTTTTTTATTTTCTAGTTCGGACAAATATTTTGAAGGATACATATGTATATATTTTTGATCAAAATGAGTGAATTTGGCACTTGGTGTATCTGAAAATTCACAAAAATGAAAATTAGGACAAAGTTGGGAAAAATAGCCCATGAATCCTCTGTTTTCCATTTGGTACACAAAGAATGGGGCTTTCCCCTGCCCAAGTGCTGATTGGCACTCAGTGAGTGCTGATCAGTACTAGGTCGAGTTCTCATCCAATTTTGGCAACAATTGCATTTTTTTTCTTCTAAAAACTTATTTCCTAAACCGACTTAGAGACGAAATGGCACATTTTTATGATCATAAAGAGAGCCTTTGACTTTCTATCATGTATCTCTTTCAATTTTATTTGATTTGCACAACTTTTTGAAGTATTGTCCTTCTCATGGCTGCCACAAATATGAGTGTGGATGTTTTTGATAACGAGCTTCGCTTATGGATGGATTCCCTTACTTCGTTGGAGAAGATTAATTTAGGATCATTCAATTTGAATTTCTTTCTTTCCATGACTGACTTTGTGGTGGAGGATAACCTATTGAAGGCTTGTGATAGGTTTTGGGACCTTGTTGATTATGTCTTATGCTTCGACCTAGAAAAGCTCTGCCCTAACTTTTGAAGAGTTTTGCACTATCTTTGATATGACTGCTCAAGGTAAGATGATCTTCCTTAGGGTCCAATGGGGTTACTCTTATTCCTTATCTGATTTGCTACTACTGAGTGCCATCAGGAGAGGCTAATGATGCAAGAGGAGAACTTCTCTCTTTTGCATATCATAGAGCGCTTTAAGAATCAAAGTCTTAGCCACACCAAGATGATCACTTTAACTCTATGCATGATTCCTTGATTTTTACTTTTGACTGATCTAAACAAGGATGATGCTCATTTGATCAGAGTCGTTGATGACCTTGGCAAAGAAGGTAACATCATGGGTCTTGTTTTAGCCAAGACCTTGAATGGCTTAGACATGGCCTATAATGGCTTGAGCTAGGAATTTAATGGTAGCCTATTGTTACTAATGATGTGGCTTAAGAACAAATTGGTGCTTTTGGAAGGTCCATAGTTTTGCTTATATCGACCCAAACATTACCTCTCACGGAACTTGTTTGTGAGCTAATCTGAAGAGCATGATGCTAGTAACTTTGATTAGACCATTTTGAATTTGCGATATAAGGCTCCCATTCTGCATTCATTGGGTTACTCATGTGTTTTCCTATATGGTCTTAGAGAGACATCCTTTTATTACCCCATCCGTAGTCTTCGTCAATTTGGACTTGAGTAGATTAGGCCATGGACCTGAGGCCTACATTATCCTGTGGATGAGTTGACTCCTTCAATCATAAACAAGTTGACTAACCATTAGAGGGGTGTTAACCTTTTCAAGTTTAGTGACACATATTTTTGTGGGAAGACGCACATGCTTGGGGATCATTTGCGGTGGCTTTGCAAAAAAGTTGGTGGTTGGGAAAATCTCGAAGTGGACATCCTTTTCGGGGAGATAGGGGTTGTTATGGTCATGGACCTTAGTTCAAAATTTTTGGAGATTGCTATCTTGAATAGGAATCATGAAGAGAGTTTGATGGAAGTAGAGTTTAAAAAAGAAGGAATGGCTTAAGAGGCACATGTTTCGCAAGAAGGATGGGACTTGAAAAGGAAGATGGGACGACTGAAGGGTTCCTCAAGAGGTGTCCTACCAAAGGGGAAAATTAGATTTTGGCCATTTTGACCTATGGACTGACAAAGAGAGGTACCTTCTATGTTTTATGAGGAAGAATACAGGCAATGAGTTTGAGTTTGAAAGAAGGCTGGTAGAGAGGAAATGATGATCCCTTTGTGATGATGATGATGACAGATTGGAGCCCGACTTGATTCCTAAGATGACTAAAGAATCTAGATTATGAAATCTCAGAAGTCAAGACCTTAGCTTCTGACCTGAATCCTAACAAAATGACCTTTAGACTTTGCGGGAAAGATTCCCAAAGAATTGGGGAAAGATTTGAATTGATCCAAAATTTTATTAAAATCGATCATGATTAGAACTCGAGTCAATTTAGAACGATTATGTGATGAGAACAAGCCCAAAAATTTTCTTTTGAAAGTCATTTTGTTGGCCTATTAGTGAAAAAGTCACAATTTTTCAGAAGAAATTTAGAAACTTGAAAAATCTAAAAAATCAGAGAATGCCTTCTCTGTGTGCCGATTGGCACTCACCTGTGTGCCAATCAGTCAACAAAGAGGGGTGTTTTTTTTTTTTTTTAAACTTTTTGGGCTTTTTCTAACTGTGCCAAACTACGCAGAAATTCTGTGAGTGTCTTACCAGAACTGGGTTTATTATCCTAAATCATGAATCTAGGGTAGATTATATGCATGGCGCTTGATTGGGTAAAGGTTTCAAGGTTCCTCTTCTGACAAGACATGCCATATACCTCTCATAACCATTAAATTGTATTGACTATGATCAAACGGTACCGCATCACCTTTTTGCATTCCATCCCAAGGCCACTAGAGTGTAGTGTCCCTAGTTAAGTGGTATTTGATTAAGGAGTAAAGGGCTTTCACCGGCGACACCTGTCAATCTAAGTGAGCATACGGGGCGAGGGCTACTAACTGTCCGAGGTTTAGAGGGTATGTAGTGCTAATGCGAATGTTATAGAGTGATGTGCATGCAAGGTATTCAGATTTTAGTCTTTTTTTACTCATCTATCCATATATTCAAGCATGCATCCATATATCCATTCATCCATCATACAACGCAAAATAAATGAATGTAAAACAAGTAAACAAAATAACCTTGAAGTGAATACTTTATCGGGTCCAGTCCTCTTTAGTCCCTAGAGGAGTTGCCATTGTGGATGCCAACATCGAAAAAAGTAAAATATGTCATCCTTTTTATAGATTTAAAGGGATCCCTACTATTTCCTTCCCTTAAAGTGGGAAGGAACACCTCTTATGAAAGATAGAGAAGTTGAGGAGTCGTCAGCTTGTTTTTGGGTGAGAAATAAGCAAACTCGTTATAGATTGAACAGTATATATGAAGGAAATTGAAAGAAATGGAATAAAAACTACATCACTTTAATCGTAAATACATACTAAAGGATCCCTTGACATGGATCAAAATAAAGATAAAACACTGAAATAAAATGAAAACACCAGAGAAACAGGCTTGGGGGCTAAGGTACGAAGTGGGAAGGTGTTAGGCACCCATTTTGTCCAATCGAATGGATCGGCTTCAAACATTTACTTGCAAGGCTATTTTGTTATGAGAAATGTGAAAAGAGAGATGTGAGTACGGAAGAGATAAACAATAAAGAATCTGACATGAATAAACAAAATAAAAGAGAAGACAGAAAGAAGATTTGACTTGGGCCTGAAGGCTTCCTATATATCCATTTATCAGAGTCACGTAGTTCTCCAATTTACCTTGTTTTATCAAGAGTGATAAAAGATGCGAGATCAACTGGATCTAAAGAAAACTGTTAAGGTTTGAGAGCATACCTTATTCAGTTGTGATAGTCGGGCAACACTTCGGCTAGGAAAATCTGGATCAGAGGCTTCAATTGGTCAAATCTCTGGCTTGTTATTCAGTTTGGAAAGCGTCTCTTCAGATTGCTTCGTGAAGGGAGGCTGTCACTTCGACAGGGCTTCAACCTCGAGAGAGGAAGAGTTCTTGTCACGCTCTTGACCTTCAAGGCCAGACTATGGGGTCATTGAACCTCGATAAGGTAGGTAATAGGACTAACCATCCTAGTCAAGTATATAAAATACATGCCATTTTTTTTGAATTGATTTACTTTAATTGGTTCTAGCTCGGTTCTCTGATTAGACTTGTTCAAGTCCTATAACGGGATTAAATGAAATTGATCACTATCACAATGTGACTGTATCAAATGTTTATTAACTGGATTAAACAAGGTCTGTCCAGAACTGACTCTACAATTCTTATACACATGACATATACATGATTAATCTGGAGGGTATAGACACCCTTGATAAATAAATGAATAAATACAAGAAAGTAACTAAGCAATACAATGACTTTAATGCATCTCTCACTTATTCCTGTCAATCGTCTATCAAGCCAATACCTGCCATTCCTATGAATAGCAAGGGTGAGGATAACGCTCAGTAGGGTTTCCCAAAACACACAAGCAAGCAGCATGAAAAAACTAATGCAAGTTCAAAAAGGACACACCCCATAGTCTAGTATGTATCATAAGAACACCACATCATCATATACCAAACACAAGCATAAATATAAGCATCAAAAGGGCATCGCACCACTACATGTGGTTTGACAATAATAGGCAAGTAGTTAATATATAGAGGGTCAGACACATGACATAATTATAAACATATAATCTCACGAAATACCTGTATTTCCTATTTTAATGCCATAAAAACAATACAAATAAATACATAACCAATCACAAGATGTAAATGTAAGCTTACCAAACCCACGAAACACTTCCATTTGTTGTTCAAATCCACAAGAGCAATGTATAGACTCACAACTAAGCAACCATTCACAATTTCTATAGTATCACAACTAGCAGTGTACTGTTCATCAATAATCATAATGAAATATCACAGATAAGTCAAGGGAAATAATCTCAAGTGAATCAATCTATAAAAAAAGGATAAAGTCTTATTCATCTCATTCCATTCTCTTAATAATCTCAATCTCCTAAGTATTCACCTAATTTGGCTCCCAGTAAGCCTATGTGCTTTACAGGCTACTAACCCGATGGAGACAAACGATCACCCACGTGGGTTTACGACTTGTAAACTGAGGAAGACACCATCCCTATCATAAATAGAATCTTGGGTAAAGAAAAATCTCACCACACTTAAGAGCACACAAAAGACGTGACTAATTCCCATCCCAAGTCCTTCTCATAAGTGTTCTTTTTCCAAAGTTCTAATATCTCAATCTGCACTACAAACGGTGCTCATCAATATCAATATCCCTTCAAATCTTACACCGCTCAAATATAGTTAACAATATGCATATCAATATCATTCATATCCATAATAATACTAACAACCGTAAGAGAGGATATATGATTTAACAAATAGATACAAGATCAACAATAGTTATATATATCCATGACAGAAACAGAAATCACTGATAAAGATCAACATAGTAATCACATGTATCCAGTACCATCATGCAATTATCCAACATCATAGCATTCAATATAACAATCACATCATACTGATAATGTAATAGCAATGTATCAAATGATACAGATAAACATATCATGTGAATAACATAGCAAGTATATACATCAACACATCCAGACATTGTCCTAGTCCCAATCCTCACTCCACTATA
This sequence comes from Nyssa sinensis, assembly GCA_008638375.1. Classification (NCBI taxonomy): domain Eukaryota; kingdom Viridiplantae; phylum Streptophyta; class Magnoliopsida; order Cornales; family Nyssaceae; genus Nyssa; species Nyssa sinensis. Next base: position 17,186,752 of record CM018034.1, read on the forward strand.
AGGAGACGCTACCTGTTTCTTTCATAATGTTTGGCAATTGTCTTACGTATTTCACGTTCTATTCCCGGGACCACCTTGGCCTATAGTACTAAGGTATCGTATCAAGTTTTATGATTCTTTTTGGCCAATTACTCTTTAGCCTATATCTCGGTTACCCAGTTTACCTAAGCAGATATAAAAAATGTGTTCCCGGGTATCAAAAATCTTAAGAAAGTCCTATCGTATTGTCTCTAAGTTATTTGACTATCTTGTAAGCTCATAAGGGCATTTTTATAATTTATCAGACAAGTTGAGCATCTACCAAGATGCCGTATCTCAACACCAACCTTGGAATCGAATCCAGAAGGTTCAAGAATCCTAAAGATGTCTTCCTTGCATTTTATTAATCCTTATATATTATGCTTCATGCCTAGGGACATTTTGGTAATTTCACACATTCATGTGGGACTACCCTGAGTCCTTATTTCATTATTCTGGTATTATATTTGAGTTTCTGGCATCCAAAAACATTGAAAATGTTTCTTCTGGATTTTAATTTGGCTTTCAATTGCTTAATATAAGTCTAGGGGTATAATCATCATTTTCTCATTTTATGTGTGACCATCACTGGGCCCCAATTTGTTCAGTCTGATCATATATTTGAATCCCGGATATCCAACAACTTTGAAATAGCCCTTCCTGAATTTTAATTAGCCTTTAAGTTTCTTAAACTATCATTGGGGTGTTTTCATAAACTTTCATATTCATGTGGGACCACTCCGGGTCCCCGAATGTCCAAACCGACTCCGCCATTGAGTCCGGAATGCCCAAAAACTTTCGTTAAGACTCTCCTATTAGAGTCCTAGTTTCAGTAGGACTTTTCTCTATAGAGTCCCACTCCCATTAGGACTCTCTCAGCAGATATCCACATTTAGTAGGACTCTTTCAGTAATTTTAGCACAATTTTGCCCGTTGAGGGCATTTTAGAAATTTTGGCACAATCCTACCCTTAGTAAGATTTCTTAGTTACATTAGAGGCATTTTCATAATTTTTATTAATTTTACCCATCTTGGGGTAATTTGGTAATTTCAGCCCTTTGGTGATAAATTAGGGATAAGTTTGGTCATTTCACACATCTTGTGGCAATCTAGAGATTCTCTATCGAATTGGGAGAAAATTTGGTAATTTTGAGTGATAGTAGTTTGTTTAGGCATAATTAGGACTTTACATTTTTAGAGTTTCAATAAATCTGATTACTTGATATTTCCTTAAAAGGAGTTACATCGAACTTGGACATTCTTATTTTAGAGTTTACTTTTAATTAAATTATATTTATCTTTTAACTTATTGGCTCTTGCATGTAGACACCAATTCTATTAGTTCTTGCATTGGCTTAAGTATTTATTAATTCATTTATTTAGGATAATCATTCCTTAGGATAATTATTTAATTTTTTAGTTTATTTAATTAGATGATTATCATTCAAGACATGATCCTAGCCCTCAATTCTAGGCTCTATATTTTCCTATAAATAGAGCCCCTTGGCCATCAGTTTTAAACACACAATTTCCATAGCTCTACACTGTTAGCATAATTCCAGAGTTCTCTTTACAAGAATTCTCATTCTGCCAAGGCCAAAGCCTTGCCAAAGTGACAATCTCCCTTCAAGAAACAAGCTGAAGTGACGCTTTCCAAACCGAAGAACTAGCTGGAGATCTGCAGACTTTCTTAGCCGACGTGTTGCTTGACTACCATGATTGAATAAGGTACGCTCTCAAACCCTTAACAGTTTTCTTTAAATCTATTTGATCTTGCCTCTTTTACCACTCTTGATAAAAGATGGTAAATCGGAGAACTACTGTGACTCTGATTCCGTTTTCTAAGCGGATACGTAGGAAGCCTTCGGGTCTGAGTTAGATCTTCTTTCTATTTTATTTCTTTATGCAAGACTTTTCTTTATTTATCTTTTCTGGACTCACATCTCTCTCTTCAATTTTCTCATGAAAACATAGCCTTGCAAGTGAATATTTGAGGTCGATCCATTCGAATCGGGTGGGGCTGGGTGCCTAACACCTTCCCACTCCATACCTTAACCACCTCGTGTCCCGGCAGGTATTGACAATGCTCATCAAATGCCACCAATCCCGCCTCAAGGTGGACAAAAACAACATCAACAAATCTAAGATCTGTCTTTTTATTATCTTTATGATTGGGGTGAATAGTACAAACCCATAGAAAATCCGAGGCAACAAGATGAGGCCCTTCCTCACCGATTGGAAAAAAATGGGGACCTTCTTCTACAAAGCTCACTGAGGTGATGACATGGTCGATATTCACAAATTATCTCTTTATCCAGACATTCGCCTCTTTTTGAAATTCAAAATACCAAACCTTAACAAGTTTGATGGAACTACTTGCCCAAGGACTCATCTTAAGCTATTTGTGAGAGCCATGTAACTACTAGGGGCCAATACCAATGTCTTGGTCCAGATGTTTCATCAAACCCTAACTGGAGCCACTCTACGATAGCAACTAAACTTAGACGATGCACTTTCCAAAGATTGGAAAAAACTATGCAATGCCTTCATTCGTCAATATAAGTACAGCAATGAACTTGACATCACTCTTCGAGACTTGGAGACCACTAAGTCAGAAACTAAGAAAAGCCTGTCTAGATTCGTTGGTAGGTGGCGGGCTAAAGCAGCTCAAATGATCAATCGACTGAATAAGGCTAAACAAGTTCAGATGGTGAAAAAAATCTATTTTCGGCCTACCGTAAAGCTCTCTTCACCCAATAATTTGAGACATTCGAAGCACTAGTAGGGGCTGGAACACAAGTGGAAGATGCAGTCAATGATGAGACCTTTAAAGTGAGCGACTCGAAGCCTTGTAGAATCTTCCCAACCTCAAAGCCATGGTGGCCTATACCACATGATCACTACCATTAATTTTCATGGCTAACATCATAGGGTGTCCCACAGAAATGCCCTCAAAGGCAATTCTCAGATTTACTAGCACCAATGGGTGAGATATATAATAACCTCGAAGAGAAGGGGCTTCTTTAGCCCTTGGAACCAAGACTAGTCTTGAACTTTTTATCCAAGGGGTTTGATCCGAACCAACATTGCGCCTAGCATTAAGACGATGGACACCACATAAATCAGTGCCGAGTTCTAATGTATGAAATTCAAGATCTAATTGATAGAGTAACAATAAGGGCTTCACCAGGAAAGCCAAATGTCACTACTAACCCATTGCTGACTTAGAATGCATGAATTAACATCAATATGTTATACCTCAAAAATTTAGATTCAAGAAGCCTCATCAATGATTCCACAAATATCTCCAGGTGTAGCATGATCATTTGGTATGAACTCATGGGAAAATAGAGTCAATCTAGCTTGACCAATGCAGTACATGTCACTATGAGGGGGAAGACTATTCAAACCCGCTCATCTACAAGCAGGTGACCCACTCATAGAATTCCTAAAACCCAAAGAGTCAATAAGGGTCTCACCTCAAGTTCTTATCAATGATGATCTCTTCAAATAGCTCAAGAAACACAAGCCAATATCTTAGTATGGGGGTTATTGACATCGTCCTTTCCATACAGACAAGTTATCTTGAAGCATCTCAATGAAGCACATGTTCCTACCACCAGTACCCCCGAACAACTCACTTAAATCATTTGAGGGGGCCAATTCAACAACATTGTTACTTTCACCGATCATGACTTACCAAAAGGAGGGACCGACCACACCAAAGCCTTCCGTATTCCTGTGGATGCCCTCAGGAAGATGATACCTATAGTGCTCATTGATAATGGATCAACTCTCAATGTTTGTCCTTTTAGGAGAGCAAAATGCCTTAGTTTAAAGGTAGCTGATCTCATTTCATTAGCCCAAGTAGTTAGGGTATATAACAATACTCGAAGGGAAGTTGTAGGAGTTATGGCACTTACCATGAATCTCGGTCCAATTGAAAGCACCGCCTATTTTCAAGTGCTAGACATCTTAACATTCTTCAATCTGCTATTTGGTAGGCCATGGCTACATGAAATGAAAGATGTAGTGTCCTCTCTACATTAGAAGCTCAAATTCACCTATCAAATAAGGGTAGTCACCATTCATGGGGACGTTGATCCTGTTAGTGATGCTCTCCCCATACTAGGGATTTAACATAATGCTAATAATGGTCTACCTTTGACAAGCTTAGACTGTATAGGAAACCTTGAGATAGAACAAGTACTTGATAGAGGCTTATACAAATAAGCTGTGATAAACATGATGGCCCACATGGGATACGAGCCGGGTAAAGGCCTTGGATTTAATTTACAAGGTTTACCTATACCCTGCCAAATGGAAAAGGGAGTACATATTCAGGCTCAGATACTCATCTACTGAGGAAGATTTCAATAACAAGTCTTTGGCTGCAAGAGCCAAGAAAATTGCCAAAGAATAGGGGCTGGCCCCCAAGGTTATAGAAATAAAACCTTACTTCCCTACCTTGAATGGAAGCTTTGTCAAGTAAAGAAAGGAATATCTAGACTATGGATTCCCTAAACCATAGTACAATACTATGGCTAGAGTTCCCAGTTGGGAAATATTCGGCGATTGCACATATGGTTTTGACAATAAGGTGGTAGTGCTAATTGAACAACATGATCCTCAATAGGAGGATTGGATAGAAGAGCTCGGATAATTGACAGAATGCTTCACCAAGATGGAACTCACTAATGATATGGTTGACATGATCTCTACAGTCAACATGGAAGAAGATCCAGTCAAAGACATTACTCCCATCCAAGCTCCAATCAACAATTGACTTCTAGTTAAAGGAGTGCCAGCTTTAGATGAGCAACTAGAGTAGAAATTTGGCTAGTCAGATCTGACTGATATAGATTCCAACAACGTTTTTGACTCGAAGTCTGAGGACTCTCTTTCTTTAGATCTCATTAATTTTGATAAATTCGCTAATTTTATTTTTCTTTCTTTCAATGAAATAAATTCCTTTTCTAAGTATCCTTTAATTGCCAATAATGAACATGATGATGAATTCGAAGAATATAATAATCTCGATATAGAGGATAGGAAGTTTCTAATAGACTTGGGCAAAATAGTCACCAAATATCAAGATAAGGCCCAACTTGTCATAGAACAAACATCGACCAATAACCTAGGGTTAGAAGGTGAGACTAGGGAAGTCAAGATTTGTGTAACCTTTAGCCAAGATGAACAAGAAACCCTGTATGAACGGTTAAAAGAATACCGGGATGTCTTGACATGGTCCTACAAGGACATGCCCGTGTTACACATAGACATAGTCCAACACAAAATCCTGACTTACCCTAATGCCAAGCCAACCAAACAGAAATTGAGGAAACTCAAGCAATAGTGGTCCTTCAAAATAATAAAAGAAGTCAAGAAACAGTTAGCTGTAGGGTTCTTCGCTGTGGTTGAATGCCCGTAATGGTTAGCCAATATTGTCCCTGTCCCCAAAAAGAATGAGCAAGTCCGTATGTGCGCCGACTATAGAAACCTCAACAAAGCTTGTCCAAAATACGACTTTCCTTTGTCGATCATAGACCTTTTGGTGGACAACACAACTTAACATGCCATGATGTCCTTTGTAGATGGTTCGTGGGGTATAATCAAATCAAAATACACCTCGATCATATGAAAAAAACTACTTTCACTACATAGTGGGGCACATACTGCTACACAGTCATGCCTTTCAGCCAGAAAAATGTAGGCGCTACATATCAGAGGGCAACCATTACCATCCTACATGACCTAATTCATAAAGAGGTCAATGTCTATGTCTATGAAATGATCATAAATTCTAAAAGCAAAGAGGGTCATTCCGATTGCCTAAGAAAGTTTTTTCGAGAGAGTCAAAAGACACATGATAAGATTAAACATTTAAAAGTGTGTATTCAGGGTCTTGCCAGGAAAACTCCTAGGCTTCATGATAAGTCAAAGAGGTATAGAGGTGGATCCCCACAAAAAAAAGCCATTATGGAAATTCCTCCGCCCAAAATAGAAGAGCAAGTTAGGGGCTTCCTAGGTAGCCTTCAATACATCAATAGATTTATATCACAATTAACTACCATCTGTGAGCTCATTTTTAAACTTTTGAAGAAATATTCTCCCAAAAAGTGGAACCCCTCATGCCAAGAAACTTTTGAAATGATCAAAGAATATTTGACCAATCCACTAATCCTGGTTTCCCCACAACCTGTTTCCCTTTATTACCGTACCTCACAATAACTGATATAGCTGCTGGGGCTATGTTGGCCTAAAATAAAACATAGGAAAGTAAAGAGAAGATCATTTACTATGTGAGCAAGAAACTGATTTCCTATGAGCAAAACTATGATGCCCTAAAAAAGACATGCACTGTTCTTGTTTGGGTTACCCTAAAAGCTCCACCATTATATGATGGCCTATAAAATACACTTGATTTCTCGTATGAATCTTGTGAAGTATCTCTTTGAAAAAATGGCTCTATCAAGTCGTACTGTTCAATGGTTACTATTGCTTTTTGAATTTGACACAGTGCATATACCTCAGAAATCCATCAAGGGAAAGGCCGTGGCCAATTACCTAGCAGACTGCCCAGTTAAGGGTGAATTTGTTAACGAAGCTGAATTCCCAGATGAAGAAATCATGAAAGTTCATGAGGATAAGTGGTATATCTTCTTTGACAGTGCCGCCAACAAGAAGAGATAGGGCATTGGCATGTTTCTAGTAGCCCTAGACGGGTCACATACGCCTTAAGTCATGAAATTATAGTACCCTTCTACCAACAATTGCATAGAATATGAAGCCTTTATAGTGGGTTTGTAAGTGGCTTTAGAGCTGAAATTCAAATTCTTAGATGTATACGAAGATTCAGTCATTGTTATTGGCCAAGTCCAAAAGAGGTGGAAAATCAGAGAAGTGAAACTCCTACCCTATCACCAGTACCTAGAGACAGTAATAACCAAATCCAAAGATGTATAATTCTACTACATACTCAGGGCTAATAACCGTTTTGCGGATGCCTTAGCCACCCTTACCTCAATAGTGGACATCCCGGAAGAGGCCACAATTAAACCGCTCATGGTACAAACTCGAGAAATTCTAATATACTATTGCAACATCAATGAAATCACAGAGGACTCGACATCTCCACCTTGGTACAACGAGGTTTGGTCATTCATCAGATACTCAGAATATCCTGGAAGATATACCAAGGAGGACAAAGTAGCCCTAAGACAGTGGGCCACCCAATTTATCATTTGTGGGGAAAAACTTTACAAAAGATCTTTCAATAGTACACACCTATTGTGCTTGGATAAACATGAAGCTGAGCATGCCATGATAGAAATCCACGAAGGGGATCTGTGGACCTCATATGAATGGAGACATGATAGCTAAAAAAATAGTCCGGCAAAGTTACTACTAGAACACCATGGATGAAGATTGTATTGCCTTTGTCAAGAAGTGCCACAAATGTCGGATACACACTAATATTCAACATCTTGTTCCTAGGGAGTTGTACAACTTGACATCCTTTGGCTTTTTGCAACTTAAGGAATATATATCATTGGCAAAGTCACCAAAAGCCTCCAACAGCCATGAATTCATTTGGTAGGCATTAATTACTTCACCAAATGGGTAGAGGCTGCTTCCCATGCTATTATCAATGCAAATAAGGTGGCTTAGTTCATTACGGCCAATATCATTTTCTGGTATAGGAGTACCCCACAAACTGATTTCAGATAATGACTTACACTTCGAAGGCGAAGTCACTGATTTGATCGAAGAGTTCAGAAGAACCCATCATCATTCCTTACCTTACCAACCTGAAACAAATGGGGCAGTAGAGGCGGCAAAATTTTTTTTAAAGAACATCTTCTTGAGGAGAACAACAAAAACCAGTAGAAACTAGCATGGAAGACTTCCCTTTGCTTTATAGGGGTATCGTACATTATTAGAACGCCTATCGAAAAAATCTCATACTCTCTAACATACGGGTTAGAGGCGGTATTATCAATTGAGCTGGAAATACCCTCATTCAGGGAACTTCTCAAGAATCAAATTGCTGAAATTGATTGGTTATAAAACAGATATGATGAATTAGCCTTTCTAGATGAAAGATGGCTCAAATTTTTATATCATACACAAGGGTATCACAAAAGGGTAGCCCGAGCCTTTAACAAGAAGGTGAAAAAGAAAGGCCTCAAAGTAGGAGATTTGGTCTTAAAAGAAAACCAAGCACCGGTACTTGACTAAAGGGGAAAATTTAGGCCTAATTGGAGTGACCCATTCATTATCAACTCTATAGCCACTAGAGGAGCAGTGTGGCTCACCGATATGGATGGAGATGAGTTTTTATCACCTACCAACCTTGACTAGCTCAAGAAATATTTTCTTTTGCAGCAAGCTACCCATTGTATTGAACTACGACGACCTGACCCCCCATTACACATTTTTGCTACACATGCAATACAAGGGTACATAGGTAGCTCACGAAGTTATTATGAGCGCTGTCTTAAAAATAGCAATAAAAGTTTCATTATTTCAAATTCAAAAGTTAAAGATCATATTTTATTTAATAATAGGTAAAAACACTATCAACTTGGTCTAAGTCTAACACAGAACTAGCTTCCTCTAAAAAAACATATAAAAAAATAAATAAATAATTCTGAATCTTCATTACTAAGGGATACTCAGATCATTTCTTTCTTCTTCTTCCTCACTTTTTCTTCTCCACAAATTTGTCCTCCAACTCAAAGCGACGACCCATCTCTTTCTCAATGAAACCTAGATAATTCCTTGCCGAGTCTATATGTAGAGAAAAATGTCTAAAGTCCAGCTCACTATTGTTACATTTGAATTTTGGTACCTTCTTGGGTCTTCTTCTTTTATTTTTTAAGCTTAAAAAGGTTGTTGTCTCTGTCTTTGTCAGGCCTTGTGGTTGGCTCACTACTTCCCAGTCCAACTTTTCTATTCCTCTTTCTCTGAAGTCCTTGTAAGCTTTTTTGATCGCTTCTAACTTTGAAGTTATGTCCACATTAGTGTTTATTCCGGCCTCTTCAAAGAAGATAAATGCTCTAAGTTCTTCCATTTCACTAATTAGGTTCCAGAACCACCATAAATGTTCTTATGTCATAAACACTTTGTCGGAATAATATGTATTATCCAAGTTTGGGACATGAGCATATTCACAACTAGTAGGATATCTTCATGGTAAAAGATAGAGTCAATCTTTCCACGATGAAGTGAGGACCCCAAGTTCTCGGAGCAACCTGTATACACTGAAATTGGCGCAATATCTGAATGGAATAATAAAATGAGGTATCTTTCAAGCCTGCCAATGCAACATAAGAATAACCAAGAGAGCACAAGTGAGGGGCTATGCTTTGCTCGTGAAGAATGGACCAATCAATACCATAAGGTGTAAGTTAAGTAAGGAACTCACACCAATCTTTCTCATTATCTTTGGTCACCAACAAGGCCCTTGAACAATGGTGCTTTGACATATAGGGGATGGTAACTGAAGGTGCCAAGAGCTTCAACTTATCATGTAGCCACATCGTCAGTAGCAAGAGGCTACCTTTGAAAACATTTGATCCATTGTGAACCAAGTCCAAGTCATTCAAAGTCTTAGTAAGAACAATGCCCATCATGTTGCCCTAATTCAGTTCAGTCATGATGTCAATTAAGTGAACATCAGCCTGATCAAGCTCTTGGACAATCAAGAACCTCAGGATAATGCACAGAGCGAAGTTACACAACTTGGTACGGCTAGCCTCTTGGTTCATGAAAGTTTCCAATATGGGAAGTAGGGAAAAACCTTTACCTTGAATTAATTCCTTTTCCATCTCCAGCATCCAAGTTAAGTAAAGAAGATGGAGAAGAAGAGTAACCACATCATACAGAAGGGATGATCAGTTTACCTTGAACCAGTGACATAAAAAAGAACACAAAACTTTTCAAAGGTGGGACATATTTCTTTTAGATGAAAGTGGAAGCAGTGATCAATAGGATCCCAAAAGTGAGCACAAGCTCATAACAGATGCTAGTCTATGGTAGCTTGGGCAAGAGAAAAAAGAGCTTTTAGTCTCAACATCCCCAAGTTAATCTTCTCCGAGCCTAAGAGGTAATACAACCATGTACAAATTTGTTCATAAAAAATAGTCACATCTATGATTTTAGAAGCCATTAGAGCACAGAGGTAGAAAGTATAGTAATGAGTCTATCAAGAGGCTGGATATGATGAGTTAGGAGGTTTAGGGTTTGTAATATATCCTAAAATACTCGTAAGTTTGTTTCCAAGTTGATTTAAAAGATTGATTTTCAGAAAACACACAACCAGTCACGAAATTGCATGGGATAGAACTTGTTGCCGATTGGCACATAGGGAAAATTCAGGTTGTTTTGCCCAATTTTGCCTGTTTTCGCTATTTTCCTCTTGTTTTGTTAGTTCAAAACTTGTTGGATACCAATTCTTATTCATTTTTTTGTTGATGTATTGCTTATTGGATACATTCATAATAAAAACACATGCACTGATCATTCATTGTTCAAAAAAAAAAAAAAAATGAATAAAGACAAAATTTTCATCAAACAAAATGTTCATAAATAAAAAGGCAAGTTTCATCTAACGGCGCCTTCGCTGCCCTCCCTCTTATCATCGAGATTGACGGCAGAGGAGCCTCTTTTTCCTTAGCGTCCTTGCTCCTACTCTTTTCCACTTGGCTCGATGCTCTATTAGGCCTAGCTGGCTGACTGCGGGAGCTACTCGGTTGACACCCTTCTTTCTTCTTCGGCTCTCTTCCTCACCTCCTATTAGGAATCCATCCTCTAGGACAATCTTGTCCTTGATTCATGCTCTCAAGGTGAGAAACCCTAGCAGCCTTGAAAAATAAGGAGTTTCAAGTAAAAAATCAATATAATGTCAACATGCAGTCAATGCATGAATATTCCAAAAAAGGAATTATGTCCTTACAATGTCAGAGTCTGTCCAACAAGTGGCACTTTTTGCCATGATTCCACGGTGACTTGGGCACCTTATGCTTCAAGGCTGTGATGTATATACATGCCTGCTTATAAATGGTTTGGGCCATCTAGAATTTTTAATAAAAGGCTTGGTTCAATCCAAAAGAAAAAGAACCATATAAAGTTTTTAGGTAAAAAGTCTTACCTCGGTCAAGTGGTCAGGAGTCGGCTTTCCTTCAATAGTCTTAGTTGTCTAGGTTAACTCTTTTAGCCTAAAATTCCCTTCATTGGTCATCACTGATACATCAAAATCCAGAAATGCTGCCGGTAGCCCTGCCTTAGCCGCTGTGGAGGCAGCCTCCTAAGATGACCTATCACTCACACTAGGCCTTCCGACCTAAGGTGGAGGAGGCGGGCCCCTAGTCATTGGAGGCATCAGCTCTTCCAAATAATTTGTCATATGGCCAAACTTGGTTGAAGAACCGTTGCATGGCCACTCCCTCATTAAGCTCTAAGAAATCAGGGTCAGAGTAAAATGAGCCCAAGTTTCTCATGTTAGCCGAGGGAGACATAGGTGGGAAAATCTGCATAGCCGTATCTATGTGGCGAATCACTCTCTTGGTGAAACTGAGTCTTGGTGATCCTCTTGTGACAGCACACACATCCAAGCGATATAAAACGGCCATCGTAACACCTCCCTAATTAAAGCACCCGAAGTTCTCCAGATCCTCCAAAGTAGGTAGACACCAAAGATGGATGGAGTCATCGTCATTATCCAAGAGGGTCTGACCAAAGATAAAGAGCATGAAGGCTTTGGTAAACTGGTCCTCATCGATAGTGTTATGGCACTCCTGAAAGTGAAAGTTTTCCAAGATGTGCTAACTTTTACCCCACCACCGAATGCTAATGTGGGCCACCAAGCTAAAAGCCAAAAAACTCATCACCCCAGCCAGTGCATTTCATTATCCCATGGCACTCGATCACCGCCGACCCAAAGGCCAGTGATCATTGAGAAGTCAAACAAAGTCAATGTTACCTCCTCGAATCGGAGGTGGAAAGTATTAGTGGTGGCCTAACATCTCTCAACTAGAGCGTAGAAGATCTTTCGATCATGGTCAACATGGACTATTCAGTCTAAAAATAGCCCAAAATTGGCTACTCTTATATGTCATTGGAATCGGATAGGAAAATCAGCCCACCACTCTGCTATGTCTGCTGCCGAGCCCCAGTTCGGATTTCCAAATCTGGCTGCATGAAATCAAAACTGATGTATTAAGAAATCCTCCCAAATGTAAAAAATCAAGGAAAAACAAAAACTAGCCATTCGGGCATTTTCATAGGCGCGTGGTGTGTACCTTCCATAAGGCATATGGGTGAAATGTCCATGCATTCATGCAATAAAAATTTCATGCAAAACACTTTCAAATCGTGAAATAAAATCAAATGCATTAAGAATCAACTCAAAAAACTTAAAACAATCGGAAGAAAATCCATACTTAGCTGTTGCGATATCGTTGCAACAAATGGTGCGCTACCTCTTGGATCAAGCTCGTGTTGTTTTGAAAGCCTGAGGCTGGTTTATATTGAAAGATTGTGCCATGCAATAGTTCAAACATCCCAAAATCCTGATCAATATCGAACATTGGGTCCGAGTCACCATGACCTTTCACTTGACATTTTCTCTTAAAATTTTTGGATTGTGGTTGGAAATCAAGTTGTTTAATCTTTCGAGAGGTCAAAACAAGTGCCAAATACTTCAATCTAACTTGCTTCATAACCCTGCAAAAAAGGTCACAAGAGTGGTAGGAGAGAACTAACGAACACAATGAGAAAAGCCAAAAGTCGCATACATTGTAAACATTCTACCCAAGCACCCAAGTGCCGATCGACACTCACGGGTGGCCGATTGGCACACAAGGGCTGAGTTCATTCCCCAGTGAAGTTTGAACGATCAACCTTTTCTTAAAGGGAATCCATCTCCCTAACAAATTATATTCTCACATTCCCCACAGAGTCTTTATTCTCCACAAGTAATCGTTTGAGGACGTAATCCATCTTAACAATCCGTTCATTAAGGACATAATCTTATGAAAATTTGATTAGGATAGCATTCCTTTTAGAAAAATCCTTTTAGGCTAGCATTCCTTTCAGGTAAACCGTCCATCGCATCAAATTTTATCAACTGTTAGGATAGCATTCCTCTTAGGTAAGTCATCTAAAGATGCATTTTCTTATCCTGTTAGGATAACATTTCTTTCAGGTAAGTCGTCTGAGGACGCATTTTATAAAACTGTTAGGATAGAGTTTCCTTTTAGGTAAGTTGTCTAAGGACGCAAATTCATTATCTTGTTAGGATAACATTCTTTTCAGGTAAGTCATCTAAGGATGCATTTTATTATCTTGTTAGAATAACATTCCTTTCAGGTAAGTCGTCTGAGGATGCATTTTATGAACCCATTAGGATGGAGTTTTCTTTTAGGTAAGTCGTTTGAGGACGCAAATTCACTATCTTGTTAGGCTAGAATTCCTTTCAGGTAAGTCGTCTATCGCATTCTTTCTTATCAACCAACTAGGATGGAATTCCCTTTTAGGTAAAACATTTGAGGACATAAAATCATCTCATGAGAATATAACCTCAATGAAGCCTTGTAAGGATCGCATTTGTTACCAAGTATGGGTCCAAATAGTCATTTTCGAAGGCGTAACCTCACAACAATCCGATCGAGATGAGTCTCTTTTGAAAAATTCGATAAGCACAATACTTCTTTTCACTAGTCACGAACTACGAATGGTCTAATTCACCCGAGGGTGATACATAGGAATCTCATATAGGAATGAGTCCGACCATGTCAAACAAATCACAATCAAAGTCAAAATAGGTATCTCTTTTTCTTGCGTTGATGTACACTTGTTTACAAGTTCCATCAACAAGGGGCTTTCTATAGACACATCATTTTGTGACCATTGATTAAGTAGTAGCAATTTAGTAATTATGTCAAGAAACCTACTCCAAGTAGAACTCCTCTTGATAGAGTCCTATTCCTATTAGGACTCCTCTTGATAGAGTCCCATTCCTGTTAGGACTCTCATGCTAGAGTCTAAGTTCCATTAGGACTTCTCCTAACAAAGTCCTATTCCCGTTAGGACTCTCTTGCCAGAGTCCCAGTTCCCTTTAGGACTCTCTTACTAGAGTCCTAGTTCCATTAAGACACATCCTAATAGAGTCCTATTCCAGTTAGGACTTTCTTACTAGAGTCCTAGTTCCATTAGGACTACTCCTAACAGAGTCATATTCTCGTTAAGACTCTCTTGACATAGTCCCTGTTCTATTAGGACTCTTTTGCCAGAGTCCCAATTCCATCAAGACTCTTCTTGATAGAGTCCTCTTCTCGTTAGAACTCTCCTGCCAGAGTCCCAGTCCAAGTAGGACTCTTTCTAACAAAGTCCCATTCCTATTGGGACTCTCTTGTTATAGTTTCAGTTTTAGGAGGACTCCTCTCGATAGAGTCCCACTCCGGTTAGGACTTTCCCGATAGAGTCCCATATCTAGTAGGACTCTTTTTGTTAGAGTCCTACCTTGGTTAGGACTTTTCTGTCCATTGGAGGGCGTTTCGATAATTTTGGCACCATTTTTCCCATTGAGGGTATTTTAGTAATTTTGTCACAATCCTACCCTCAGTAGGACTTCCTAGCCATTTAAGGGGTGCTTTCCTAATTTCTGTATCATTTTACTCATGTTGGGGGTAATTTGGTAATTTTAGCCATTTGGTGACAAATTAGGGGTAATTTGTTCATTTCATGTCTTGTGGTAATCGAGAGATTCTCCACTGAATTGGGGGGCAATTTAGTAATCTTGAGTGATAGTAGTTTGTTTAGGCATAATTTGGGCTTTTAGAGTTTTCATAAATCTGGTTGCTTGATATTTTCTTAAAAGGAGATACATTGAACCTAGACATTCTTATTTTAGATTTTATTTTCTATTAAATTCTATTTCTTTTTTAACTCATTGGTTCTTGCATTGTCATAATTATTTATTAATTCATTTAGTTAGAATAATCATTTCTTAGGATAATTATATATTTATTTATTTATTATTTAGATAATTATCACTCAAGACATAATCCTGGCTTTCTATTCTAGGGTTTCATCTTAGGCCTTTGGATTGAATCTCCATATTTTCCTATAAATAGAGCTCATTGGCCATCAGTTTTAAACACATAATTTCCATAGCTCTACACTGTTAACATAATTCCAGAGTTCTCTCTATAGGAACTCTCATTCTCCCATGGTCGAAGCCCTGCCGAAGTGACAATCTCGCTTCAAGAAACAAGTCAAAATGACGGTTTTCAAATCGAAGAACAAGCCGGAGATTTGCCCTGCTGAAGCCTCCGAATCAGACTTTCCTAGCCGAAGTGCTGCCCGACTACCACGACTGAATAAGGTATGCTCTCAAGCCCTTAACAATTTTCTTTAGATCTGGTTGATCTCGCCTCTTTTATCACTTTTGATAAAAGAGGGTAAATAAGAGAACTACGTGACTCTGATTCTGTTTTCTAAGCAGATACGTAGGAAGTCTTCGGGACCATGTCATATCTTATTTTTATTTTTCTATTTTATTTCTTTATGCAGGATTGTTCTTTATTTATCTTTTCTAGATTCACATCTATCTCTTCTATTTTCCTCATGACAAAATAGCCTTGCAAGTGAATATTTGAGGCCAATCCATTCAGATTGATCAGGGTGGGTGCCTAACACCTTTTCACTCCATACCTTAGCCCCCGAGCTTGTTTCTTTAGTTTTTGCTTTATTTTAGTGCCTTATTTTGTCTTTTGTTCCATGTCAAGGGATCTCTTAGTATGTATTTAGGATTAAAAGTGATGTAATTCTTATTTCATTCCCTTCATTTTTTTCCTTCATATGTATTGTTTAAATTGTAACGAGTTTGCTTGTTTCTTGCCCAAAAACAAGCTAGCGACTACTCAATTTCTCAATCTCCCATAAGAGGCGTTCCTTCCTACCTTTAGGGAAAGAGATAGTTGGGATCCCTTTAAATCCAAAAAAAAGATGCATACTCATTTTTTTCGGTGCTGGCGCCTACAACAGCGACTCCGTTGTGGACTAAAAAGGGCTAGACTCGGTGAAGTATTCACTTCAAGGATATTTTGTTTATTGATCATACAATTGATCGTATGATTGTATACTACATGAATATCACGATCATTTAAGGCTATTATCCATACAATTGATCGTATGCTGCATGAATATCATGACTAGTTTCACAATCACTCTTACTCTTTGAGGACTTTTCACCACTAGTGTCTGAACGATGTAATGTATGTCTAGACATCAAGATTTAGATCAAGGAAGGGGTGAATTAGTCTAGTTAGAAAATTAAAATTATGTTGGCCAATTTTAAATTTGCCTCAAAGAGATTAAAATTTTCAATTTAATTATGTGAGGATTAAAGTTCTAATGGGTGCAAGCAAAAACAATGTCATGCAATAATTAACTATAATAATAATAATAAATAAAGCAATAGTAAAAAGATAGAGATAGTGCACCAAATTTGTTGATGAGAAAACTGTCACAGATCAACTGTATCTGCTTTGAAAAACCCCGGGGTGCTGACCCATATGTGAATTCACTTGAAATGGTTTGATAATTATAGACTCTATACAAACATCGACTTAGTCCCTTAAGCCATGTTGATGACTTGAATGTTCTCAAAGTCGAATCCTCAAGTACCCATAAGTGAATTTGTTGCTTCGAAATCCATGAATGCCAAACCACAACACAATTGCGAACTCCACACAATCTCGAACTCTGACGATTGCACAAACTTGAACTCCACAAGCTTGTACTCTACGAATGATGTGTAAATTATGATTCAAGGTTCTTATGCAATGGATTTGATCTATATGGACATGATATGCATAGAGAAAACCTTTTGGAAAGAATATTGAAGCATCCAAAATTCCTAACCCAGAAACGAAATCAAATCCTTTTATATCGAGGGTTTTTAAAACCCAAAAATACAGTTATAATCGAAATTGGAAACTGCCTGTCGTGACATTCATTCGAACGAATGAGCTACTAGAATTTTCATTGGATAGTTGGTGTGAACCGAACGAATGAGCTCCTAGAATTTTTGTTCAAACCAAGATTGAACGTTGTCATGAATGTATGATAAGTTCACTGGATTATTTGTGTGAACGAACCTGTGGTTCATTCGAACGAATCCTGCAGAAAACCCTAATCCCATTCTAGAATAATGAAGTATAATAACCCATGATTCCAAAATTAATTTTCATTTAAATCAAGACCAACTAAGCTATTATTATTCATTGACACTCACATTACCACTACACAGGGAAAAAGATAAAATCATTTTAATGCATGCAAGTGTGTGTGTGTGTGTGATAGATCAAATCAAAATGCAACCAAGCACTTACCACAACATACCATTGTGATCATCAATTGAGCTAAATTTGAACAGGATGCAACTTTGAGAGGAGTGAACACAAGGCTTGAGAACACTAGTCTCAGATTGGTAACATTACAACTCGGTGATAGTTTTTTCAATATTAATTAGCTAACAATAATTGTCTAATAAACCTAACAAAGTATTGTCCACTCACATAAGGGGTGTGTGAACTCTTAACATTATTTGTGGTAACAATGAAGGCTAAGAAGTAGACTTCTTTGATGAGCTCCTTTGATTAGAAGAATTGGATCTTCCACTTTTCAAGAATCTATTGAACCTTTTGACAATAAGGTTAACTCATCATCATTAAGAAGAGTAGACTGAGTGTCTTGATCCTCTTCTGATTTCTCTTGAACAGATTTAAGGCTAAGCTTTCCTATCTCCTAAACTATCTACATGTCAACTTATAGGTCTGGAGTGAACCTATCAATTCATCTACCTTTATGGAATCTACACATTTACTCTCCTCTATGGTAGTAACTTTGGGTAGAAACCTCTCAGGTAGAGATCTCAAGATTTGGCGTAAAATTTTGGACTCCTCAATTCTTTCCCTAAGATTATAGGAAGAGTAAAAAAGATCACTTAGTTTGGCATAAAAATCATCAAATGACTTAGACTCTTCCATGGTAATTGTCTCAAATTTTGAGGTCAACATTTAGAGTTTGGACCTCTTAAAAGCATTAGTACCC
Organism: Nyssa sinensis; assembly: GCA_008638375.1. NCBI lineage: Eukaryota > Viridiplantae > Streptophyta > Magnoliopsida > Cornales > Nyssaceae > Nyssa > Nyssa sinensis. Next base: position 17,204,893 of record CM018034.1, read on the forward strand.
TCATGGGTAGTTTGTAGGATTTCCCAGGCTTTCTTAGATGTCTTACATGTTATGATACACATGATCTCATTAGAACTAATGGGGTTGAAAATCGCATTCAACCCTATAGAATTATACCCACTCATTCTAAGTTCAAGCTTATTAAAGTTGTTAGTGGGTTTTACCTCAAAAGGTTTATCAGCAGTAGCAGCAGTGATAGGAGGTGTCCAACCACTTACTACAGTCAACCAGACATGTTCATCAATTGACCTAAGGAATGCCCTCATCCAAGCTTTCCGATATCTATAATTAGTGCCATCAAACAAAGAAGGACGAGATATGGATTTGCCTTCATGATTCCCTATCTAGACTAATGATAGGATCAATCTAACGCCTAAGATTGCTGCTATGATATCACTTTGAGAGGCCCTATGTGTATATAGATGTATGACACTTGACCTAGAGAGGACAGAGGGGTGAATAGGTCAGATGGTAAATTAAAAATTATATTTTCTAGTTTTTGTAACCCAACAATGATTAAGGTTCTCATTTTAATTTAGTGAGAATTACGTTCTAGTGTGCATTTTTAGGACTTATAATTTAAATTATACTATGGACACAATTTGAGGAATTCTTTTTTGAATTGGACTTTATTAGATTTAAACTTTAAAATTGATTTATAATATGAAAGATATACATAAAACAACACAAACGGGTGTTAACCCGGTTACTTCTTCGGATAAAAAATAGTAGAAGTGGAAGCAGAAGAGGCAACTTATATTATGAGCTTTCTTGGAATACCACGAAGATCTTTGAAACGCTGCAAGAGATCCTCCTTTTCAAGTAGGACGTCTACAATATCGAGTTGCCTATATATTTTCACAATTCAAGTCCTGAGGTCTCGCGATGGTAACCTCGGAAGAATCTCAGAGAGAACTAGAAGAGACAAGCCAAGAGAGTTGACGAATAATAGATATCCTCACACACATCGCATAACCAAAAAAATGCGGTATATATGTAACACCCCGACTTTGTATAATTAATAATTAAATAATTAATTATTAATTAGTACCGGCTTAGGGAATAATTAAGGAAATTAACCTTAATCTCCCGGTGGTCACATTAGACCAATAGAACAATTAAAACATGTTCGGGAATAGGGTATAATACCCGAACCTAATTACCAATTAATTAGGTGAAATAGTGTCAATTTAACACTGACGGAATTCGAATTAGTTATTCCTAAAAATCCCGAATGACTAATAAATGACACAGAACCTCCGACACTGAAGATGACTGAAATAGAAACTGACCGAAAGAAACCGCACCGAAAAAGGAGTTACAGAATGAAAGTTATGAGGCAAACATCATAAACTGAATTAATGCGCAGCCAAACAGGGCCTTAGCCCAAAATGGTGAAAAATGGCCAAATTGGTGGTCAAGGGGAATTGAACCCTTGACCTATGGAAGGAATGAATCTCACCCAAAAACTTAACCAAGTGGCCATCCAGCACCTTTGTGCATTTATATACAACTTAATTGTATATATCCCTGAATTAACCAAGCCCCACCTCAAATTGGACCAATGAGATTACATGCAAGACTCCCATTATTAGCTTACCTCATCTCCTTTCACATCAGTTTTTCAAATCAACCGAGACTCCATTGATATGCATATCTGAATACATATATGAGAGACATCATAATGGTCAAGATACACCCCCATCCACCAACCAAATTGCATGCAAAACCTAAACCATGGTTTTGAAGACAAACCACCTAGCAAGCTGTGTGCTGCCATGTCTCTATATATATATTAGGTTGGTGAATGCATGAGAGGTTTGGAGTGGGAGAAATTCTTAGAGAGAGGGAGAGAGTGAAAAGCCTTGATACAAGTGAGTATAAGCACTGTGTGTACGGGAGGAAGGAACTGGGCATACCTGCAGCAACCAAGGAAGCTCTGAGTTGGGTCGTGACAGAGAGAAAGAGGCACTGTTGAAGGTAAATACTAATTTCCTTCATTTCTTATTTTTGAATTTTAGAACTGTTTGATGGGTTATTGAGGGTATAGGCTGCATGCATGCATTTATATCGATTCTAGGATGTATATTATGTATGCTGTGAGAGTCATAAGTGTCGGGTTGGCCAAAAACCATGAAACCCGAAACCAACCTCCATTAAAGGACCTTGAAACACCAAGTCTGATTTGACCGAAACAGTTTTATATTTGGCATATTGGAACTCAGAATAGACCCCAAGGGGACCTTAAACACCATGATCCGCGACCCTAGAACTCACCACAGCCCATCGAATTTAAAAATAAAGCCACGGGTCAAAAATACAATCTGCCAAAACATGCAACCAAACCGAAATATAAAAACTAGAACTTGAACCTTATGATCCGTAGGTCATGCAGCAACAAATTCGGTGTAAAATGGTTGAGAAATGAGGGTGCTAGAGCAAGTTGCAGGCCTCCCTATCGTTTCTCCCAGCCGTGACCGTGAGCCCAAATCAGGGACCTAGAGCAATGCAAAATCATCCCTTAACAATCCAGAAATGATTTAGAATAGAAAACAGGGAGTTTCAGTGAAGGGAAACTCACGAAATTGGAAGAAGAAATCTGCAGAAACTAGGGCAACCGAGGGTAATTTGATGAAGAAGACGACCGAGTTGACTCGCTGCCTTGAGCCGAGTCAACCGAGCCAACTCGGACACGTGTCTGTCCACGAGCGTGCCACCGAATTAATAAAACTGCACCGTTTTGGGTGTAGATTGATTTGTTTAAAAATCAAATCCGGCCTGTTTGGGTACGATGATAGCAAATTAAAATTGGTTTGGGCTTAGCCCTAAACACGGATAAGGGCCAATTAGGGGATAAGAGGAATATTTAATTCCGGTTCACTGAGGGTTAGTGAACCGGTTGGTTCACTAGAGTTCTGGACCGGTTCAATTTTTGAACCCTAAAACCAAGGGGTTCGAACCCTTAAATTATGTAATTATATTTTGACCCCTGAAGTTTCCTGAAATTACGGATTTGTCCCCAACTGTTTTAAAGAATTACACAGTGGCCCAGACTTTGGAAAATTTCTTCATTTAAGCCCTGAATAAATTAATTAAATAATAAAATAATTATTTAATTATTTATTAAATAGGTAAAATTACAATTTTACCCCTGGACATTAAATATGTCAAACGGAGTCCAAATAAATTAAATAAATAGTGTATTTTCACTATTTCAAGCATTCTGGACTCAATGGTACAGTCCGATTTTGGAAATACAGTCCCGAAGAATACAGACCCGTAAGTGATAAATGACCGAACTGCCCCTAATGGTACCCAGACCCAAATAAAAATATCAGATAGCCTAATTTGACTATCTCGGGCATTCTGAACTCAACGGTGAGGTCCGTTTAATGAACCGAGGTCCCGAAAAATACAAACACGTAGGTATAAATGACCGAATTGCCCTTAATGATACCCAAGGCCGATTAAACATAACAGATAGTCCAATTTCACTATGTTGGACACTCTGGACCCAATGGTGAGGTCCATTTTATGAACTGACGTGCCGAAAAATACGACGCATGAAATTACCAAATTACCCCTGATACCGTACGAGACCTAAACAAAGTCCGATTGGGACGAAACTGATACCGATAGGAACCCGAACACTGGTGAGACTGTATACTTGATTAGATGACGAATCAGGGTCAGAATTACACAAAACGTAAAATGACCAAAATACCCCTGAGCACTGTAAGTGCAAAGTAGAGGTCGAATAAAGGTCAAACTGATATGATAAATTATCATAGGCATAATTATGAACACTGAAAGGCTAAATAAGACTCCGAGACAGTCAACGCGTAAAACGAGAAATGACCGATGTGTCCCGACGATCTAAAGCAGATACCAAATGAAGTCCAAGGGACTTACAAATTTATACATGAGATATATGGGACGTTCTGAGGACCATGATAGGGTCCCGGGCAAAAATGACAAATTACCATTTTGCCCCTAAGACTAAATAAGTACCCAATTGATACCGATTAAAGTCTAAAAGACTTAAAACTTCATATATACGATATATGGGATATTCTGAGGACCATAACAGGGTCCGAGATAAGAATGGCAAAATTACCATTTTGCCCCTATGGTTAAAATGAGAACCTAACTAATACCGATTGGAGTCCAAAGGACGTAGAACTTTGTACTTAAGATATAAAGACTATTTCGAAGACCACGACAGGGTCCGGGACAAGAATGGTAAAATTACCATTTTGCCCCTAAGGTTGGATGAGTGCCTGACTGATAACAATTGAAGTCTAAATGACTTAGGATATAATCCTAATAATTGCTAAGCCTAATTAAAGAATGAAATAGCCTCGGGTGAGACCCAATGGAAGGGCGATAGGCTACTAGGCTATCTTAGGTAATCCGATAGACACCTAAGATGACGAATAAGACCTGAATGGATGAATTCTGATCTATCTATGATTAATGATGATTATTCAGGATGTACAAGGATGTGCCTGAAACAATGTTTGGAGGTTGTCAGATTATTTGCGCAAGGAGATAAACCTAAAAGTTTGTGAGTAACTTCTGACACTGTTTTGATTCTGTCCCTTGATTTATTGATCTGTTTTGAATGCAATTATTTAAGTGCAATTATTTAAATGCATGCCTTTTCGTACTATATCACTTATGACATGGTTTTAGTCTTTTTAAATAATTGACTATATTCCTGATCCCTGTGCTAGCATCCCGTACTGTTTTGCCTGTTTTGAACTGTTGAGATAAATGGATGTATTGAACCATTATTCCCGAAATGATTAAACTAACCATGTGATATAGGCAAAGAACGATATTTTGTCGTACCGTACTACTTGTATAGTATACTGTCTAAATACTATATTGTTTAAATGTACGTACTTAATGTAGGCCCCTTGCACTACATTTCACACGATGTGATTGTGTCCTTTGAATTAGGAATTCCGTTCAGTTCGGTTATGTGTTATCCGTTAATGCTATGTCTATGTCCCTGATTGATACGTTCGATTCCGTTGTGTACCGCCGGTCGATAATAGGTTTGTTTGGATTGATGTGTTGTTCAGTTTCGTTATGTTCTACCCGTGACGACATGCCCCTGTCTTGATTAAAACGTTGTTCAGTTCGGTCATGATTCGTTCCGCTAGTGATATGTCTCCGACTTGATATCGTTTCTACTCAGCTCCGTTATGTTTCGTTCCGTTCATGATGTGCTTGTGTCTTGATTAGTATATTGTTTTTGTTCAGTTCCATTATGTTCTAGCTATTGAAGGTATGCTTTCGTCTTGATTGATGTCTTGTTCAGATCCGCTATGTTTTAGCCGTCGATGATATGCCTCTGTCTTGATTGACTTATTGTTCCCCCTCAGTCTCAGCTGTGATTCGTTCCGTTAATGAAGAGTCTGTGTCTCGATCGATATATTGGCAATGGTTATTGTTTTGGTCCGATTGGTTATGTTATGTTCCGATTCGTTTGTACTGTTTGTGCAATCTTGTCCCATTATACTAGACTGCTTATGAAATGGATTTAGAAAATTGTTATTTTGAAATGATTAAATTATCCACGTGCCTTGGAAGCAAGGACTGGTTTTGAAACCCATGATAGGGAATCTGTGTTACTCACTGGGCTTACTTAAGCTCACCCCATTATTCTGACATTTTTCAGGAATTACCTCCATTGGATTAGAAGGTACTATGACATGACGTGAATAGGCCAAGTGGCATTGCAAATAAGGATCAGATGGCACTGATTTGTAGAGACTTACATTCTTGTGAATCGAATCCGTATATCCAGGTAAGTGATATGATACGGCTGACTTGATTGACATGCACTAGATATTGGAACATGGCTCATGGAACTAAATGGTACTCTAGAGATATTAGATCTGCTATGTTGTTATATGCTTGATTTAGATATGCTCTGAGATTAGAATTGTTGACTGACTGGATTTAGTCTTGCTCTGTGATACATATTCTTATGATGGATAAGTGAGTTGCATTCCCGTGACACAAAGAAAAAGTTTTAAATTCCGCTGCATCTGACCCTACAGTTGGAGTGCAATTCGTCGGAAAGTTCAGAATTTGCCTTTGGTTGGTCGCGTCGCGACCGACTGGCAGTCACGTCCTCGACATCCGCGTAGGGTGGGGTTCGGGATGTGACAATATATCTGCGTTGGTTGAAATTCAAAACCAACTAGCAATGATAACAAATTTAGTCTTATCACAACTTTCATTCAAACCTGTGGATGCCCAAATGGCTATGGATTCGGGTCAAACTCGTCCCAATATCCAACATCTCCCACTCATCCACACAGGATGAGTACTGAGTTCTCTACATTTCCTTCCGCACACAGAAAATGGATCGTGCGACTAGACGAGAAAGATCAGGGTAGGAGTATTATATCAAGCTACCATCACACCAACATAGTACCTTACTACAAACAAACAAATGATCTCGTCTATGCCTCATACTATTCTGTTACACTAGATTCATTATCCCTTATCCCTCACGAGAACCAATCTCAATGCGATGCTTGAATCTTCCAATCTATATTATACTAATGATCACATCGATAAACACATAAACCAACAGATCGCTTGGGCTATGAGTCACAACACAATAGTGTTTTACAAAACCATCTTTCCTAGCTACTCATATTAATCCAATTGAACTCAACTGCTTTCCTAGACATGCCTTGTCGGACCGCATCAATCATGGTTCTTTAGCAATATGCCAAAATAGCAACATCAAGCTCTCTTTTCATAAAGTAGTCCTAAGTCACTAAAGGCACAGTAGAACTCAATGTGGTTCTTAGAGCTCACACAGTGACGAAGCAGGGATACAGTCAATCACTCTCTTTATTAAAGGTCACATCAATAGCACATACAGTATGTAATATATGTTACGACGGAGCTCCCACTCAATTGGGCATATCAATTTTAATCTCATAAAAATAATAATATATGTTATATGAATCTTAGTCTAGTTACTATCTCGCACCCGTCGCTATTTCAACGCCCCTTGTCACTATTTCAGCACCTAAGCGGAACACTCCGACCCAGTTGCTCTCTTAGCGCCTGTTTGAAAGTTCGCATTCGACTTTTTTTAGATTACATGAGGTGTGTGGTCAACCTTTATGCTTGATTCTTTAAATGAATCTCATCTTAACCCTTATTGTTAAGGTGACATATATGATAAAGATGAATTCTCCCTCCAGCCAAGAATTCCAATGTCTCATTTTGCTCGCTATCTAAGTGCCAAGGTGATTGCTCGTGTGAGAGAGCCAATCAAAACCTATTGACATCTTTCATGTATGCTAACAACATTAAACATTCATCTCAATATGAACACATAATCATATACTGATGAAATAATGTCACATGTTGTCCAATACATCAAATCTAAAATAAACCTAACCAATAAACACAAGATGTAAAACATCAGTAAGTATGGGCTTAAGACCACCTCCATTTGCGCAGCTCTATCTCAAACATGTGCAGTAAAAAAAATGCCAATATGTTTGGTTCTTCTATTACTGCTATTGGTCTACCAGCCCACTAATGAGCCTAAGCTTCCAGTCTAGTGGCAAGTCAGCACACTTTTGTCCTTATGGACCTTAAGTTTAAAAGACACCACAAAAAGGGAAAGGCATTGCCTGCACTTGTATATGTTAGAGTTGCCATACAATCATAGCTGATGAACATATCATCCTATCTACACGGCGCTATATTAAGGTGCTACCAGGATCTCCACAACCAAACTAGTGTCTCAATTACGACGACCAACCATGTATTCTTGACATCACTTAGATATCAAAGAAACCAATTAACTATAGTTCGATGAGCAAATAATAAGTTGCTCTTATAGTTTGACCATCTATACATGCAAAACACTAAGATGCTTTAATAATTTGACCATATATAAAAGCTGCAAAAATAATCAAGTACACATCCCAATGCACTTCAGAATCTCAACTGCACTCAAATGTGAAATTTCACAAACTATCTCTTTCACTACTAGTCCAATTTCAATGATTAAAACTAAAGTATGACCATATCAATTTGTCAATAGGTTAGGATTATGCTAACAAGATTGCTTATAGATTTCTGAAGACAAACCGAGAAATCCTTCAAGGCAATCTTTATGGAACTCAAATCCAAGCATAGTCTACTTTACCTATGTCCTCCTTAATACAAGGCAACCACTTCTAAGTGGTGACAACTAATTCCATATATGTTAGCAAGTACACAAAAGATCAAAATACTTTCTTTGGACCGTCTGTGGCTTCCTCGATCATCGTGAAGCCAATTGCTCGATGAAATCTAAGGTTTCACTAATTAAGTGATGACTTTCGGTCACAAATGAACACTTGAACAAGTAGACTTTGCACTCTTTGTTCATTAACCTTAAACCCCAAAATTGCATAGATGATCTTTAGGTCACAAATGAACACTTGAGCAAGCATACTTTACGCTTTTTATTTATTAACCTTGAAGCCCAAAACTTGATTCATGAAGAATCATCATCTAATTCTCCACAAAATAGATAATTTCTAAGTCCATAAAGAAAGGTTTTAAGATCCAATATGTGCAACAAGCATTGGAATAAGGTGGATGGAAACAATTCTCACCTCTAAGGAGAATCTCTCTCTTCATAATCAATACCATATTGGCATAAGACATGTTAAAAAAAGATAGGGCATAAACACTAGCTAATCACTTCTACACAAAAAGAGATAAACTATTCTCAAAGTTTGATTCTTTGCTAATTTAGCTTAACTTATCACTCAAAGCAACCATCCTTACACTATTAGAATAGAAAAATTTTGCATCAATATAAGAAACAATATTCACTTAAACATGTGGAGCAATAACTAAAATTCATCCTTACAATCTCACAAAGACGATGAGAAAAATTTTTACATTTTCTTCTACACAACTAAGGATCTTAAGAATCTTCCTCTAGTGGTACAATCCCAACTAATGGTACACTCCCATTAGGTGGCAAGTCACTCCCACTATCCAAAACATCATCGATGATTCTAGAATGAGATATCAATTTTCTACCCTCGTCAAGAGATGGTGTGACTTCTATAGATTCCATTAACTCATAAAGTTAAAGATCCTTTAAAGATTTCTCGTCATGCAACTCAATTTAGTCATTCCTTAATTTGGGGTGTTCAATTAAAAATCCAATGGCCCTTTTGTAACATTCTGACCTAATTAAGCAAAGAAATTAACGATAATGGCGATTATCATGAGTTAATTTGCTTAATAACCATGGGCAATGCTAGTTATGACTAGTGACCCGTAAATACAAAAGCAAAGGTATAAATGATGAAAACAATTAATTCTAAATTGGAGACGACCGATTTGAGAATGCAATTTAATGCCAAGGGTCATGACTTGATAAGAAGTTACGACTAGTGTTAATCGAGGATTAACACACGAGTAAATGTGGAAAATTTGTGCACGAAGTGCACTTGAGCAAGATTAGCATAACGCATGAATGGAGCGCGTTTAATCAGGATTATTTCAATAATTATAATAGACTATTAGAATAATTAAAACACATTTAAATACATCAAGACGAGACAATGAAGGCTATGAAAATTTGATAAGATCTCAATTTATGAAATCGACACATGAGGAAATAAATAAGTAAAACAAGTACATAAGGAAGAGACAATTAATGCAACAAGAAAAAGGGGATTAAGTGCAAAATGCCAAACAAGGCATAAAAAGGAGAAAGGAGAAAAAGAAAGCCAAAAGTGTTGGCCCAAAGTCTTGAACCCAAGACCAAAAAGAGAGCAAAAACTTATATCCAAAAAAATAGCCAACTTGGCTACAACACTTTTGTGCTATATATCCCATAAGAATTGTATATAACCCATATAAATTTATAAGTCTGCATGCTCAAAAGTTGAGGTGTCAACTCCCCGTTGGACCTTTACCTCACCCAGTTAAATTTCAAGCAAAGACCTAATTATGTGTGTATATATATATATATATATACATACTACATGAATATTGTGTGTAGGTTAAAAGAAAACCAGACACTCCATTTTGAAGTTCGGCTTGAGAGAGAAGTGTAAAGAAAGAAAGAAAGAAGGAGAGAAAGTGAAAGAGAGGCTTAATGCACGCTACGTGCATGGATAGAAGGAGCAGTAATGAAAGAAGAGGAAGGGAGGACAAGGAACATATGGGGCAGAGTGGGTCCACAAAAGAAGAAAACCAAAGAGTTCTCTCTAAGAATTTTTTTGGTTTAGCTTATTATTTTGAGGTCTGTGATGCATGTATGTGTTTAATATGGAAAATGAAATAAAATGGAGAAGAATTGGAGAATTTGGGCTTGCAAAACCCTAGAACCCGAAAAATGAAAAAATGAGTTTTTAATCTAACGTGATTAAAGCTTCAAATAGATGGTTGACTCGAAATAGCATAAGATTAGGAGTATTTTGCAACATGTTTTGTTTAAAATGGTTGAGAAACCAATGAGAACCAACGAATTATAGCCAAGAGAGGAAAAAATGAAAACTTGATTAGGAGCCTATTTTGTTGGGTTTTAGGAACGAGAAAACCTTTCCTGAGGTCCCAGGAACTTATAAGCAAAAATTGGGAGCGAAACAGTAATTAAAAAGCCTCGAAATAGAAAAAGAAGGAGCTCGCCGGAAAAGCAGGTCTTGCGAGAAACCCATTGAATTTCCCTATTTTGTGCCCAAAAACCAACCTAATCAGAAAACCCACTTTGGATATGAAATCCCCAAGAAAAATAGGTATGAACCCCGTTGGACTCTGACTGGAAATCAATCGGCAATGGTTGCCAGCGCCGGAGAAAGCGACTGTAGCCCTCGCCGGAGAATTAGGAAAGAAGAATAGTAACCGGGTCAGTCAACAGGTCAAGCCGAGTTAGATACCGAGTCTGGGCTGACCCGTGTGTAATTGGGTTTAAAGGTTTATTGAAACGACGTCGTTTTGCTTAAAAGAATTAAAAATAAAATAGAACTGACGTCATGTTGCATGATGTAATAAACTGGTTGGTTTTTATTGCTTGTGACCGGTTCATTTGAAACTTAACTAAACCAATGGGTTTTATTTAAATAGTTTCAAAAATTACAATTGGACCGTCAGAACTTTCTGTTAATTATAAAATAACCCCAATAGTTTTGATTAATTATGGATTGACTTAGAACATGAATTAAATATTAAATTTAAATCCTTTTAATTATAAGAGAAATTACTAAAATGCCTTTAGGCAAAAAATAGGCCAAATGAAGGTCAATTAAAATGAAAAAATAGAGTAACCCAATATTATTGGGGATTCTAGACTCAACGGCAGAGTCCGATTTGTGAAATTAAATCCTGAAAAGTATGAACGAACAAACTAAAATAATTTCAATTATGTCCTAATGATCAATTAAGCTATCAATTAGACTCTAATGACCGTGAAAATACGTATCTTAACATTTTGGGACATTCTGGACCCAATGGCGGGATCTGTTTTGTGAAATGAAGTCTTGAAAATATAGACACGAGAAATGTCAAAATTACCATTTAACCCTGAATAATCCAAAAGCCAATTAAATATCAAATGCGACATATTCTGATTTTATTTGACATTTTGGGCTCAACGATGAAGTCCGTTTTAGCAAACAGAGTACTGAAAAGTGACATGTAAAATTTAAAAATTACGAAAATGCCCCTTAGGCTTAATTTAAGTCACATATATGCAAATTAAGATCCGAAAAGCCTAAATTAATTATATTCAATATTTTGAACTTGATGGTGACGTCATTTTGAGAAAAGTAAGACTTGGTAACAAACTAAAAAATGATGAATACATCCTTAGGACTTAATGAAGTTACCGAAAGTATAAAAATGAAATTAATAAGTCCACATAAATGTTATAAGGACTGAATAGACTCAAAATGGAGTTCGAGTACGTAAATCATATATAGGAAAATATGGTACATTAAATAGTGTAAATTACCAATTTTTTCTTAATGGGCCAAATAAGCTATAAAGCATCAAGGAACCCTAAATTGAGAATTTGAAGACCCTTAATTGAATAGCTTAAGTTCAAAAGAGTTTAAAACACTAAATAACAATGTTTGAAATGAGAATGAATACTAATTCATTATATAATGTATTTTTGATCAATGATTATAGGATCACCCAAACGATGGAAAATGGAAAAAAAGCTATGGGATAGCTATTATGGTACCCATATGAAAATGCAATGCTAAGAACCCAATGTAAGTAAATCCGAATTCTAATATGTGGTATTCCTTAGCCATGTCACAATTATGTTTTTCTCAATACTTCCAATTTGTACTCTTTATACACAGTAACAGTTATATGATTCCATAATTTGATACTTGTACTTCCTTGTGGATGTATTGAGATCCCATTTGCCAATATCTTGATGTGATTGCTTATACATTTCTATAACCCTTGATTTGTATATTGAAAAACTATTGTGTTTTACTGAGAATTTGATATTCCATGTAGATGTACATTTCTTGTGAAATTCCTCTAATTATGACATTATTATAAGTGTCGGGAGTTCTGTCTATCACAATGCTCATCTTGATTCTTTAGATGCTGATACGGACCTATGGGTCGGTGATTGAAAATGATACCCAAAACTTAGTCCATGGAAGACATGATATTTGATAAGATCTGTCACGACCCGAAACCCACCCTGTGCGGATCTCGCATTGCGACCACCACCCTCAGGTCCGGGGACCCTTGGGCGAATTGAAGGCTCACATAGGCAGCGGTATCAAATAGATGTGCAGCATACGTTTTGCAGAAGCGTGAAAAAACTTTTTATTTTCTTTTCTCATTTTTAAATTATGCACATCCGTCCGATACTGCCGCTCCATACATAGCATACATGGTTACACATTCAGAGTATAACGAAAACTTAAAGACTTAATACATTAATACAATACATATTCGGTTGCCCTAAGGGCTTATTACATATTCTTACATTGTCTACTAATACAAAATATACTACTAGACTTCATAGGTTCTTTAAAAGAAACTACTTAAACATATCCTCCCAAAATCAGCTAGACTCATCGCCATCGTCCTTAAGACCCCGTCTGCTATGAATCACCTGAAAGGGGGGTCCGAACAAAGTCCGGGTAAGCTAATCTAAGCTTGTGAGCAATTCTAGTATTCGTCATGGGGTTTTCAATTAGCAGTGGTTTTTAGTACATAAGAGTTTGTAAAATAATCACCGCCAATTGTTCGTATACTTGGATACAGAATATATGCATTCCTTAAAACATGTAGCTTTGAACATTTAAAGTATTCAAGCTCAACTTATACACATGAACTTCAAAACATATAACATATCATATATTTCTTAATTAGAGTATATAAAACTCAAAACATATGCACATTGAAAATGAGGGTAAAAACCTACTTCCATTTTCAAATCATTTGTCATCTTATCACTTCCATTAGTGGAATCCGTTTCGAACCGGACTCCCATCTTACTTATAAATGGAGATATCTCATTTGCCTGGGGGATTAGATCCTGCTACCGGGCATTTCACATGACAGGTCAATGACAATAAGAACCCAAAATACTGACTATGTGGTTTTTGACAGGTCAATGAGGTCCGAAGAAACCCAAAATACTGTCTGTGTGCTTATGCACCATTATCTTATAAAATGTTTATCATGTGACTTTTCTCATAGATACTTTTCATAACTTCGTAATAAACATCCGTATACTTGAAATAAGCAAATTCAGAATATTTAACAATAATTGCATTTTAACTAGACATGCTGAAAAGTATTTGAAGGAAAAACTGTTGCAGAAACCAATCACTGAGCATGTCACAATGGGGTTATGAAATAGAACAATTAAAAACTGAATCATGTAAACACTGAATTTGAAATTTCAAACATTTCATATCTTTGCATTTAAAACCTTTTTAAATCCATGGAGTTAAATCTCCACTTCAAACACAGGGTTACTCACCTCGTGCTCCTGGTTTCGCTCTTTTTAGATGCCTTTCTTTTGGCTTTTTTCAACCTATCATAATTTATGAAAGATTGCATGAATCTCATATATACTTACTTAACTTAAAATCTTACCCATACCCAGACTGTACAAGATTAGATTCTTAGCTATATCATAGACTAGTTATTCATGTACTTAATGATAATAGTGTTACCTGTGGAGCCATTCTTGCAGCATTTCAGTGTCTTCCTGTTTCTTAATTTTTTTCTCTGCGAGTTGTTCCTTGGTTATGGTCTTGTACATGAAGGGGCTAACAGAGACCACTTCGTTCATTTCGGCAATTCGAATGTGTTTCAGAATTACCTGGAGTTGCTTTTGCAGCTTCTCCCGGAAGACTTGTTGTTTTGGGTCATTTGCTATCTGAGCCCTTATCATCATTGGAAGAACTTCTCGTTTTTGGTTCATTTTCGTGTCTATTTAATTCTCTGCCTAAAACACAATTTAACGTGTCAGGAAAAATAGATTTCTACAATTATACTCTTCTGGTAACTCCATTAACTTTAAAGTTATTTACTTCATATGTTTACGTGTCGTGTCTTTTCGTATTTCATTTTCTTCGTACTTGCCTTAGTTTAATACTTCGACAATATTTCAGTCCATAGTCATCTGACAGATGCTATTCATCAAATTTTATGTCTTTTTATTTTAGACACTTCTTTTGGTCGTATAGACTCTCTTATTGAGTCCAGAGCGTTGAAGAAAGTTGGTTTAGGCTTTCTTAGAATTTAATTCGGGCTTTTATATGTAAAAGGGAAAAATGGTCATTTATCGTTTTACGTGTCATATTTTTTTGTACTTCGTTTCATAATTTGGACTCCATTTTTGAGTCCGGGATGTCAAAGAAAGTCAATTTAGACCTTTCTTGGTTTTCATTTGGCTTTTAAGGTATTAGGGATAATTTGGTCATTTCACCCCCTTACATGTCTTTATGTTCGGGACCTCATCTCTAGTCGTGGACCTCACCATTGGACTCAGAAGGTCCGAGATAGTAAGAATACACTAATAACTTGTTAATTTTGGACAAAGGGTATTTTGGTCATTTACCCCTTTACGTGTATTTATTTTTTGGGCTCTGTCTCGTAAAATGGATCCCTACCATTAGTCTCAGAATATCCAAAATAGTAAGGATACATTATTCATATGCTTAATTTGGAATTCATTTGCTCTATTTATGACCCAAGAGTAAAATAGTAATTTTACTTATTTATTAAATAATTAAATTAATTATTTAATTATTTTTCAGGGGCTTAATTGCACACATTTCTCATTAGTTGGGCCACAGTATAATTTCATAAAACAGTTGGGGTCAAACTGTAAATAGAGGAAGTCTTGGTTTATTTAATTTTAAATAAATCAGAAAACCAATTGGTTCGGTCCAAGTATAAGTGAACCGGTCCGGTTCAGTTGCAAACCAACCGGTTTAGCCGGTCTGCCACGTAATGCTGACGTCATGATGACGTCAGCCCTAATGGTTAAAATTTAAAATGTTTAAACCTCTAAACGTCACCGTTTAAATGAACCCATAACCAGATTTGACCCGGACCTGTAACCGACCCGTAGACCGACCCGACCCGAACAGTGTCATCTTCCCCACGAAGTCGACACTGTTCACTGCAAAACCCTAGATTTTTCACTTTGATTTCGTGCCATTTTACGAACCTATTTTCTCTGTTTTCTTTCCTAAACACTTCCTAATACATTATAGCATACTTTTATATCAATTTAAAGCTTCGAATGTAGCTTAGAGGCTCGGTTTAGGTCGCGATAACCAGACCTGTACATGGGTCGTTCATGCTTGTTTCTTGATGGTTTTTATGAAGTTTAGCTTGTTTTGATCCCCTCTTCATGGGGATTTAGTTTTCGTTCATAAAGATGGATTTAACCACGAGTTTAAAGGTTTAGGGTGTAAACCCGTAACCTGCAACTGGACATTTGAGGGTCGGTTCTTTTGAGTTTTGATCGCGGATTTATGTTTTCATGACCCTCGTGACTTCTTCTTGAAGTCCATATGAACCAAAAATAGTTTGGCTTCCATTATTTCAGACCTGCTTCAAGCAAGGTCATCAATGGTCATAGCTTCTGGGTCTTGTGTTTTTAGGTGTTTTCGAGACTTCTTTTCATGTTTAAAACACTTCTAAACATATATTAAACATCATACTTAAAAGAATAACTGTAAAACAGTTCCTATTAATGCAATATTCTAGAGAGAGAAAATGATAACTTTAAACATTTCTCACCTTTTTGTTACGGTTTCCTTCTCTTTCTTGCTCTAAAACCTTCCTTCTATCTCCTCAGTTCTTCTTCTTTTGGTTTCTTTTGCAAAAAGGAAGCATGGTTTGCATGCTTGGCCTTTTAAAGAGAAAGTGACCGACCTTTCTCTCTCCTCCATTCTCTCTCTTCCCTCATGACCTCACGGCCGAAACCCTTTACTTCTTAATTAATTCCCTTACACAAATTAAATTTTACTTTTTCCTATTCAGCTTTCTCTTGGTTTTTTGCAAGATATTTTATATATATATATATACATATAATATAATACACACACTTACACATGAAGACACACACACTATATAGCCGACACACACACACCTTGTACACTGTTCACACTTGCACATGTATATCTATATAAATATATATATGAAACAATTTATTATATATATATATATAATGTATCTATGTACAGACATGCATACATAATTATACATATATATGCCTTCATGTAATGTGTATAAAATAATTATTTCATATAAATAATTAATCATTTTTTTGTAAAGAATTAATTATTTCTTTGCTTATATTATCTTTTGTTATACTCATTTTTCTTGGCCTCGTAATGCGTGCCATATGACCCGGTATCCCGGGTCGGGATATTACAAGATCTCTTGGTGCTATTCAGGGAAACCCAAAGATAAGGGGTGAACCTAAATGAGTGTTGTTTGGGGGTAGTCGGGCCCTATTTCTTGATAGCATCTATTAGACTCATTTGTTTGTATCACATATCTTATACTTTGATCATAATCTGATGATGCACTCTTTGATTGTGGATACGCTTTTCAAGCCTATTATTGGATTTGATTTGATATCTTCTGATTTTTGGCAGCTGATTATTGTATGTGCTAAATTCCTATTGTTGACTTGCTAAATTGCTTACATCGCCTTCTCAAGCTACTTTGGCATGTGCCTTTTTGGACCCATGGGTCATTCTTAGTGATTCAATTTCCTTGTGACTGATTATTTTATTATATCCTTTTGCTTGCCATTTTGTTTGCATACTCTTATTTAAAATAACCAAAACCCATGGCAGAACGAGGGAATTTACTTATTGAGCTAAGTTAGCTCACTTCAGAATTATAACAATTTTTTAAGTAACACAATTTGGAAGGAAAGGCAATGATGACGACTAGTGGAGCTAGTGATGTGCTTGTAGGCAATGTTAACGATGTATAGCTCCAAGTCATAATTTGAGTGTATATCTTGTACCACTGATCTTAATATTAGATATTGTGATATTGTAACACTAGACATGATGTTAGACTTAAATGATGATTTATGATGATCAAAATTACACTTGGAGATATCCTAATTGATGGTTGTTAGAGTTCGATTTGTTATTAGATGAATTGTGTCACGCCCCGAATTTTCATAAACCTGAGGTGTGAATGAGAATAATAAAATAAAAGAATTAAATTAATATATTTGTTTTTAATTGGCTTTTACTTGTTAATCTCCAAGATCATGTCTTATAATGGCTTAAAGTGTAGGCTAAACATAGCCTAGGTGCTTTCATAACCCAACTTCAAGGTGCTGACCAAGCATGGTCCAAGTGGTTGTTTAGCCTAGCCTAAAATGATGACAAAGCATGGTCAAGGTTGGTGGCTCTAATATGGCCTAAGTAAAGGTCAAGTATTTCGCTAAGTGGTGGCCAAACATGGCCCATAAGGATGGCCAAACATGGCCTAAGATGATTGGCCAACATGGCCTAGGGGTTGGCAAAACATGGCCCAAGGCAAGTGGCCAAGGGCTAGTGGCAAGGAGGTGCTAGGGCTGGGTACACAGCGTGCAGAGCATGCGGGGTGCGGGCTCGCGAGGCGCGCGCAGGCAGGCAATGCTCAGGCATGCACGGCGCGCAAGCGCCAGGGGCAGCCAGGTGCGAGAGCAGGCAAGCGCACGCGTAGGACTGGGCGTGCGGGGCATGGCCTGGTGTGCTGTTCCTATAGTTATAATGTATTTGTTGCAACCTGATTTCTTCATTTTCTGAAATTTTTTTTCCAAAGTGCTGCAAACTAATTTTTCTAATTTTTAACCTACTAGCTCAAGGTTTTTAAACCCCGTTTTTTGGCACTTTTCCTATTTATATATGGGCATTTTATACACCCAACAACTCTTTTTAATTCACAAAATTTTGACATGGTCTCCTTTGTTTTCTAAGCATTTTCCCCCTAATATTTTACAACAAAATCCATCACTTTTAAACTAACTACCAATTACATCCTCCTTACTCAACTAAGTCATTCATACATGATTTAAATGACAAGCCATTCATATACAATTTAAAACATACATCCATCATATATATATATATATATATATTTATATATGTATATTTGAAGTTTAAGTGTCACGAGCTCTATGCTCACTACAAATTTAGGGCCTTGCCCATTGTTTTAATGCTATACAAAATTTTACAAGCTAATACATGTCTTAGGGCTTATGCCTTCATACAGCCAAAAATATGCCCCAAGGGCTAAATATCCCAACTTCTATTCCATACTCCAAGGCATGCCAAAAGAATCACTAGATTTCTCCAAGCCTTATGCTTTCACGTTCTCACCTAAAATCATTTCCCGTATAGGGTGAGCACAACGGCCTAGTATGACATAATGCTAATATAAAGAACAAGGGTAAGGCGTGGAATGTGCAAAGTGAACATTTATGAGCTATAATCTTTCCAATTCCTTAATGCAATGCAATGGCAATATGCATGACACACACATGCAACTCTATGCCCAACACATGTCTCGTTTCATGGTCATTCCCCGAAGGATTTGCCAGTAACACTTATATGTCTCGTTTCACGGGCGCGCTCCCGTTGGAATAGTGAGTAACAATCATTGGTCAGATTTTGAATTTTTCACCACAGGATCTACACTTTCATAATGCATAGCACCAAAGTGCTCAACACACGCCATGTTTTCAAAGATTCACGTATGCCAAGATGCCTTGATTTTTCTATGCAATTTCAATGAAGCATTTACCAAAGCCATGGAGTGTGCCTTAAATAATGCATCATACATAAAACAAACTATAACTTTTAAATCATAAAACTTTGTCTACAAGAACATAGCAAATAATCCCATCAATTACACATATAATTATGTTACATATTCATAACTTTACCAATTTCTCAAAGATTACACAAGTACACAAAGTTCCAATACATTGAACAAATCATAACTTTCAGACTACAAGACTTTGTCTACATAAACATAAGCTAGAATATAACACCCCGACCCGATTAAAAGATAATTGAGTAACTAATTATTAATTAGTGATCCTTGATAGAACAATTAAGAAAATCCAATCGGGAAACAAAGGACAATTCCAAAACTAGTTCCGAGACCTTAAAATAATGAAGTCAACTCCGAGAAAACAAATCCAAAATTAAGATTATGATTTCATGAAGAAGCAAATAATAAATTCAAATACATGAAGAAAATGAAAGAAGAGAATATTGATAAAACTTTAAAATAAATCAAAGTGCCAAACAAGGCATAAAAGGGGGGGAAATAACAAAAAGGAACCAAAAAGTGAGGCCAATGGGTTTTGAACCCTTGACCCAAAATAGGCAAGTTTTGAAGCCCAAAAAGAATACCTCTTGGGCTGCTCACTTTTTGTGTCTTATATTGCAAATTATATGTATATATGTATCAAATAACAAAGCCCCACCTCCCAAATTGCTTAATCACCTTTCATGCAAACAAAATAATTATTTTAAAATTTAAAAGCAAATGAGATATAAATTGTGTGTTGCGTGTGTTGTGGGGACTTAGAAGGAAATCAGAAATCAGGTTTGTGTAAGTGTGTGCATGTGGGCGACTAGAGAGAGAAAGGCAGAGTTAGAGAGAGAAAGTGAGGTAGAGAGAGAGAAAGAGAAAACTACAAAGAAATGGAGAGATCTGTTGAGTGAAAAAGGGAACAAGAAGAATGAGGACATGAAGAAGGAGGAAGAAGCAAAAGAGGGAAGACACCACTAAGGTAAAACCTTACAACCGAAATACATTTTTCTCTTTCTAAAAAAATCTCCCATTGTACACACTAGTATAGGTTTTTCTTGTGCATGCAAGGTCCTATTGTGATGAAATAAATATATTAGAAGTATAATAAAGGAGCTTGGGAGTTTGAAAACCAAAACACCATGGCCGCCATTAATGGAGCTTCGAGCTTGCCCAGAAATAAACTTAAACCAAACTTAAGTTTAGGAATGGGAATAGATAGAGCATCATGTCACGATTCTAAAGCATGTTAAATCAAGAAGAATGGTCTAGAAATGGCCATTTTATGGCCAAATTATCCCCACCAGTGCATGGCCGAAACAATGATAGAGTGTCAAAAAACTGAGTTGTTTGAGGTTTAAACTTACCCTAAAAGAATTGTTAGAGTTTTAGAAGCAGATCGACGTAAAAACGGAGAAAAATTGACGTGAAAAACACAAGAAAAATCAAGAAGAAAAACATGCAATTCTGGCAACTGTGACGAATAAGGTGACGGAATAGTGATTGGAAAAACGAGGAAGAAGATGGGTCTGTTTTGGCGTTGGGTCGGACTCTGAGTCGAGTCGGGTTGGGTCGGGGCCCAACCGAACACAAAGCGAGTTAGTGCAGCAACGCCGTTTATGGGTTAAATTTAAGTGAATTCCCTCTGTTTGGTTGCAGAGGTAATAAATTAGAACTGGGAACTCAGGTCTAACCTGAACACGAATAAGGGAAACAATTGGGGATATTTTATTTCGGTTCACGACGTGACTTGAACCGGCTGGTTCATGAAACTCTCAGACCGGTTTAGGGTTTTAACCTAAAAGCCCTCTTGTTCAATAGATAAATTGAAATGACAAAAACCAGGACTTTACTTATTTACAGTTTGACCCCAACAGTTTTGAAAAATTCTGATTTGGCCCAACTTTTGAAAATTTATTCCAAATATACCCCTAGAAAATAATTTAATAATTAAATGATTAATTTAATAATTTTATAAATAGGGTAAAATGACTATTTTACCCTTGGGCCATCAATGAAGCAAATGAAGTCCAAATTGTGATCCGAAAAAGGCTATCTTACCATTTTTAGGCATTCTAGACACAATGGAAATGTCAGATTAGACATCTAGGGACTCCGGGGTGGTCCCACCATAAGATGTAAAATTACCAAATGCCCTTAATACAATACGAAGCCTAAATGAAGTCCAAATTGGACGAAATTGATACCAATGGATGCCCAAATAATTGTGAACTTGTATGAGAGTCTAAATATTAATTCAGGGTCAGAATATCAGAAAATATAAATGACCGATGTGTCCCTATGATAAAAAATAGATACCAAATAAAGTCCAAAAGACTTAAATATATATATATATATATATATATAAAAGATATGTGGAATATTCTGAGGACCACGATAGGTCCAGGACAAGAATAATAAATTACTATTTTTCCTTTACATATGCCCGAAGCTAAATAAAAATTTGAGAAGGTTTAAATTAACTTTCTTCGACGTTCCGGACCCAATGGTGAGGTCCATAATACTAAAATAAGTATGGAAAGATAAGTTACCTGAAAAAGAAAATGTATTAATTAACACAATAGACCGATAATACCAATTTTAGGGGATTAGGATATGTCGGGCCTAAAATTAAACAGAGAGCATCAATTTAGAGATGATTTGAAGTAAATGAGAAATTAATTAAAATCTTGATGAATTTGATTTTTAGGAATTTCAAAGGGAAAGGGAAAGCCCACCAGTAGTGCTGATCCAAGAGAACAAGGTAAGTAATCCTGTACTTTGAAGTGGAGGTTTTTAATCTCCGTAGATTCTGAAGAAATTTGAAGTTCAAATATTCTGAAGTGTTTTTATGAAAATATCTGCAATACTTCTAAATTTAAATTCTCATATTTATATGATTTATATTTCAAATGTACTGTCGTTTTAATTATAAATTCTAACATGGCTTGCAAAATTCACTTCTTGATATTGCTGATAGTTGGTACGTTTATTTTTTGCACATCCATGAAAATGTCAATTTTATTAAATGCCTCTTAAAATAAATGTTCTATCTATGCTTTAATAGATTCCTACACACCATGATTTAAATTCCTGAAGCTTATGTGTTCAATGTTTCAAGTATGGTCCTCCAAGTATTTAAAAACTTTGTTAAATTGTCCATGTTTTAAATACTCATGAAAATTCACCCTTTTATTTAAGCCATATTTTTATACTCATGAAAAGCATCTATTTGAAATTTCATATTTCAAACACTCATGAAAAAACATATATTTGAAGAAGTCATGTTTTCAAATGCTCATAAAAAGCATTTCTTGAAGAAGCCATGTTTTAAATGCTCATAAAAAGCATTTCTTGAAGAAGCCATGTTTTAAATGCTTATAAAAAGAATTTCTTGAAGAAGTTATGTTTTTGCAAGATAATGATGCATAAGCATCAAAAACTATTGAGCTCCTGTCGGGTTCTCAATTTCGCAAATGCTTGGTAGAAGGTTTATCCCCTAGGCATGAGATCTCTTTGAAGTAAAATTAGGGTCTGGTTTGAAACGGATCCTCTAGTTAAAAAGTGGAAAGATGAAAATGTTTTCAGAAATGGTAGCAGGTTTTAAACCCCCATTTATCTGAAACGGGTTTTTATATAACCCTTTGAAGTTTTGAAGAAGAAGAAATTTGCATCCTCTTATTTTCATGGAAAGGATTTCAAATTATTTCCTTAGTTTTCAAATGGCCACTCTGCACATGTTTATAAAGTCAGTTGCATATTAAATGCTTTATTGAATACTTTAAAAATGTATCATGCTATGTGATTTAAATAATTCTTGTATTCTACGATCATTGAAATACGTGCTTAGCTTAATGCCTTGTATGCTTCACGCTATCATTTTTGAAGAATTCTATTTTCTGTATCTAAAGTATATGTACAATTGGTAGTGTATGTTTATATGAACCTTCTCTTATAACTAACCCACTACTAGTTGAAACCCATGACAAAGTACTGGAATTACTTACTGGGCTTGTTAAAGCTCACCCTATTATCTCAACATTTTTTAGGTATTGACAATGAATGGGAGCCTTGCCCAATTTGAGGACTGACGATTAACAACTCCATTATGATAAAGGAATTTTGGAAATATTAGGACCTATAGTTGGTCGAATTTTTTTGTAGTAATTTTGGGACCATTATGTACTTAAGCCCCGAGGGGCAAATGGATATGTAATATGTAAAACTTTAAATTTTTAGTATGCTCTGAATGTTTATTAATTGTTTACCGCTCCGAAGAAGAAGAAGCAATGGTATCGGGTGGGTTTGCGGGATGTAAAAGGGAAAAAAAAAGTTTTTCATGCTTCTACAATTGCCAATCCTGGCCGCACCGCACTACCGACTGGCATCGTTGCTTACATGAGCCTCACTTGATGGCCCACGGGCCGGAGGGTGGCGGTCACGATCCTTAATCCGTAGAGGCCAGATTCGGGGTCGTGACAGAGTGGTATCAGAGTACTAGGTTGACTTAAAAGGACTTAAGTGACACTAGAAGGACTAGAAACAGAACCAAAAGTTTAGGTAGGTCCTAGGCTACCTAAGATATTGAAGGATAGCAAATGAGCTATTAAGAGAAACCTAGGTGAAGTACATGATTGGATCTGAAGGCGAGGTATGGGACCCGCAGTACACAAAGTAAATACTAGAACTACATAATCTGATCAGAAGGACCCACAATAACATAATTAAGTGTTCTAAAGTACGTGATAGGAAGGCGAGGTATGGGATCTGCAATAACATGAAGTAAGTGTTCTGAAGTACGTGATAGGAAGACGGGGTATGGGACCCGTAAATACGTGAATTAAATAATTTGAAGCACATGATCTGATAAGAAGGTGGGGTATGAGACTCGCGGTAAGTGAAATAAATATTCTGAAGTACATGATTTGATATGAAAGCAGGGTATGGGACTTGCGGTAGAGTAGAAGGAATAGAGTCTGAAGATTAGAAGTAAACATAGACTATGAAGGTGGATAACTGTGATTGTAAAAGGTTAAAAGAGAAAGGGAGAATTTTGACAGTCACTAGTGTACTATCAAGACCTCTGTTACTGGTGAGGAACGACCGCCTTATCATGTAACTAAGGTAACTAAGAAACACACAGTGCTACCTTATCCAACCT
Source organism: Nyssa sinensis (assembly GCA_008638375.1). Lineage (NCBI taxonomy): Eukaryota > Viridiplantae > Streptophyta > Magnoliopsida > Cornales > Nyssaceae > Nyssa > Nyssa sinensis. The sequence continues at coordinate 17,229,392 of CM018034.1, forward strand.
GATCGAGGAAATTCTTAGACCATTGAAAGACATGAATCGGGTATGTGACATAAAGAATTAGAAATTTTATGTTAGTAATTTAGAAGCAAGGAGTGATACGAGTAAACATTGTTAAGTCATATGAGTAGTTGAGTTTTGAGGACAAAACTCTTTTTAAGGAGGGGAGGATGTAACACCCCGACCAGATTAAACGATAATTGAGTAACTAATTAGTGATCTTTAATTGAACAATTAAGAAAATCCAATCGGGAAACAAAGGACAATTCCAAAACTAGTTCCGAGACCTTAAAATAATGAAGTCAACTCTGAGAAAATAAATCCAAAATTAAGACTACGATTTCATGAAGAAGCAAATAATAAATTAAAATACATGAAGAAAATGCAAGAAGTGAATATTGACAAAATTTTAAAATAAATCAAAGGGCCAAACAAGGCATAAAAGGGGGGGAAATAGCAAAAATGAACCAAAAAGTGAGGCCAATGGGTTTTGAACCCTTGACCCAAAGTAGGCAAGTTTTGAAGCCCAAAAAAGAATACCACTTGGGCTGCCCACTTTTTGTGTCTTATATTGCAAATTATATGTATATATGTATCAAATAACAAAGCCCCACCTCCCAAATTGCCCAATCACCTTTCATGCAACCAAAATAATTATTTTAAAATTTAAAAGCAAATAAGATATAAATTGTGTGTTGCATGTGCTGTGGGGACTCAGAAGGAAATCAGAAATTAGGTTTGTGTAAGTGTGTGCATATGGGCGGCTAGAGAGAGAAAGTGAGGTAGAAAGAGAGAAGGAGAGAACTACAAAGAAAGGGAGAGATCTGTTGAGTGAAAAAGGGAACAAAAAGAAGGAGGACAAGAAGAAGGAGGAAGAAGCAAAAGAGGGAAGACACCACTAAGGTAAAACCCTACAACCGAAATACATTTTTCTCTTTCTAAAACAATCTCCCATTGTACACACTATTTTAGGTTTTTCTTGTGCATGCATGGTCTTATTGTGATGAAATAAACATATTAGAAGTATAATAAAGGGGCTTGGGAGTTTGAAAACCAAAACACCATGGCCGCCATTAATGGAGCTTCGAGCTTGCCCAGAAATAAACTTAAACCAAACTTAAATTTGGGAATGGGAATAGATAGAGCATCATGTTAGGATTCTAAAGCATGTTGAATCAAGAAGAATGGTCCAAAAATGGCCATTTTATGGCCAAATTATCCCCACCAGTGCATGGCCGAAACAATGATAGAGTGTCGAAAAATCGAGTTGTTTGAGTTTTAAACTTACCCTAAAAGAATTGTTAGAGTTTTAGAAGCAGATCGGCGTAAAAATAGCAAAAAATTGACGTGAAAAACACAAGAAAAATCAAGAAGAAAAACCTGCAATTCCGGCAACTGTGACGGAGAAGGTGACGGAACAGTGATCGAAAAAACGAGAAAGAAGATGGGTTTGTTTTGGTGTTGGGCCAGACTCTGAGTCGAGTTGGGTCGGGTCGGGGCTTGACCGAAATAAAGCGAGTTAGTGCAGCAACGCCGTTTATGGGTTAAATTTAAGTGAATTCCCTCTATTTGGTTGCAGAGGTAATAAATTAGAACTGGGAACTCAGGTCTAACCTAAACACGGATAAGGGAAACAATTGGAGATATTCTATTCCGGTTCACGACGTGACTTGAACCGGCTGGTTCACGAAACTCTCAGATCGGTTTAGGGTTTTAACCCAAAAGCCCCCTGGTTCAATAGATAAATTGAAATGACAAAAACTATGACTTTACTTATTTGTAGTTTAACCCCAACAGTTTTGAAAAATTTTAATTTGGCCCAACTTTTGAAAATTTATTCCAAAGATACCCCTAGAAAATAATTTAATAATTAAATGATTAATTTAATTAGTTTATAAACAAGATAAAATGACTATTTTATGTTTGGGCCATAAATAAAGCAAAAGAAGTCCAAATTGAGATCCGAAAAAAGGCTATCTTACCATTTTTGGGCATTCTAGACACAATGAAAATGTCAGATTGGACATCCGGGGATTCTGGGGTGGTCCCACCATAAGATGTAAAATTACCAAATGCCCCTAATATAATACGGAGCCCAAATGAAGTCCAAATTGGACGAAATTGATACCAATGGACGCCCAAATAATTGTTAACTTGTATGAGTGACTAAATATTAATTCAAGGTCAGAATATCAGGAAATATAAATGATCAATGTGTCCCTACGATAAAAAACAGATACCAAATAAAGTCCAAAAGACTTAAAAATGTATATATAAGATATGTGAAATATGCTGAGGACCATGATAGGTCTGGGACAAGAATAATAAATTACCATTTTGCCCCTACATATGCTCGAAGCTAAATAAAAATCTGAGAATGTCTAAATTAACTTTCTTCGACATTCTGGACCCAATGGTGAGGTCCATAATACCAAAATAAGTATAAAAAGATAAGTCACGTGAAAAATAAAATTTATTAATTACCACAATAGATCGATAAGACCAATTCTAGGGGATTAGGATACGTCGGGCCTAAAATGAAACAGAGAGCATCAATTTGGAGATGATTTGAAGTGAATGAGAAATTAATTGAAATCTTGATGAATTTGATTTTTAGGAATTTCAAAGGGAAAGGGAAAGCCCACCAGTAGTGCTGACCTAGGAGAACAAGGTGAGTAATCCTGTACTTTGAAGTGGAGGTTTTTAATCTCCGTAGATTCTGAAGAAATTTGAAGTTCAAATATTCTGAAGTGTTTTTATGAAAATATCTGCAATACTTCTAAATTTTAATTTTCATATTTATATTTTTTATATTTCAAATGTACTGTCATTTTAATTATTAATCCTAACATGTCATGCAAAATTCACTTCTTGATATTGCTTACAGTTGGTACATTTTTTTGTTGCATGTCCATGCAAACATCAATCTTATTAAATGCCTCTTAAAATAAATGTTCTATCTATGCTTTAATAGATTCCTATACATCGTGATTTAAATTCCTGAAGCTCATGTGTTAAATGTTTCAAGTATGGTCCTCCAAGTATTTAAAAACTCTATTCAACTGTCCATGTTTTAAATACTCATGAAAATTCACCCTTTTTATTTAAGTCATATTTTTATACTCATGAAAAGCATCTATTTGAAATGTCATATTTCAAACGCTCATGAAAAAACATATATTTGAAGAAGTCATGTTTTCAAATGCTCATAAAAAGCATTTCTTGAAGAAGCCATGTTTTAAATGCTCATAAAAAGCATTTCTTGAAGAAGCCATGTTTTAAATGCTCATAAAAAGAATTTCTTGAAGAACTATGTTTTTGCAAGATAATGTTGCATAAGCATCAAAAACTATTGTGCTCCCGTCGGGTTCTCAATTTCGTAGATGCTTGGTAGAAGGTTTATCCTGCAAGCATGAGATCTCTTTAAAGTAAAATTAGGGTCTAGTTTGAAACGGATCCTCTAGTTAAAAAGTGGAAAGATGAAAATGTTTTCAGAAATGGTAGCAGGTTTTAAACCCCCATTTATCTGAAACGGGTTTTTATATAACCCTTTGAAGTTTTGAAGAAGAAGAAATTTGCATCCTCCTATTTTCAAGGAAAGGATTTCAAATTATTTCCTTGGTCTTTAAACGGCCACTCTGCACATGTTTATAAAGTCTATTTCATATTAAATGCTTTAAAAATGTATCATGCTATGTGATTTGAAGAATTCTTGTATTTTTCGATCACTGAAATATGTGCCTAGCTTGAATGCCTTGTATGCTTCACACTATCCTTTTTGAAGAATTCTATTTTCTGTATCTGAAGCATATGTACAATTGGTAGTGTATGTTTATATGAACCTTCTCTTATAACTAGCCCACTACCAGTTGAAACCCATGACAAAGTACTGGAATTACTTACTGGGCTTGTTAAAGCTCAACCCATTATCCCAACATTTTTCAAGTATTGATGATGAATTGGAGCCTTGCCCAATTTGAGGGTTGACGATTAGCATTTTTATTACACAAGCTCTCCAATTTTTTTTTTTTTATATATATATATATATTTATTATTTATTATTATTATTATTATTATTATTATTATTATTATTATTATTTCAGTTTCAAAATTGAATCGTTTCGTTCATTTCTCGATTTGCGACAACTGACTGTCGCTTATCAAATTTTAAATTGATCTATGGACTATGATTGTCATCGTCAAATTTTCGAGTATCTTAATACTTCGATTTAATTTCCAACTTAACTCTCGTCTTATTTTAGCTTATGGTTCGGGTTTACATGTTATGGCCCGGGTCTACTAGGTCGGGTACCGGCTACTTCGGGTCGGGGTATTACATTCTCCCCTCCTTAAAAAGTTTAGTCCTCCAAACTTGACTTAACTAAGGGTGCCTATAAATACTTTATCATACTAATTTAATAGTAAATTAATAGTTGAAAATTTCAAAAATAATAGTTTTACCTCAAACTTTCTTGTTGGGGGCGGGGCAATTGTTTATCAACTGATAGACTTGTGCTTGTCCCATTCTTTCTGGAAAATCTTTTACTAAATGCCCTTGCTTGCCACATCCGTATTAAGCTTCTGTGTTCCATCGACATTGGTCATCGTGGTGGCGACCTCCACATCACTGACATTTTTCTGGCTTATCTTGTTCCAGTTCTTTTCCTCGAGCTTTTGGAGTCTCACGTTTCTTATTTGATGTCTCCTTAGTTTTCTCAGCTGGCGCACTCCTCTTTTTCTGATTTACTTCCTTCATGTATTCTTTATTGTTCCTTTCTGAAATTAAGGCCATATTTACTATCTCAGAATATGATTCAGATTGAAACAATGATATGTGATCATTTACGTTTCTTCTTAACCCCCGCTCAAATTTCTTTGCTTTTTCCCATTCTACCCTTATCATATCTGGGGCAAAACGAGCTAACTCAATGAATTTGGCTTCATACTCAGCCACTGTCATATTTTCTTGCTTTAGCTCGATGAACTCTACTTTCTTTCTTTCATGGAAAATTTTTGGAAAGTACTTCTCGTATAGCAACTCCTTAAACCTATCCCAAGCTAAGAATGGCACTCTAGTTACATAATTTCTTTTCACCAGATTCCACCAACATTTCGCTTCCCCTTGTAGTCTAAAGGTAGCAAGAGTGACCTTTTTTTATCTTCAGGACATTCCATTACCTCGAAGATATTTTCCATGCCCATTATCCATGTCTTAACTTCATCCGCCTTAGGAGCTCCTACAAAAGTAGGCGGCTGAAGTTTCATGAATCGTTCTGTCAGACTTGCCTGAATTGTCGGGTTTACATTGGTCCTTCTGTTCTCTCTATTATTATGCTGCTTCAATTCATGAACTAAGTCGCTCAGTGTTTGTTCCATTCAGCCAGGATCTTCTCTGGCATTTTCTCTATTACTGGTATTTGTCCTATCCGCCATTCTTGATTTCACCTATATTTATGCAATCAGAATCCTCCAATCATCTCATCATCAATTTATATGCAATTTATATCAGAAATTTGCATATTCATATAACACACTCAACTAAAATGTTCAGTTTCATTTGATCCATATAGGCACTCTTAAGTCATCAGTAAGGAGTAATCTAATCGACTCCAAGAGTGATTCAAATAATTACTTTCTATCGTTACTCTATCACCCAATCATCAAAGGCCATCAGATTTTCTATCTCATCACTAATTCTATTTTTTGGGAAATACTAACTCTAAGACCCAGGTAACAATCCCTATCTTTCAATGTCTCCCTAGATCTCTAGTGTTTCCTATTTTTAATCACTTAAGAAATCTCAACTCCAATTTCAGCTTTGGTATTTTCCAAAGACCATTAACATTGGCTCTGATACCACTCTGTCACGACCCCAAATCCGGCCCATGCGGATCAAGGGTTCGTGATCGGCCACCGAGGCCTTTTTCAATGATCACAATCCTTTTCTCTTTTCCATCTAATCAAACGCAGCGGAATAAATTTCTTTTTTAATTACAGAAGCATCAACACATAAATCAACATCAGTCATCTATATATACATTCCATAATAATTTCAAAAGTACACGATGTAAATTTTTCCAAGCCTGCTAGTACCATATTCGATAGACAATCCATAACTTCCAAAAACGACTACATCATGTCTAACAAAATTCTATTACAAAAAAAGTTCATAACTTCATAAGCTTTCGGCTATTCTGACTGAAACTTGCTATTCCCTTGCCAATATCGTCACCTGAAATGTATTGGATAAAAATCCTATGAGCTCAACAGCTCGTGAGTATCCCAGCTCGTGAGTATTTCATAACATACCAAGGGTTTCAAAACTACTATATAGTTCAATATTGAAATGTCAATGATCAAATAACATATGTTATCTTAATTTATAGTACAAGATAATGGTATCAAATTCACTTCCAATAAATCTCAATTCAACGATAATCGTAAATCGATAATCAATAACATAGTTTAATAAATCAAAATCACAGTTCAATAAATCAAAATCACAGTTCAATAACATAGTTCAATAACATTGTTCGATGAATCATAGTTCGATAAATCATAGTTCAATAAATCACAGTTCGATGAGTCTTGCTTCAATAAATCATAGCTCGATAACATAATTCGATAGATCATAGTTTGATATCTTGGTTCGATAAATCATAGTTCGATAATTCAAAATCATGGTTTGATAACGTAATTCGATAAATCATAGTCCGATAAATCATAGTTCAATCATGGTTCATATTCAATATTCACGTTCAAAAATCATATATTCCACTTCTATGGCCAGCAAATTAGCATCTCGCTGACTGAGATCGATAGACTAGCTAGTTCGATATGCCATATCAACACCGGCTCACCACAATATACCCTGTGGGAAAGGTTCGATAAATCACAACCTATTTGATAGTGACCAATCATAGAAGAGTGTTCTATTCAAAGCATCAAAATCATATCCAAAATCAACAATCATCAATAGCAGTTCAATTAGTCAAATCAAAGTTCTTTATTTGATATTTAGTTAAAACAGTTCAAACATTTGTAAAAAGATCATGTAACATTTGAGTATCTTATAAACACATTTTCTTAAGTCAAAGAAGACAATATAGTTGTCGATAAATTGTTCAAAACGTATACAGTATAGCTGTTAAACAAAAGCTATAAGAAGAAATGATATCATTTGTTGATATATCATAAAAGAGTTTAATATTTATATTTATAATGAAAGTTTCTACCTCAATATGGTATGAAACACTCACCTGAAGTCCAAAAGCTTATCCAAAAATCCTTCCTCAACGAGAGTCCCTATAATCATAATTCAAGATCCTGTTACTTTCTTGTTCAAAGTATCACATTGTTTAACTATCAATCTAGATCCCCCTCTATTCCAATTACCCTCTCTCTATAGCTTTATTAAGTCGTAGGGACTCATTGGTCATTTTTTAGTTTGTTGTTGGGCCTTATTTTCCCCAAAAAGATGTCACTGTTAGGTTCAAAGTGTCGAATATAATTGGTTTAGACTTTTCTAAATTTAAATTTGCATATCTATAGTTTATTTTAAGCCTAGGGCGTTTTTGTGATTTTATGTTTTTACGTGTCATATTTTTTGATATTTCGTTTGCCAAAATAGACTCTACCATTGAGTCCGGATTGCCCAAAATAGTCAAAATGGACTACTTTTTATATTCAATTGACCCTGGGTATCATTAGGGATAAAATGGTAATTTTACATTTCACGTGTCTAAATTTTTGGGACTTAATGTCACAAATCAGACTCCACCATTAAGTCCGGAATGCCCAAAAACATTGGGTTACACTATTCTTTTATTTTATTTGGACTTCGTTTGACTAATTTTTGGCTTAGGGGTGTTTTGGTAATTTTTTAAATTTAAAAAGGGTTTTAAATTAATTTTTATTTTATTTTCTGGGTAATTGCGTAATTAACCGAAAGCTGTGGGGTCAAAATGGAATTTCAGAAAACTTTAAAATAAACCAACCAGTTTAGCCCCTATTTAATTGAACCGGTTCAGTTTGGTTTAATTGCATCATGCTGACGTTAGGATGACGTCAGCGGTTTATTTATCCCAGTCCAATACGACGTCGTCCCACTTATCCAGATCCATTTTATAACAGTCGGCCCGACCCGAACCCTGATCTAAACCCGACCCGAACAAGGTCGTCTTCTTCACTGCGCCAGTCACTGTTCGACTGAAACCCTAGGGGTTTTTCTTCAATTTCGTGAGTTTTGAAGCTCGATTTATTCACTATTTTCTCAATCCTAATTAATTCTAGCAACCTAAACTCCATTTTAGCATTGGTTTGAGGTCTTAAATCCAACCACAGAGTTCAGTTGAGCCCCGTTATCGTCCTGCCTGTAACTCCATCGGACAACTGTGTTTCTTGATGGTTTTGCATGGTTTTTGCCCTGTCGTGATCATCTCCTTGTGGGGTTTCAATTCGTGTACAAAAATTTAGGTTGGAGGCCTTATTTAATGGTGTTTGTTTTTGAACTCCAAAATGTTCAAGGTTAGAACTCACTGGTTTTAAGGCCATTGTTAATGATTCCTTCCATTTTGTGATCCCCATGGATCCTACTTTCATTTCCAAGCCTCTAGTTCAAGTTTTGGTTCAGTTGAAAACTGACCCATATCTCAAACTTCAACAATGGTGGTCGGTTTGCATGGGGGTTTTTTTGGGGTCCTTTGGATCCCTATTTTGGCATCTAAACTTCTAATCAACATCAAACAAGCTACTTTAAAACCAAAAAGAGAGAAGGTTATTACCTGCTTAAGCTTGCACCTTGGGTTCCCTTCTTTCTCTCTCTACTTTCTCCTTCTTCTTCTCTACCACAATCTCTCTATCGGGCCCTCACCATTCTGTCATGACATGCACACACACACCACTATATACATAGCACTCAATCTCACTCAACCAACCCACTCTCTCTCTTTTCTTTTCAGTTTCTGAATTTCCCACCCACTCTCTCTCTCTCTCTCTCTCTCTCTCTCTCTCTCTTTTCTTTTCAATTCAGATTTTCCCACACACACAAGTAATGTGTACAACACATTCAACCCCTAGTGTACTCATGACCTACAATAGCCTAGGTGTATATATGTGTGTACATATATATATGTATGTATATATATACATTTGTAGGTAATTGGGTTGGTGGGATTTCCCTTTTTCCTTTTATTTTATTTTCTTATTATTTCATTTCATTATTTTATTTTATTTTTATTTTATTATTACATTATTTTTATTACACAAGCTCTCCAATTTTATATATATATATATATATATATATATTTATTATTATTATTATTATTATTATTATTTCAGTTTTGAAATCGAATCGTTTCGTTCATTTCTCGATTTGCAACAACTGACTGTCGCTTATCAAATTTTAAATTTATCCATGGCCTATGATTGTCATCGTCAGATTTTCGAGTATCTTAATACTTCGATTTAATTTTCAACTTAACTCTCGTCTTATTTTAGCTTATGGTTCAGGTTTACATGTTATGGCCCGGGTCTACTAGGTCGGGTACCGGCTACTTCGGGTCGGGGAATTACAGTTTTTCTCAAACCTAAGGAGTTGTGCTCACTGTCCAGCCGAACCAATAAGTAAGAATGTAGCCCTTGACGTGGGGAACTACTTCCTAGAAGGGAGCCTTGTGAAATTCTAAGGCTAGAGATGAGTTTTGGAAGGTAGAAAGTTGGAAAACCTAGATTTTTCTCACATTTTCTCTCTAAGCACGACCTGCTGTATATTCTCAGACCAATTCTGAGAATTTTAAGTATCAAGTGTTGTATTTATACTCAAGGGGCTAAGGGGTAAAAATACCCTTTTGCCCTTAATGAGTCGCGGGGTCCTGTTACACTACAACTCGTCTCGAAATGCCTTAATTCGACATTCTGTTTTAACCAAAGTTCTTAAAATTATTTTAAATGATATTTTTCTAAAAAATTTATTTTCGCCTGTTGGCGGTTGCGGCCGGGCCCACCCGGGACACACTTTTTGGGTCTATTTTTCAAACTATCTCCTATTAGGCTCAAATAATCCTAGGAGGTGTATTTTAACATTTTAAGCACATTTATCTTCTATGACATACTCCAATTATGCTACTAAACATGACTTCTATCTAGATGATGCATATATAGTGCCCTACCGACAAATAGTGTATGAATAGTGCCCTACAGGCAAAAATGAAAAATTTATCCTAATTCTTCAGATCTTTACAAGTTATATATGTGTAGCTTCCGCATTTAATACAAAAAAATTTATCACTCTTGTGCAATTCATGTCACGCCCTAAATTTTCAAAAACCCGAGTTGTAAATGAGAATAATAAAATAAAAGAATTAAATTAATATATTTATTTTTAATTGGCTTTTACTTGTTAATCTCCAAGATCGTGTTTTATAATGGCTTAAAGTGTAAGCTAAACATAGCCTAGGTGCTTTCATAACCCAACTTCAAGGTAGTGACCAAGCATGGTCCAAGTTGTTGATTAGAATAGCCTAAAATAATGACAAAATATGGTTAAAGTTGGTGGCCCAATATGGCCTAAGTAAAGGTCAAGTATTTCTCTAAGTGGTGGCCAAACATGGTCCCAAAGGGTGGCCAAACATGGCCAAAAAATGTGGCCAAACATGGCCAAAGGGATTGGCCAACATGGCCTAGGGGTTGGACAAACATTGCCCAAGGCAAGTGACCAAAGCTGGTGGCAAGAGTCGCAGAGGATTGGGCGTGCAGGGGGCTGGGCGCAGGTGCACAAGGGGTGTGTCAGGCACGTAGGCACTTGCGTGGGGGATGGCGCGCATACACGTGTGGCGCACGGGGCGCTCGGCAAGCATGCCCTTCCCCACGCGTGTGCCTGCGGGCCTGACACGCTCCTTGCACGCCTGCGCCTAGCGCGCCCAACCCTTGCAAACCTTGTCACCAGCCCTTGGCCACTTGCCTTGGGCCATGTTTGGCCAACCCCTAGGCCATGTATGGCCTAAGCCATCCTTTTGGGCCATGTTTGGCCACCTCTTTAGACAACTTTTGGTAGAATTTTTGACCTATTCTTGGCCTATGTCCTAAGTGTAACACCCCAGACTTAATCCCCGGTTAATTAATGTAATGAAGCTCTTTTTGGAATCTAATGTAGTATAGCTATTTTAACCCTATTTCTACACTAATGGAACTCGAATTAGCTAACTATGGAAATCCCAAAAGAATAATAATCGACGCTGGACCTTGGACACTGAAGCTAACCTAAATAGGAAGTGACTAGAAGAAACCGCGTCGAAAAAAGAGCAACAGAAAAGAAATTAGAAAAGAAATAGCTGAAACTGAATTCTGCGCTAGCCAAACAGAGTCTAAACCCAAATAGGGGAAAATACCCAAAAGTGAGGCCAAGGAGATTTGAACCCTTGACTAGGTGGGGCAAGACTTTATGCACCCAAAAAATTACCAAGTGGGCTGCCACCATCCTTGTGCATAAAAACACAACAAATTTGTATATGAGCCCAATTCAGCCAAGGCTACCTCCCAAATTGGCCAATGGCTATGCATGCAACACCTCACCACCCCAGCATCCTATGCACCCTAGCCCTATCATCACCCCTACCTTAGCACACTTGATCCTACCTCCACCAACCACTTTGCATGCAACCAAAATAATTGTTTTAAATCAAATTGAATAAAATGCACATGACCATATACTAGTGTGGTGTGTGGACGTTTGAAATATGAAAGTGAAGAGTGCAGTTCTGAACTTTAGATAGAGAGAGAGTGAGTTAGAGAGAGAGTGAGAGAGAGACATTGTGGGCATGCTTGTGTGTGAGAGTGTGTGGCCATTGGAGGTGCAAAAGAAGGAAGAGACTGGGAGTGGACGAGCAGGACAGGACCACCATTGAAGCCTCACCCTGAGCTACGAGTAGATAGAGAGAGAAACTCACTGTGCAAGGTATAAACACCAAACTTAAGAAAATTTTCCTTTAAATTTCCTCTATTGTTTCAGTGTATTTTGGATTTTAACTGCATGCATGATGGTTAGACTGAGAAATTTGGGTTAAGGCGTGAGTAGTGGACCTCGAAACCACCCAAGAACCTTAAGGCGTACACCCAGCCGCCATTGATGCACCTTGGTTGGAACAGGTCTGAAAACATTGGTACTAAACCAAATTTTGGCAACTCAGACCTAAAATAAACCCTTCTAGCTTTCCAAAAACCTTAAGACGCGACCCAAAATCACAAGGGAAGATCACTGAAAGTTGAAGTGCAGGTTTCGGGTCTTGAAGTCACTTCCACAAACCTGAACCAAAACCCAGTTTTGAGAGTAGAAACTCAAACTCCATGGTCAGTAGGTCACCACCGACGAAACCCCATCAACTTTTGACCAAAAACATGCATGAATAACCAAGTTACAGGTTCGATTATTTGATCTCAGGCCATACGCTTGAGCTCAATACAATGCTCCAAACCAATGTCAAAATGATCCTTAGGCTCCCAGAAATGGTTTGGAACGAAAAGCAGAGGAAGAGGTCAACTAGAAAGCCACGAAATCGAAGGGGTTTGGAAACGAAAACCGGGGCTTTAGTGACTTGTGTAATGAAGAAGATGACGAGTCGATTGAGTCGAGTCGTCTAACTCATGCAAGATAGCTGTGTCGACTCGGACACGTGTCCACTCGCGGACGTGCCACCGCATTAACGAAACGACATCGTTAGGTTTAAAGGTTTTAAATTAAAATTGAAATCGGTCTGCTTGGTGACATGGATTATAAATTAGAATGGGAATTTAAGATAACCAAAACACAGATAAGGGGCCAAATTGGAATAACAGGGTTATGTTATTCCGGTTCTGTATGGTCTACTGAACCGGTTGGCTCATAATGCTGCCAGTCCAGTCTAGGGTTTAGGTTATTAAACCCATTGGTCCAAGGGCTTAATTGAAAGGAAAGTGAACCGAAACTTTGCCTATTTATATTTTGACCCCAACAGTTCTGAATGTTTGTATTCTAGCCCAGCTTCTGAAAAATTATTACATTTAAGCCCCTAAAAAATAAATAAATAATAAAATAATTATTTTAATTATTTTATTAGGTAAAATGACGATTTTACCCTTAGGCCATAAATAAGTCAAACGAAGTCCAAATTAAACAAATAAATAGTGTATTTTTATTATTTCGGGTACTCCAGACTCAACGATGGGGTCCGATTTGGAAGAAAAAGTCCCAAAAAATAAAGACACGCAAATAGTAACTGACTGTATTGGCTCAAATGATACCTAGGGCCAAATAAAAATAAAAGATAGTCCATTTTAATTATGTTGGGCGCTCTGGACTTAACGGTGGAGTCCGTACTGGCAAATGGAGTACCGAAAAATGTGACGCGTGAAAATATAAAATTACCAAAATGCCCCTAATACAATTCGAAGCCCAAATGAAGTCCAAATTGGCTGAAATTGATACCAATAAAAGCCCAAATAATTATGAACTTGTATATATGACTAAATAATGATTCGGGGTCAGAATGACATAAAATGCAAATGACCAAATTACCCATGAGTACGAGAAATACAAGTAAAGGCCAAAAATTAACTGTCATAAGCATAATTATGAAAATTTAAGAGCTAAATAAGACTGTAGAACAGTCAACTTACAAAATGGGAAATGATCGATGTGTCCCTATGAGCAAAAACAGATACCAAATGAAGTCCAAAAGACTTAAAAATTTATATATAAGATAAGTGAAATATTCTAAGGACCACGATAGGGTCCCTAGGGGAGAATAATAAATTATCATTTTGCCCCTAAATGTATCGAAGCTAAATAAAAATTCGAGAAGGTCTAAATTGACTTTCTTTGACTTTCCGAATCCAACGGTAAGGTCCAAAATACCAAAAAAGGTACTGAAAAATAAGCCACGTGAAAAATAAAAATTTATTATGTAGACCGGTAAGACCAATCCTAGGAAATTAGGATACGTCAGGTCTAAGATTAAATGAAGAGCATCAATTTAAAGATGATTTGAAGTAAATGAGGAATTAATTGAAGTCTTGATGAATTTGATTTTTAGGAATTTCAAAGGGAAAAGGAAAGTCCACCAGTAGTGCTGACCCAGGAGAACAAGGTGAGTAATCCATTACTTTGAAGTGGAGGTTTTAATCTCCATGGATTCTGAAGTAAATCAAAGTTTAAATGTTCTAAATTGTTTTCATGTTTAAAATATATGTAGTACTTTCAAATTCTAAACTCTCGTATTTATATGTTTTATATTCCAATGTTTTATCGTAATTATTTATAAATTCTAACATGACATGCAAATTTACTTCTTGATATTCCTGACAAATGATACGTTTATTTTCTACATGTTCATGTAATTGTCAGTTTTATTAAATGCCTCTTGAATTAAATGTTTTTACTCTGTCTATGCTTGAATAAATTCCCGTGCATCGTGATTTAAATTCCTGCAACTCTTATGTTAAATGTTTCAAGTATTGTCCTCCAAATATTTAAAAACCCTATTAAATTGTCCGTGTTTGGAATACACATGAAAATTGATTCTCTTATCGGAGCCATGTCTTTAATTGTACATGAAAAGCATTTATTGAAGAAGCCATTTTTTTAATGCTCATAAAAAAGCATTTCATGAAGAAGTCACGTTTTTGCAAGATAATGATGCATAAGCATTACAAACTTTATGATATTGGGATTCCTTCGTAACCCAATTGACATGAAGAATGCTCAGTAGCAGGATCTGATTCCCTAGGCATGAGATATCTCCCCGTGAAGTAAGACTGGAATCTGGTTTGAAACGGATTCTCCTAATCAAAGTGAAAAGATGACAAATGTTTTCAGAAATGGTAGAAGGTTTTTAAACCCCCATTTATTTGAAACGGGTTTTTATATAACCCCAAGTTTTCAAGAAGAAGAAATTTACATCCTTCTATTTTCATAGAAAGGATTTCAAATTGTTTCCTTGGTCTTCAAATGGCCACTCTACACATGTTTATAAATTCTGTTGCATATTAAATGCTTTATTGAATGCTTTAAAATGCATCATGCTATGTGATTTGAAGATTCTTGTATTCTACAATTATTGAAGCACGTGCCTAGCTTGAATGCCTTATATGCTTCACACTATCCTTTTTGAAGAATTTAGTTTTCTGTATCTGAAGTATTGTACAATTGGTAGTGTATGTTTATATGAACCTTCTTTTATAACTAACCCACTACCAGTTGAAACCCATGACAAAGTGTTAGAATTACTCACTAGGCTTTTCGAAGCTCACCCTATTCCCTAACATTTTTCAGGTGATGATGATGGATGGGAGCCTTGCCCAATTTGAGGTTTGGAGATTGGCAGCTCCATTTTGATTAGGAGTTTTGGAAGTACTAGGACCTATAGTCGATCAAATTTTGATGTAGTAAATTTTGGACAAATATGTACTTAAGCTCGAAAGGCAACGGATATGTAATATGTATAACTTTAAATTTTTAGTATGCTCTGAATGTATATTATTTGTTTACCGTTCTGAAGAAGAAGAAGAAGCGACGGTACCGAGCAGGCGTGCAAAAAGAAAAAGTTTTTCATGCTTCTACAATTTGCCAGTCCTGGCTCTATCGCACAGCCGTTTGGCGTTGTTGCTTACGTGAAGCCTCGCTCGATGGCCCACGGGCCGAAGGGTGGCGGTCGCAATTCGGGATCCGTAGAGGCTGGATTCTGGGTCGTGACAGAGTGGTCTTAGAGCTTAGGTTAATGGTCTTTGGGGAAGACCAAGTCGTGATTGAGGTTAGGAAATAATTAAAATCTACTGATACCACAGAGTGGTGTCAGAGCCCTAGGTTAACTTAAAAGACTTAAGCGACACTAGAAGAACTAGCAACAGAACCATAAGTTTAGGTAGGTCTTAGGCTACCTAAGAAAATTGAAGAATAGAAAATGAGCTATTAAGAAAAACCAAGGTGAAGTATATGATTTGATCTGAAGGCGGGGTATGGGACTCGCATTACATGAAGTAAACACTAGAAGTACATGATCTAATAGGAAGGCGGGGTATGGGACCTGCGGTAGGTGAAGAAAATTATTTGAAGTACATGATCTAATACGAAGGCGGGGTATGGGACCCGCGGTAGAGTAGAAGGAATAGAGTTTGAAGATTAGAAGTAAATATAGACTATGAATGTGGATAACTGTGATAGTAAAAGGTTAAAAGAGCAAGGAAGGATTTTGATAGTCACTAGTGTGCTATTAGGACTTCTGTTACCGGTGAGGAATGGCTGCCTTATCATGTAACTAAGGTAACTGAGAAACACACAGTGCTACCTTATCTAACCTGATCGAGGGAGCCCTTAAACCATTGAAAAACATAAATCTGGTATGCGACATAAAGAATTAAAAATTTTACGTTAGCGATTTAGAAGTAAGGAGTGATACGAGTAAACACTATTAAGTTATATGAGTAGTTGAGTTTTGAGGACAAAACTCTTTATAAGGAGAGGAGGATGTAACACCCCAGACTTAATCCCCAGTTAATTAATGTAATGAAGCTCTTTTTGGAATCTAATGTAGTATAGCTATTTTAACCCTATTTATACACTAATGGAACTCAAATTAGCTAACTACGAAAATCCTAAAAGAATAATAATCGATGCTGGACCTTGGACATTGAAGCTAACCTAAATAGGAAGTGACTGGAAGAAACCATATAGAAAAAAGAGCAATAGAAGAGAAATTAGAAAATAAATAGTTGAAACAGAATTCTGCGCCAGCCAAACAGAGCCTAAACCCAAATGGGGGAAAATACCCAAAAGTGAGGCCAAGGGGATTTGAACCCTTGACCAGGTGAGGCAAGACTTTATGTACCCAAAAAATTACCAAGTGGGCTGCCACCATCCTTGTGCATAAAAACACAACAGATTTGTATATGAGCCCAATTCAGCCAAGGCTACCTCCCAAATTGGCCAATGGCCATGCATGCAACACCTCACCACCCCATCATCCTATGCACCCTAGCCCCATCATCAACCCTACCTTAGCACACTTGATCCCACCTCCACCAACCACTTTGCATGCAACCAAAATAATTGTTTTAAATCAAATTGAATAAAATGCACATGACCATATATTAGTGTGGTGTGTGGACGTTTGAAATCTGAAAGTGAGGAGTGCAGTTCTGAACTTTAGAGAGAGAGAGAGTGAGTTAGAGAGAAAGTAAGAGAGAGACATTGTGTGCATGCTTGTGTGTGAGAGTGTGTGGCCATTGGAGGTGCAAAAGAAGGAAGGGACTGGGAGTGCACGAGCAGGACAGGACCACCTTTGAAGCCTCACCCCTAGCTACGAGTAGACAGAGAGAGAAACTCACTGTGCAAGGTATAAACACCAAACTTAAGAAATTTTCCCTTTAAATTTCCTCCATTGTTTCAGTGTATTTTGGATTTTAACTGCGTGCATGATGGTTAGACTGAGAAATCTGGGTTAAGGCGTGAGTAGTGGACCTCAAAACCACCCTAAAACCTTAAACCGTACACCCAGCCGCCATTGATGCACCTTGGTTGGAATAGGTCTGAAAACATTGGCACTAAACCAAATTTTGACATCTCAGACCTAAAATAGACCCTTCCAGCTTTCCAAAAGCCTTAAGATGCGATCCCAAAATCACAAGGGAAGATCACTAAAAGTTGAAGTATAGGTTTCGGGTCTTGAAGTTACTTCCACAAACCTGAACCAAAACCCAGTTTTGAGAGTAGAAACTCAAATCCCATGGTTAGTAGGTCACCACAAACGAAACCCCATCAACTTTTGATCAAAAACATGCATGAATAACCGAGTTGCAGGTTCGGTTACTTGATCTCAAGCCATACGCTTGAGCTCTATACAATGCTCCAAACTAATGTCAAAACGATTCTTAGGCTCCCAGAAATGGTTTGGAATGAAAAACAGAGGAAGAGGTCAACTAGAAAGCCATGGAATCAAAAGGATTTGGAAATGGAAACTAGGGCTACAGTGACCTGTGTAATAAAAAAGATGACGAGTCGACTGAGTCGACTCGCCCAACTCATACGAGACAGCCGTGTCGACTCGGACACGTGTCCACTCGCGGACGTGCCATTGCATTAACAAAACGACAGTCGTTAGGTTTAAAGGTTTTAAATTAAAACTGAAATCGGTCTGTTTGGTGACATGGATTATAAATTTGAATAGGAATTTAGGATAACCGAAACACGGATAAGGGGCCAAATTGGAATAACAGGGTTATGTTATTCTGGTTCTGTATGGTTTACTGAACCGGTTGGTTCATAATGCTGCCAGTCCGGTCTAGGGTTTAGGTTATTAAACCCACTGGTCTAAGGGCTTAATTGAAAGGAAAGTGAACCGGAATTTTGCCTATTTATTTTTTGACCCCAACAGTTCTGAATGTTTGTATTCTGGCCCAGCTTTTGAAAAATTATTACATTTAAGCCCTGAAAATAAATAAATAATAAAATAATTATTTTAATTATTTTATTAGGTAAAATAACGATTTTACCCTTAGGCCATAAATAAGTCAAACGAAGTCCAAATTAAACAAATAAATAGTGTATTTTTATTATTTTGGGCACTCCAGACTTAACGGTGTGGTTCGATTTGGGAGAAAAAGTCCCAAAAAATAAAGACAAGCAAATAGTAAATGACTGTACTGCCCTTGATGATACCTAGGGCCAAATAAAAATAAAAGATAGTCCATTTTAACTATGTTGGGAGCTCTGGACTTAACGGTGGAGTCCGTACTGGCAAACGGAGTACCAAAAAACGTGACGAGTGGAAATATAAAATTACCAAAATGCCCCTAATACAATTCGAAGCCCAAATGAAGTCCAAATTGGACGAAATTGATACCAATAGAAGCCCAAATAATTGTGAACTTTTATATATGACTAAATAATGATTCGGGGTCAGAATGACATAAAATGCAAATTACCAAAATACCCCTAAGTACGATAAATACAAGTAAAGGCCAAAAATTAACTGTCATAAGCATAATTATGAAAATTTAGGAGCTAAATAAGACTCCGGAACAGTCAACTTACAAAATGAAAAATGAACGATGTGTCCCTATGAGCAAAAATAGATACCAAATGAAGTCCAAAAGACTTAAAAATTTATATATAAGATAAGTGGAATATTCTAAGGACCACGATAGGGTCCCGGGGTGAGAATAATAAATTACCATTTTGCCCCTAAATATGCCGAAGCTAAATAAAAATTCGAGAAGGTCTAAATTGACTTTCTTCGACATTCTGAATCCACCGGTAAGGTCCAAAATACCTAACTAGGTACTGAAAAATAAGTCCACGTGAAAAATAAAAATTTATTAAGTAGACCAGTAAGACCAATCCTAGGAATTTGGGATACGTCAGGTCTAAAATTAAATGAAGAGCATTAATTTAGAGATGATTTGAAGTAAATGAGGAATTAATTGAAGTCTTGATGAATTTGATTTTTAGGAATTTCAAAGGAAAAGGGAAAGCCCACCAGTAATGCTGACTTAGGAGAACAAGGTGAGTAGTCTTGTACTTTGAAGCAGAGGTTTTAATCTCCATAGATTCTGAAGTAAATCAAAGTTTTAATGTTCTGAAGTGTTTTCATGTTCTAAAATATTTGTAGTATTTTCAAATTCTAAACTCTCGTATTTATATGCTTTATATTCCAACATTCTATTGTAATTATTTATAAATTCTAACATGGCATGCAAATTTACTTCTTGATATTTCTGACAAATGATACATTTATTTTTTGCATGTCCATGTAATTGTCAGTTTTATTAAATGCCTCTTGAATTAAATATTTTTATTTTGTCTATGCTTGAATAAATTCTAGTGCATCGTGATTTAAATTCCTGCAGCTTTTATGTTAAATGTTTCAAGTATTGTCCTCCAAATTTTTAAAAACCCTGTTAAATTGTCCGTGTTTGGAATACACATGAAAATTCATTCTCTTATCGAAGCCATGTCTTTAATTGTACATGAAAAGCATTTATTAAGAAGCCATTTTTGTAATGCTCATAAAAAAGGATTTCATGAAGAAGTCATGTTTTTGCAAGATAATGATGCATAAGCATCACAAAATTTATGATATTGGGATTCCTTCGGAACCCAATTGACATGAAGAATGCCCAGTAGCAAGATCTGATCCCCCAGGCATGAGATATCTCCCCGTGAAGTAAGACTGGAATCTGGTTCAAAACGGATTCTCCTAATCAAAGTGAAAAGATGACAAATGTTTTCAGAAATGGTAGCAGGTTTTTAAACCCCCATTTATCTGAAACGGGTTTTTATATAACCCCAAGTTTTGACGAAGAAGAAATTTACATCCTTCTATTTTCATGGAAAGGATTTCAAATTATTTCCTTGGTCTTTAAATGGCCACTCTACACATGTTTATAAATTCCGTTGCATATTAAATGCTTTATTGAATGCTTTAAAATGCATCATGCTACATGATTTAAAGATTTTTGTATTCTGTGATTATTGAAGTACGTGCCTAGCTTGAATGCCTTGTATGCTTCACGTTATCCTTTTTAAAGAATTCAGTTTTCTGTCCCTAAAGTATTGTACAATTGGTAGTGTATGTTTATATGAACCTTATTTTATAACTAACCCACTACCAGTTGAAACCCATGACAAAGTATTGGAATTACTCACTAGGCTTTTCGAAGCTCACCCCATTCCCTAACATTTTTAGGTAATGATGATGGATAGGGAGCCTTGCCCAATTTTTGGAGATTGGTAGCTCCATTTTGATTAGGAATTTTGGAAGTACTAGGACCCGTAGTTGGTCAAATTTTGAAGTAGTAAATTTTGGACAAATATGTACTTAAGCCCGTGAGGCAACGGATATGTAATATGTATAACTTTACATTTTTAGTATGCTCTGAATGTATATTATTTGTTTACCGTTTGAAGAAGAAGAAGAAGAAGCGATGGTACCGAGTGAGCGTGCAAAAAGAAAAAGTTTTTCACGCTTCCGTAATTTGCCAGTCCTGGCCCTATCGCATAGGCGTTCGGCGTCATTGCTCACGTGAAGCCTCGCCCGATGGCCCACAGGCCGAAGGGTGGTGGTCGCGATTTGGGATCCAGTGAGGATGGATTTCGGGTGGTGACACTAAGGCATTTAGGGCCCATTTGGGCCATTGTTCCAAGGCATATTTAGAGACATTTTGGGTTATCTTAGAGACCATTCTTGAACATGAATTAGACTAATTTTGGCTATTGGTTGGGGGAGATATTTGATTGGAATTTGAAACCCATCTTAGGTATGTCTAGTACTGAATTTTCATTTTTAATTTGGGAGAAACATGGGGAAATAAACTTGTAATCAACTAAATCCAGTTTAATGGTCTTTTATTAATTTTTAATTCTTTTCCATTCACTCCCGGGTTTTAGAAATTCGAGGCGTGACAACGTGGTATCAGAGCTTTGGTTTGAATACTTATGGACCATGGGGTGTTGTTGAACACCATGGGACTCTAGAGGAAAGCGTGTTACTTAGTATGAACTGTCGGTGGTATGTGATAGGATCGTGTACATTATATGGCTGTTTATACTTGACGCATCACATGTGTGATTATATGTTAGTTGATGCTATATTATGATGCATGGTTACGTGATTTGGTGTAGTAAGGTGCATGATATGGGTAATGTGTGTATTGACCTGACCGTATGTGGTAACTTGGTATATGTTTACATACATGATAGATTGATACTTGTTTGCCTTCATGATATCATGTAGCATTATAGGAGAATGCCATGAGATGTGGAATGCATTAGATGAGTAGAAGCTGAATTTCTAAACAATACTTGTTCCTACTATAGGATGCCATCCAAAACACTGGATTGAGGTAGAGTAGGTTGAGCGAGAGGGAGAACTTTAATTCTCAAACCTCTATCAACCCTGATAGCCCCGATTGACGTGAGATCTACGATCTAATGCCTTGGAACAGTGGATGAGGATTTAGACCTTAGGTTAGTTGGGTTAGTTGAATACTAGCATGACTTGGGCATGTATATGTTGTATTGCTTAAATGGATTTTCCTGGCGAAATACTGTGTTTGAATTGGGTGAAAACTTGTTATGTTTTTATTGTAAACAATGGGTAGAGGTGGTTGACATAGTTTTATGAGTTATGATTAAGCAAGTATGTTTACAGGATATGTTAGGTTATCAGGTGATGGTTCATGATCTCTTGTCTTAGGAGAATTGTATAAACATGAATAGTTTAAAAAATATTGTTGTGGATTAATCCAGGTTATGATGTAATTGAATTTTGATTTCGTGCTTATGATGAATATTGATAAGTTCAAGTGATGTGAATCTGAAAGTTAGGGGTTGTAATGATTTTTTTTTTATTGAATTGGAATATGTTATCTTGTGGTAGACTGTGGAGGTAACCTAGATATGAATACTATTATCTTACCTAGTCCTATAAGATGATCGATACTAGTTGTGATAAGAATAATGAATTGATTAAATGAACTTATGAATATAAGCCTTGTGAAAATAATGAGTTGCATAAAATGGGCCAAATTGAGGTGTGAATTATGAACCTAGTTCTAGCTTAGTTTATAAGATTGATTTCAGAATTATGATTGAATAAACGGTAAATATTGATTGTTATTTTGGAGAAAATTATGTATTAGGTTAAGAGTTGAATGATACAAATTTTTTAATATGAATCTTGTGTTTAAGATGCGAATTGTGTGAATATATTTGGAGTGAAAATATTATGGTTGAGGCACTAGGAAAAAAAATAAGGGTATGTACAAACATGAGATGTGTATTGCAACATGTGAACTTGGATTGTTATATAACTTATGAGTGAATGGTGATTTTCACTTGTCATTTTAAAATTATGTGGGTAAAAAGTTATGAATGAATCTGATTGGTTTGAGTAAAGTTATAAATGGTTGTATTGTCTGGACCTAGATAATAAATATTATACTTGGGAGATTCTTTATTTTATTTGGAGGCTTGTGATGATTTCCTTGTTCCACCACTGTATGATTCACCGAGTTGGGGTAACCAGATTTTGCGAATCTTAGAAATGATGGTAGTGAGGTGGTATTGATAGTATTACCACTAGTTGTATGTGAGTTTCGGATATCTTTCTAGAAGACTTACTTGATTAAGTGTTGCATGATTTGGTTTAATCATGATGCATGTAGTGTGCTTATATCTATTAGTATGCTTGACTACTTGATGAAGTGAATAAAATGCCTAATAGGGATGGTTATGGGTATAAATTACATAATATGTTTAACTTGCTTATGGCTTAAATCGACTTTTGTGCTTTAGAATTATTTGAAAAATGATAAGATTATAAGGACATGAACAGCTGATTGAAAACATATATATACAGTAAGTATGTGTTGAGTATGTTCTTGTTTGGAATATACATATACATTGTTTTGGTTGGTATACATGATTGCGTGCTTAAGATCTATTCTTTCATGATTATATAGTGTATAATAGCCATGTTATGTATATATGAATGATTTAATGAATGTTACTTGTTATGGGTGTATAATATAAAGTGTATATCCTAGGTTATAAACCTATGTTGTTAGGATCACTTGTAATTGTGCTATGAATATACCGAATTGGCATCAGGTCTCAACTTACAAGTGTATGGACTGGCCAATCTATCACCCAATAACAAAAGGAGCTGTGATCCATGAAGGGTTATCACTTAGTTATATATAGGAAAAAGGGTAAAAGGGTAAAAGATACCTAATAAGATGATAGAAGGCAGCAAGGAAAAGAAATTAGCTAATGTAAACTTGCATGAGTATGTACCAAATACATAATAGAACTGTAATGCATATTTAGTATATGCTTTAAATATATATATATATATATATATATATATATCTATAGTAGGATGAGTTTATCATGGCTTGACTGGTTTATTGTATGTGTTAAATATAAGATTTTTACTAAATGTATATGTAAGGTATGTGGATGTAAATTAAGTATGTCTTATATTATTATAATGTTGATGAAAGTGGAGACATATTATGTTTATGTGTATGTAAATATATAAATTTATTAGGTATGAATACCTAGAGATGAATTGATTATATGGTTTATTTACCGCCAAGGTACCTCATAAGGATAAAGCATGTGAGTTTTCTTGTAGTGGATGAAATGCATCTATTGCATGTTTTCTTTTCTTGATACATGTAATGAGAATATGGCGCTTAAGAGCATAGATTGCTAGAAATGAGTTAATTTGATCGTATGTGTATTGCCTGGCTATTGTGTTGATAGAGTATGTTAAATTCTTTGATGTGTAAGACATATGTAGTGCATATTTTATTTTTATAACACCTATGGATTGGGTACATATGTACTTGCATGGTTATATTGCATTTCGGAGCATATCATTGGACAATGCATAAAATTGAAAGCTTGAAAGCTTAAAAAGATGAAGATGGAAAACTTTTAACAATATGTGGTATGAATGGAAATGAATTATACTAAGATGAAATAGCTAAGATGAATAAGAAAAGGTAAAGATGAACGCTTGGCATTGCTTTGGATATGTGGGAGTGTGTATAGAGTATACCTTGGATACAGAGTAAAAGATTTTAATTATCCTTTGATGAATTAGATTGTTGAATTATGAGTTTATGAAAAAAAAAATGATCGTGTTGTTTGATATAGAGAATGAATTGTGAATGACATGGTTAGGTCAAGCTTGTTTGATTTTAATTTGAAAATAGAATGATCTTGTGAAAGTCCAATGACTTGTGAACAGAAATGGTAAATTATTGTTAATATTGAGGTTATGATTTGCTACCATTATTGGTGGATACTCTTGGAATGTAATGATTAGTTGGAGATAGTACATCTTGGGGGGATGAAGTTACTCATAGATATTAATATTGAACAGTGGTTGGCTATTGAGAATTATAATAGTGTATTGGATGGCTTTTGATCTTTAGTGGAGTATGAAAATGTTATAATTTTGTTATGACTATTTCCTATTGTGGCCACATGGTGGTTGGATTGATCTTGAAGGGTGAGGTTTTCTATTATATTTCTTTGATAATAGAAATCATTTTGTTAGTAGGGCTTATTTATGCCTGTTTTGTTTTTTGTTTTCCCTAGTTGATGGATGATAGATTATAATCATAAATTTAAGTAATGAGTGAACACTAATAATGATGAATTAGTTTGGGACATTCTGATGATTCACTTGGAAAATTATTATTGTTGAGGGAGTGAATTCTCCACAGAATGGTTTGATAATGTATCTGGTGATGATTGTGAAATTATATGAGTTGAAAACTCAATTTGAGGACTTATGAAGAAATGACTAAATGATGAATCTTATGTGTAGAATAGTTTCTGATTGTGTTGATTATACTGACTAAATCAAGTTAGATTTGAAACTAATATGATAAGTTTCGTATGATTGATGGGTTCTTTTAATTAATTGAGAACTTAACATGAGTGTTATAGATCCTTGAAAGATCTTGATTGGAAAAGGTATTGGCGAAGTGGCCTATTAGTTGGTGTTACTGCCACAACTATCTGAGGTTCACTGATGTTTTCATGTATCGATGTTGAGGAAGTATGAGCCTGACCCTTCACATGTAATCGATTAGGTTGATCCTTGAAGTGGAGGGTGGTGTTTCTTATGATGAAAGGCCTGTAGAGATATTAGAATCAAGAAACCTAGGTTTTGTGGGGCAAGACCATCCTTTTGGTTAAGGTTCTTTGGAGCCACCGCGGAGTCGAGGAGGCCACTTGAGAGCACGAGGCTGAGGTTCGCGCTAGGTATCCAGAGTTGTTTATTCATAGGGGTGCATTTATATATTTTGGCACAAAATTTCTTTAAGGGGGGGACAGGATAAATTTTTCGTTTCTGCCGATAGAACACTATTCATGCACTATTTGCTGGTAGGGCACTATATATACATCCTTTAGACATAAGTCATGTTTAGAAGTATAATTTACATATGACATAGAAGAGAAATATGCTCAGAATATTAAAATACACCTCCTGTGAGAATTTGAGCCTAATCAGAGATAGTTTAAAAAATAGACCCAAAAAGGGCATCCCGGGTGACCCGAGTGGGCTCAGCCGTAACCACCAATCGGCAAAAATAATTTTTTTGAAAAAATATCATTTAAAATAATTTTAAAAACTTTGGTTAAATCAGAATGTTGAATTGAGGCATTTCGGGATGGGTTGTAGTGTAACGGGGTCCTACAACTCATTAAGGGCAAAATGGTCTTTGTACCCCTTAGCTCCTTGAGTATAAATAAAAAACTTGAGACTTAAAATTCTCAGAATTGGTCTGAGAATATACAGCAGGTCGTGCTTGGAGAGAAAATGTGAGAAAAACCTAGGTTTTCCAACTTTCTACCTTTAAAAACTCATCTCTAGCCTTGGAATTTCATAAGGCTCCCTTCTAAGAAGTTGTTCCCCATATCAAGGGCTACATTATTACTGATTGGTTTGGCTACATAGTGAGGAAAACTCCCTAGGGTTGAGAAAAACCCCTTTATGTATGATATTTTGCTAAGTAAAGAATAGAGTTAAGTTTAGAAGTGTTTTTATATGCTGATTATATGACTTACATGCTTACTTGTTGTTAGAAAATATAGCATATAGTTACTTTGAAAACCTAGGATTGGTACCTTGTGTACTTATGTATTCTTTGAGAATTTGGTAAGGTGATGAACATGTAACATGAATATATGTATAATTCATTGCATTCTAGCTTATGTTCATGTAGTCAAAATCTTGTAGTTTGAAAGTTATGGTTTGCTCAATGTATTGGTACTTTGTGTACTTGTGTGATCTTTGAGAATTTGATAAGGTTATGAATATGTAACATGATTATATGTATAATTGATTGGATTATATGCTATGTTCATGTAGACAAAGTTTTGTGGTTTAAATGTTATAGTTTACTTTATGTATGATGCATTATTTAAGGCATGCTCCATGGGTTTGATAAATGCCTCATTGAAATTGCATAAAAAGATTAAGGCATCTTGGCATACTTGAATCTTTGGAAACATAGCTGTGTGTTGAGCACTTCGGTGCTATGCATTATGAGGGTGTAGATCCTATTGTAAAAATCTCAAAATCTGGCCAATGACAGTACTCGCGTGCTGACAGGGGCGGACTGTGAAGCAAGGCATGGGTGGGCATAGAGTTGTATGTGTGCATCATGCATATTGCCATTGCATTGCATCATTAAATTGGAAAGGATATAGCTTATAAATGTACACTTTGCACATGTCACGCCTTATCTTTATTCTTTATATTAGCATTATGTCATACAAGCCGTCATGCTTACCCTATATGGGATTATATATTACAAATGAGACTCCCGGCACATGAGACTTGATGAAGTCTTGAAGCATAGAGGGGGAAATGGACCCTGAAGAACATTTGGCCCTAGGGGCATATTTTGGTTGTATGAGAGCATAAGCTCAATTAACTTGTGTTTAATTTAGAAAACGATGGATGTCACACCCCGAATTCTCGTGAACCTGAGGCTGCAAGTAACGAAAATAAAATAAAGTAAAATAAAGGACAATCTGAGTAAATTTAACTAAACCTGCATTCATAATTATCAATACATATAAAAGAAAGCATAAAATACATTCCATCAGTACATTGTTCACGTGTCATTCGGGCTTAAGCCCCTACATCTAAATATATGCCCCAAGGGCCAAAGTTTCTCCAAGCACTCTTCCTTATCAAAGCATCACTGAGTCTCATGTAGCAAGGGCATCCTCATCTGTAATATATGTCCCACGAATGGGTCAGCTCAACTACTGGTATAATATAGTGCTAATGCAAGAAACAAAATTAAGGCGTGGCATGTGCAAGTGTACATTTATCTCTACAAGTCATCCAATGTCACCAATGCAACGCATGATCAATATGCATGACGCACCCATACAAACTCTATGCCACACCCATGTCTCATCTTATGGTCCTTCCCCAATAGCCTGAGTACTATGTTCTCACTTTACGGTCCGTCCTTGCTGGCATGAGTACCATGGCCGATTTTGAGTTTTTCACCACTAGGATCTACACCTTCATAATGCATAGCGCCACGTGCTCAACTCACACCATGCTTTCAAGGAATCACACTATGCCAATATGCCCTGATTCCACCATGCGATAATGTGATCTTAACGAAACAATTTATCAGTACATGAAGCATGCTTTAAGTTATGCATATTCTACTTAAAGCAATAATCAAATCACACAACTCAGTCCACAAGTCCATATATCATGAATAATCCATTTGATCACATGCTCGGTTTTCACATTCATCATCTTAACAATTCCATAAATCACACACAATGATAACACATGGAACATACATATGGTCATGGCCCATATCTATCATTCAACCAAACATTCAGGAAGATAATAAGAAACACATATGCATAGAACCAATCAAACAACATAGCAATTACTCCTAAACTCAATTCTATTTCTTACTTAGCAAAATATCATACCTGATGGGTTGGTCTCAACCCTAAGAAGTCGTACTCGTAGCATAGTGGAACTAACAGTCACAATGCAGAAGGTCAGACCACCTTCTCTTTGCCTTTCGGTGTCCCTAAAATCACAAAATGTAACTTAGTCCGTTTTCTACTTGAATGATGCTATTCATCAAATTTTATGTCTTTAATTCATCAGTTTCTATTTTTCTAAATTAAACTCTACTGTTGAGTCCGGAACGTCAAAGAAAATAGGTTTAGGTTTTCACGGAATTTAATTTGGACATCTGGGCTAAAAAGGGCAAAATGGTCATTTTGCACTTTTACGGGTCCTTACCTCCCGAGGTCTCTTTTCATAAATTAGGACTCCACTGGTTGAGTCCGGAATGGTTGAGATAATAAAATTTCACTATTTTTTTACTTAAATCGGAGTTCATTTGATTACATTTTAACTCAGGAGCATTTTGGTAATTTTTAAGGTTCCTATGGGTCTTTTATTTTTTTCGGGACCTCGTCTCATGTCACGGACCTTACCATTGGTCTTAGGAGGTCCGAGATAGTCAAAAAACATATATGACTTGTCTAAATTGGGTTTCGGACCACTTTGACATATTTAATTTAATTTAATTAATTTATTAAGTGTACTTTATATATATTTTAGGTGCGTCATATGGCACGGTTGGTAACCGTCCAAACTGGCCATGCGCACCTTCCCCACGCGCCCCACCAAGGTTTGACTCCCCGCGCCTGCCGTTCCTGTGTACTCCCCCCTCCCCTCATTTTTCATTTTTTTATGAATTGTTGGGCCAAGCCATTAGGTCCAATAATCTAAGTAACCCACTAGTTCAAAAGAAATAAAAAAGGCCCAACAATTTAAATGAAACCAAGGCCCAACACACTTTAAACCAAAACAGCCCAACTCCTCAGCCCAAGCTGCTAGCCCCTTCATCCCTAACACCTCACGACATTTCGGCCAACAGCCAGTCATCGTCTTCGGCCACTTTGCCGGACACTGCCGATTTTTCCTCCGTTTTTCTCAAGCTTTAGACGTCGGATTTTCACGATTTTTACACCAAATCGATCCTAGGACATTGGGGAATGATTTGGGGACTGTTTTGGGTCTTCAACCCTCACCACCTCCGAGATACTCACTGAGTTTTCGGCCGTGTAAACCCAGATTCCGGTGATTGGAACTTTTCATTTTTTTTTTTTTAAAGCTCATTTTCTTTCACTGTTTTGTACCACTTTCATTTCTAAAACCTTTCTGCACCTAATAGAGTTAGCCTACCATCATTTAATCCTAGTTTTGACAAATGAAATACCAAAACTCTACCTCACATGTGACCTGCAACTAGAGAGTTCTTCGTCATTTCTTAGTCATTTTCGTTGGTTCTTTTTGCATTTAACTACATTTTTCTTACTCTATAAGGTCTCATAAATAAAACTAAGTAACATGCTTAAAATTTGAATGGCCGAATTTGAGTGACTTACCAACTTTCTGAATTTTCCTCCTGTTGCAGGTCCCCTCATCCTCTCTCAGTTCAAGCTTGGCTCAGGCTCCTCTCCAGTGCTCACCACTCCTTCACACAACTTCCCTCTCTTTCTGTCTTTCACTCTAACTCAATGAATACTCACCCATATACACACCAAACACTCAACCTATACCCTCGGTATATACAACCCACTTGCAAGGTCATCTTAGTAGCTCTATTCTCTTTCTTCCCGCTCCCTTTCAACTTTCTTTCAGTGTCTATATTAGCTTTGCATTAAATGCAAAGTTGACTTGTGCAATATATATATATATATATATATATATATCATTCACTACACATACATACACACAACACATCAACCATGCATGCACATATACACACACACACACAGCAGATTTGATTTGCACTTCATTTCACACATATATACATACATATATATATATATATAGCATGCATATATTTCATTTAAACACACATATATATATATATATGGCATACTTATACACCTTTGAATTAAATAACAATAAAAAAAAAATTCATTCCCAAAAAAAAAAATTTTCGAAGTCTTTACATCCTTCCCTCCTTAAAAAAATTTCGTCCCAAAATTTAAATTAAAATAAAATAAAATACATCACTGAACAAACAACTCGGGATACCTAGCACGTACCTCGACCTCACGCTCCCAAGTAGCCTCTTCGACTCTATGATGGTTCCAACGAACCTTGACCAAAAGGATGGTTTTGCCTTCGCAAAACCTGTTCCCTCGAGGCCAATATCTCTACCAGTCTCTGCTCATAAGAAACGTCGCCCTTTAACTGAAGATCTACCCAATCTAGTACACGTGAGGGGTCAGGCTCGTACTTCCTCAACATCGACACATGGAAGGCATCGTGAACCCCAGATAGCTGTGGTGGTAATACTAGCTTATAGGACACCTTACCAACCTTCCCAAGGATCTGAAATGGGCCTATAAATTGTGGCGACAGTTTCCCACTGCACCCAAACCTCCTCAATCCTCGCCATGGGGCTACCTTGAGGAACACATGTCCCCCAACCTCAAATGACAATGGTCGCCGCCTCCTATTACATAACTCTTCTGGCGGCTCTGGGCGATCAATAGGAGCTGCCTGATCACCTGTATCTTGTCCGTGGTCTCACGGACTATGTCGGGCCCCAAAGCAGCTGTCTCTCCCACCTCAGTCTACCATACAACGCCTAAATTGGTGTGTCATCACAATGCTCAACTGTTAGCTATTGTTGTAGGCAAACTCTATCCATATACCTCAAGCCATGGTCAGAATGGACGGTCCACCCTTCAAAGCCCTCGGCACTAGCAACTCGTGCTCGAATCTGCTCGGTCTCTGTGTCCTATAACTGTGCCTCAATGACCCTATTCAACAGCGAAGGCTGTGTACACACACTAAACAGTGTGGCTCGTCCCTCAAACTCGGCAAGCTCTAAGTCAAACTCTCCAATGTCTCCTACCATCTCCTACTCTCTAATGGCGATGCTAGCTACAATGCTCCTCTCCAACTCTTGAAATGACTGCTCCCAGTCATATGTCCACTCAAATCTAATGCCCTTGCGCGTCAGACGAGTCATCGACGCTGCAAGACGAGGGAACCCCTCTACAAGCCGACAGTAATATCTTGCTAATCCCTAGAAACTCTGAATCTCCAACACATCTTTCAGCCTAATTTCAGAAAGATCAATTCAAGATGTTATCATGACATAGAGACGTGCAGCCTTACTTATGGATCATTCACCTCTCCCTTCGCCACTCGATGTGGGATGCATCACCCTCTCCCATTACCCCTTCTCCCCAAAGGAACCTCGTCCAGTTGGGTGGGCGTGTAGTGGCGTGCAGCCATCTCCACACTCCTTGCTAGGGTCTGGTTCTGATCCCATCTGTAATGGCTCACTCCACATGGCACAACACATAATGAAATCCTCAAAACACGCTGGTTCACATATGCCAATTTTCCCAAATCCATCCACACATCATTACCCACCTCAATAACTCAATATAATAATAAAATAAAGGAAGGTTCTCACTGTTCACAAGGACACCTCAAAGTCTTTCACACACTTGCTGACCATCTAACTAATCTCAAATCAAGTCATGAGATCATCTAGTAATTCACCACAATTGCATTAATATATCACCTACACTTCAACGTAATTCAATAATCTAGTATCCTCCAAATACTATAACCATACTCAGGACATTAACAACATAATCTTAAGGTAAAACTATCATCATCCACCTTAGTCTATATATATAACCGAGATTAAGTGTCGTGTATTAATAAAGATTAGCCTATTTATTTCAAGCTTACATATATTAACCTAATATTTGGATGTAGGATAATGTAGTTTATGCACTCCAAGCATAAAACTTAAGGCAATATATCTAGGTTCAAGAGAACAAAACATTAAGGAAGGTAAAAAAAAGGACATCTCAATTTCTTCTAAGATTGTTTTAACTCTTCATCGTTCTAGTCAACATCTCAAATAAAGTCTCATAATAATTGAGATTCTTAGTGAAACTCTTCACCAATTTAGATCATGAATATACATTAATCCTTACACATATGTATCGAAACACACGTATATATAAACACTTTTAAACCCTCTCTTATGCATGCCTTTATAATAGTCAGTCTATATACAAAAATCATAGTCGCAGCATTTTAACAGTCACCAAACTAGCATGAATATATATATATATATATATATAGAGTAAACATGTAACATCTAATAGCTAACACGTAGACTACCACATTAGCATTCAAGTATTAAAGTCCATCCCAAGAATGTACATATACATAAATAAGTATACAACCTGCTACATAGGTAACTAGGTGTACATCCAACCCTATGGATATCCAGGCTTACAGCCTATCTCACAGATAACCAACACATAGTCTACCCCTTAATTTCACTCAGTCTACTACATAGATGTAAACATCTAATCCCAGTTCATCAATAACCAAGCATACCACACATTGTACAATCTCAAACACTAAAGCAACAGGTACTCATCTAATCACGTAATCCAAACCAGCCCAATTAAGTCGAGGTTTAATCTCTCCTATCTATAACAAAGTCCATCCCTGAAGGATCTATGAACACCCCATGAAAGAAAGAGAACATCTCCCTCAAGAGTACACACCGTCACTCTCCTCCCGTAGCAGTCTATACTCGTCTAAAATGTAAGTAACCAATATATCCCCAAAGGTAACACCGAAGCTCGATAAATCGAGTAGAATGAAACCAAAAGAAAGGATGTGGTTAGCTACCTCTATCGAGTAATCTCTACAGATCCTTGTCAGTATCTCACTATCTCAACTGGTGAACCCTACGATGGTGGAACAAGGCAATCGTTACAAGCCTCCGAATAAAGTATAATCTCCCAAGTGCAATATTTATTATCTAGTTCTAGACAACACAATCATTTGTAACTTTATCCAAGACAATCAGACTTATTCAGAACCTTCGCCCATGTATTTCTAAATGACAAGTGAAAATCACCATTCACTTATAAGTCGTATAATAATCCAAGCTTTTAAGTTCCAGTGCCTCAACCACAATATTTTCACTCAAAGTACTTTCACACAATTGCATTTTAAACATCAGATTCATATTTAAGGAATTCATATTACCCAACCCTTAACTCGATATACAATTTCCTCCAAAACAACAATCAATGCTTACCCCTTATTCAATCACAATTCTGAAATCAACCTTATAAACTAAGTTAGAACTAAGTTCATAATTGACCCCTCAGTTTGGCCCAATTTATACAACTCATTATTCTTCACAAGGCCTACATTTATAAGTTCATTAAATCAGCTCACTATTCTCATCACATCTAGTATCGATCATCTCATAGAATTAGGTAAGACAATAACATTTACCACTGGGTTACTTCCACAGTCTACCACAATATAATTGACTCTAATTCAATGAAGAAATCATTGCTACCCCTAACTCTCAGACTCACCTTCACATTCCAATTCAATATTCATCCTAAGCACGAAATCAAAATCCGATTACATCGTAACCTGGGTTTATCCACAACAACATTCTTTTTAAACTATTCGTGTTTATACAATTTTCCTTAAACAAAAGATCATCAATCACCGCTTGAGAACTTAACATATCTTACAGACATATTTGCTTAATCAACACTTATATAACTCAAGTCAAACATCCCCACCCGTTGATCACACTAAACAATTAACACCGGTTTCTAACACAACCTTTCGTAATGAAGGAATTCATTTAAACAATGCAACATTCACGCTCTCAAGTCATGCTAGTGTTCAACTAGCTTACTAATACTCAACTCTAATTGAATGCCATCCAAAGATAATACATCTCTTCGCCAACGAGTTTAACACAAGAGCATCTCTACATCCACTACCCAGTCCTTACACAAAAATCTCCGCAAGTTTAAATTCTAATTTTAGCATTTTACGATCTTATATGTCTTTTAATTCACGGTTTACTACCTCGCTAGCATTTGTTCATTTAAGGTTTTACAATTTCTTTCGTTATTTCTTACTTTTATAGCTAGGTGATAACCCTTCATGGATCACAACTCCTTTTGTTACTGGCTGATGGGGCGCCATCCATCAACTGTAACGCAAGATTTGAGACCAATCCAATTTGTATAAATATTGTAGTCATAGTACTATAATCCATGAATATTGGGTACTAACCTAGCATACACATATACATATATATATATATAAGAACACAACTAACCAGGTAAATAACTGGGTCCACAGTCCATCTCATAAATAACTAGGCACACGGCCTACTTATATGGATAACCAAGTGCACAACCAACATCTCAAATAACTAGGCATACGGCCTATCCCACAAAATATACGGTATATCACACAGACAAGGATTTTCCAATCTTAGTCAACCGCTGTATTGAACAATTCACATGTTCCCTATCAACCAAAAAATCAAGTATAGTGCATACTCGTGCACACCAATGCAACACGTGCATATAAAACATACCACCCAAACTAACCCCAAATAACTTAAGGTCTAAACTTCTCCCACCGTTCCTAGGTATTTGAATCTATGCTCTGATACTACGTCATCACGCCCCGAATTCTTGCGAACCCGAGGCGCGAGTAACGAAAATAAAATAAAGTAAAATAAAGGACAATCTGAGTAAATTTAACTAAACCTGCATTCATATTTATAAATACATATAAAAGAAAGCATGAAATACATCCCATCAGTACATCGTTCACGTGTCATTCGGGCTTAAGGCCTTACATCTTAATATATGCCCCAAAGGCCAAAATTTCTCCAAGCACTCTTCCCTATCAAAGCATCACTGAGTCTCATGTAGCAACGGCATCCTCATCTGTAATATGTGTCCCACGAATAGGTCAGCTCAACGACTAGTATAACATAGTGCTAATGCAAGAAACAAAATTAAGGCGTGGCATGTGCAAGTGTACATTTATCTCTACATGTCAACCAATGTGACCAATGCAACGCATGATCAATATGCATGACGCACCCATGCAAACTCTATGCCACACCCATGTCTCATCTTACGGTCCTTCCCCGATAGCTTGAGTACTATGTTCTCACTTTACGGTCCGTCCCTGCTGGCATGAGTACCATGGCTGATTTTGGGTTTTTCACCACAAGATCTACACCTTCATAATGCATAGCACCACGTGCTCAACTCACACCATGCTTTCAAGGAATCACACTAGGCCAATATGCCCTGATTCCACCATGCGATAATGTGATCTTAACGAAACAATTTATCAGTACATGAAGCATGCTTTAAGTTATGCATATTCTACTTAAAGCAATAATCAAATCACATGACTCAGTCCATAAGTCCACATATCATGAATAATCCATTTGATCACATGCTCGGTTTTCACATTCATCATCTTAACAATTCCATAAATCACACACAATGATAACACATGGAACATACATATGGTCATGGCCCACATCTATCATTCAACCAAACATTCAGGAAGATAATAAGAAACACATATGCATAGAACCAATCAAACAACATAGCAATTACTCTTAAACTCAATTCTATTTCTTACTTAGCAAAATATCATACCTGATGGGTTGGTCTCAACCCTAAGAAGTCGTACTCATAGTGTCGCGGAACTAACAGTCACAATGCAAAAGGTCAGACCACATT
The DNA here is from genome assembly GCA_008638375.1 of Nyssa sinensis. Lineage (NCBI taxonomy): Eukaryota > Viridiplantae > Streptophyta > Magnoliopsida > Cornales > Nyssaceae > Nyssa > Nyssa sinensis. The sequence continues at coordinate 17,265,606 of CM018034.1, forward strand.
CTCTTTGCCTTTCGGTGTCCCTAAAATCACAAAATGTAACTCAGTCCGTTTTCTACTTGAATGATGCTATTCATCAAATTTTATGTCTTTAATTCATCAGTTTCTATTTTTCCAAATTAAGCTCTACTTTTGAGTCCGGAACGTGGAAGAAAATAGGTTTAGGCTTTTGCGGAATTTAATTTGGACATCCGGGCTAAAAAGGGCAAAACAGTCATTTTTTACTTTTACGGGTCCTTACCTTTCAAGGTCTCTTTTCATAAATTAGACTCTACGGTTGAGTATGGAATGGTTGAGATAATAAAATTCCACTATTTTTTTACTTAAATCGGAGTTCATTTGACTGCATTTTAACTCAAGGGCATTTTGGTAATTTTCAAGGTTCCCACAGGTCTTTTATTTTTTTCGGGACCTCGTCTCATGTCATGGACCTCACTATTGGTCTTAGGAGGTCCAAGATAGTCAGAAAACATATATGACTTGACTAAATTGGGTTTCAGACCATTTTGACATATTTAATTTAATTAAGATAATTTAATTAAATTGATTTATTAAGTGTACTTTATATATATTTTAGGTGCGTCATATGGCACGGTTGGTAACCGTCCAAACTGGCCACGCACACCTTCCCCTCACGCCCAACCAAGGTTCGACTCCTCGTGCCTGCCGTTCTTGTGTACTCCCCCCTCCCCTTTTTCATTTTTTTATGAATTGTTGGGCCAAGCCATGAGGCCCAATAATCTAAGGAACCCATTGGTTCAAAGGAAATAAAAGAGGCCCAACAGTTTAAATGAAACCAGGCCCAACACCCTTTAAACCAAAACGGCCCAACACCCTTTAAACCAAAACGGCCCAACTCCTCAACCCAAGCTGCCAGCCCCTTTGTCCCTAACGCCCCACGACATTCCTGGCCAACAGTCGGTCATCGTCTTCGGCCACGTCGCCGGAGACTGCCAATATTTCCTCCGTTTTTCTCACGCTTTAGATGTCGCATTTTCACGATTTTTACACCAAATCGATCCTAGGACATTGGGGAATGATTTGGGGACTGTTTTGGGTCTTCAACCCTCACTACCTCCGAGATACTCACTGAGTTTCCGGCCGTGTAAACCCAGATTCTGGCGACTGGAACTTTTCATTTTTTTTTTTTAAGCTCATTTTCTTTCACTGTTTTGTACCACTTTCATTTCTAAAAACTTTCTGCACCTAATAGAGTTATCATACCATCATTTAATCCTAGTTTTGACACATGAAATATCAAAACTCCACCTCACACTCGTGACATGCAACTAGAGAGTTCTGCGTCATTTCTCAGTCATTTTCGTTGGTTCTTTTTGCATTTAACTACATTTTTCTTACTCTATAAGGTCTCATAAATAAAACTAAGCAACATGCTTAAAATTTGAACGGCCGGATTTGAGTGACTTACCAACTTTTTGAATTTTCGTCCTGTTGCAGGTCCCCTCCTCCTCTCTCTGGTTCAAGCTTGGCTCAGGCTCCTCTCCAGTGCTCACCACTCCTTCACACAGCTTCTCTCTCTTTCTGTCTTTCACTCTAACTCAACGGACACTCACCCATATACACACCAAACACTCAACCTATACCATCGATATATACAACCCACTTGCAAGGTCATCTCAACAACCCTTTTCTCTCTCTTCCCGCTCCCTTTCAGCTTTCTTTCATGTCTATATCAGCTTTGCATCAAATGCAAAGTTAACTTGTGCAATATATATATATATATATATATATATATATATATATATATTGTTCACTACACATACATACACACAACACATCAACCATGCATGCACATATACACACACACACGGCTGCACACACAGAAGATTTGATTTGCACTTCATTTCACATATATATGTATACATATATACATACATATATATATATATATAACATGCATATATTTCATTTAAACACACACACACATATATATATATATATGCATACACATACACCTTTGAATTAAATAATAATAATAATAATAATAATAATAATAATAATAAATTTCATTCATAAAAAAAAAAAAAAAAAATTTCCAAGTTTTTACAGTGGACCATAGGCCTTGGACCATTTGTGATGTAAGGGCTTAAACCCAAATGACAAATAGGATATTTTTGTTAAATGTGCATCACATGTATATGTTGGGAACGATAAAAGAAAAAAGGGTCATGGTAAGGATTATATGCAAGTATGAATGTTGGTATATGAGGAGTTAGGAAAATAGGCATTGAGCTTTGAACTTACTCGATAATGTAGGTGTATATTCAATTTTTATGAACTTGTGGCCATCAAGTGAGGGTAGATTATGCATATACTTGTATATAAACTGTTGCAAAATATTAGGTGAAAAATGCTTAGAAAATAAAGGAGACCATGTCAAAATTTTGTGAATTAAAAAGAGTTGTTAGATGTGTAAAATGTCCATATATAAATAGGAAGAGTGCCAACAAGTGGGGGTTAAAAACCTTGAGGAAGTAGATTAAAAATTTTAAAAATTAGCTTATAGCACTTTGGAAAAAAAATTCAGAAAATGAAGAAATCAGGTTGCAGCAAATACACTGTAGCTACAATGAACCAGTAGCAGCAGCAGCCCAGTCGCACCACGGGTGCTGCCCAGCCAGCACGCCGAGGGCCCTGCGAGCTTGGGTGCCCTCCGCCGCGCATGCGCCTATGCCCGTGAGCCCTAGCCCTTGCACACCTTGCCACCAGCCCTTGGCCACTTGCCTTAGGCCATGTTTGGCCAACCCTTAGGCCATGTTGGCCAATCACCTTGGGCCATGTTTGGCCAATCCCTAGGTCATGTTTGGCCACCCTTTTGGGCCATGTTTGGCCACCTTATTAGATAACATTTGGTAGACTTTTTGACCTATTCTTGGCCTATGTCTTAGGGCATTTGGGGCCTATTTGGGCCATTGTTCCAAGGCATATTTAGAGACATTTTGAGTTATCTTGGAGACCATGCTTGAACATGACTTAGACTAATTTTGACTATTGGTTGGGAGAGATATTTAATTGACATTTGAAACCCATCTTGGGTAAGTCTAGTAGCGAATTTTCATTCTTAATTTTAGGGAAACATAGGAAAATAAATGTTTAATCAACTAAATCCGTTTAATGGTCTTTTATTAATTTTTCTTAATTCTTTTCCATTCACTCCCCGGGTTTTAGAAATTTGGGGCGTGACAATTCATTTGATTTTGTACGGCCTTTCCGAGTGACTTTATCAGTTGCTGCCCTTAATCTGCATAGGATGAGAACGTAGGAAGTTTTTTGAACCTCGCAAAAATCGTTGTGTTTGCTCTATCTTTTTCTCTTTACTCCTTTACATATTTGTTCATATATTGCATTTATTTTTAAAGTTTGTAAAATGTTTTAATATTTGTAAAATACCTTATTTACCTCCTCTAGGGTAAATATTTAGGCAATAGTTTTTACCTATCATATCAACCTAGAAATAACTAAAAAAATCTAGTAAAATTTCATTGCAATCCAAAATAGTGGAATTTCACTATCTACATTTATAGTGATATTATATTGGTGTCATTTTAGTAATAAAAATATATTAAAAAAAATAAAATCAAATGTGACTAGAAGTTTTATATTACAAAGTTTCTGTCCTTTAAAATTTAGTAATATAATCAACTCACAATGAAATTTCATTGTCCACAAAAATAATGAAATTTCATTATCATTCCTCTTTGATTGTAATTTCTTTATCATTAAAAGCTAATGCTTTAACCATATTTCATTTAAAAACAAAAAAAAAATCAAATGTGACTTGAAGTTTTATAATAAAAAGTTTCTATCCAATAAAATCTAGAAATATAATCAACTTATAGTGAAATTTCACTGTTATTCCTTTTTTATTGTAATTTCTTTATCACTGAATACTAATGCGTTAACCATATATTATATATAATCCTTTGACATAAATTCAATCAATTACAATACTTTTTATGAAACCATATTGTAAATAATCATAAAATTTCATTAAAGTCATAACCTATACACACCCAATTCATCACAAACCCTATCAATTCTATAAAAAAAAAAAAAGTCCATCTTCGAAACCAATTCAAGACAACCATAAACAAAACCATCATTTTCCATTATAAGCTATTAAAAACTACAACAAGAGATGATGTCTTGATCTTGAAATATCATACCAATTCAAATATTTTTTACCTTTGACTAACGCATCTTGTGGGATATGTAGTTTCCTATTCACATAAATTATGATGGTTAAAGAGCAAAAGACATCAAAATAGTTTGATGATAAAAAAAATTTATGAAACATCACTTTCTAGTAGAAGATGACATCTTAATCTTTAAATATCACATCGATTTTGATGTTTATATGTGTCACGCCCCGAATTTCGGTAAACCCGAAGCGCGACTGACGAGACAGAAAATAAAATAAATAAAAGGGCAAGGTAAATAAATCCACTAAACATGGGTCCATCCCCATCCATACATAAGATAACATGAATACATCGTTCATAGGTCATTCGGGCTTAAGCCCTTACATTACAAAACATAGGTTCCACGGACCAAAATACAACAAGTATCTCCTCCTATCAAAGCATCACTGGGTCTCAAATAGCTGGAGGGTCCTCATCTGAAAATGTTGCCCACGAATGGGTCAGCTCAACTGCTGGTATGATGAAGTGCTAATGCAAGAAATAAAGCTAAGGCGTGGCATGTGCAAAGTGTACATTTATCTCTAAATGTCATTCAAAGCATCGCAGTAATATATGAATGGTATGCATGACGCACCCATGCACAACTCTATGTCACACCCATGTTTCTTTTCCGGGTACTCCCCGATGCAATGGCCGATTTTGGGTTTTTCACCACAGGATCTACACCCTCATAATGCAATGCTCAACCCACACTATGTTCTCAAAGGATTCATCATATGCCAATATGCTAATATGCCAATGCATCCTCAATGAACATAGTGATCAATAATATAGCGTGCTCGAACAATAACATATAAATCATCAGTCAACTCCATATGCAAGCATATCTCATCTTGGCAACTTAAACACATGTCATGATTCACATTCATCATTCACTAAATTTTCATAAAGTACAAGTGACACGCAAGCATGTGAGCAATCAACCCTAAATCATCAAGTAAACACATTCCACATAAGCACATAAGTCATTCCAGTCATTCACAAATATTCCTAACTTAACTTCATTTCTAACATTAGCAAAACACCATACCTGATGGTCGGTCACAACCCAAGCAAACTGCACTCGTAATGTAGTGAGAATGTGGAAGGATCAGACTGTCTTCTCCTTGCCTGTCGGTGTCCCTAAAAGCATAAATTTCAGCTCAGTCCATTGTTATTTGAATTTATGTTATTCATCAAATTTTATGTCTTTGATTTATAAGTTTCTATTCTGCTAAATTAAGCTCTACCATTGGTTCTAGAATGTTTAGGAAAGTAAGTCTAGGTTCTCGTAGAACTCAATTCGGACACCGGGGTTTAAAAGGGCAAAACAGTCATTTTGCACTTTACACGTGTCCTTACATTTCGTGATCTCTTTTCACAAATCGGACTCCACGGTTGAGTCCGGAATGTTCGTGATAATAAAATTTCACTATTTGTTTACCTAATTCGGAGTTCGTCTGACAGTGTTTCAAGTTAGGGGCATTTTGGTAATTTTAAGGGTTACTACGGGTCTTTTATTTTTCGGGACCCCGTCTCGTAAAACGGACCTCACCATTGGTCTCGGAATGGTCGAGATAGTCAAAATACACTAATGACTTGTCCCATTTGGACTCCGGGATATTTTTGAATATTTAATTAATTTAATTAATTTAATTAAATAATTAATTAATTAATTTAATTAATATTTTATTAATAATTTAATCAGGTGGGTCAAAGCAAAATTTCAAACAGTTGGGGGGTCAATTTGTAATTTCCGAAAGTTCAGGGTTTAGGTTCAAATTCAAAGGGTTCAAATTCCAAAAGGTCCAAATTAAAACTAGTTTAATTTGTTATTCTAATTCAGGTTAACCAAACAGGGGATAGGGCTAAAACTGGGATAGGATATCCCTGTCTCCAATTCGATTTTCCAATTTCAATTTCTCATCCCCGTTGCCAAACACCCCCATTCCCCTTTTTAATTTAAAACAGAATGCGACACGTGGCAGGGGCGGTCCACGCCAGCCCGAACCGGACCCGACCCGAACCCGGAACCCGACCCGGTGGTCTCCCTTCTTCCCCGTTTTTCCGATGAGTCTCCGGTAGGTTTCCGTCGCCATCTCCGGCGACGGCGACCGGAGTTCGGTCGATTTTTGCCCCTTTTTCTTTGCAGTTTCCTTTACATTTTCATGAGGATCTCGAATATGGTATTCGTTTTTCACTTAGGCCATTATTTTCCCATGAATATAGCCAAACCCGTAGCTCCGGCCACCCTAAGCCCAGATTCCGGCGACTGGTTTTCCTCACTGTTTTTGACTCTTTTTAATCCCCTTTCTTTTCTAATCACCTCCTGCATTTTAAGTGAATCATTTCCTATCTTTTAAAATAAGTTTGAGGCTTAGGTTTCAAAGAAAATCAGATTATCCCCCCACCTGCAACTGACATTTTCTCACCCATTTACTGGTCATTTTTACTCGTTCCTTTTGCAAAATCTTTCTTACAGTTCACTCTATAGGACCTTATAATTTATAGCTAATTTATCATGTCTCAAAACAAGTAGCATACATGGAATTCTAGAGAGAGAAAGTCACTAAATCTATCTGCATTTACCTCCACGATGGTGTCCTCCCTCTCCTGGATGCCTTAGTTTCCTTCCTGCTGCTCCCTTTCCTTTTTCCTCAGCCTTTCTTTCCTTTTCCCTTTCTTTTCTTCTCACCCGAGACACACCCTCATTTCTCTTCACTCTCTCTCTCTCTATATCTCTCTCTCTCTCTCTCTCCCCAAGACCAGCCTCTCTGCATCCTCTGGTAACCTTCTTACACACACCACCAACACACTGCCAGCTACTCCATGTCCTATTTAGTGTTCAACACTCAACCTCTACACACATTCTCATCCACACACTCACCCGTACACACACACACCCACTTGCACAAATCTGATTTGTATATATATATATATATATATATATATATGTATATATGTGTATACATCTATACACATAATTACACACACATGTTTTAACACACACACCTTACACAGATATATACATATAATTACACATAATCATACACACATTACACTCACACAATAATAATAATAATAATAATAATAATAATATTAATAACAATAAAATAATTAATAATAACCATGAAAATTTATATATTAAAAAAAAAATTTTCGGGTTATTACAATATGTTTGACCAATGCAACTAATGAGATATGTACCTTCCTTTAGTATAAACTACGTTAGTAAAAAATTAAAGACATCAAAATAGTTTGATGATTGAAACTTATTTTCAACACAACCATCTTTGTCCATTGCCAACATAAATCAAAACCGATGTCTGATGGCTTGATCTTTAAATATCACACTGATCCTGATTATTTTTTGTTGTCTCACCAATGTAGCCTATGAGATATTTAACTTTCTATTCGCATAAACTACACTAGTCAAACATCAAAAGACATCAAAAGACATCAAACTAGTTTGATGAATGCAATGTGCTTGTGTAAATCTATATATAACGCCATCAACTATACAAAGAATGAATGAAAATCAGAGAGATATACAGAGAAAACCGACTGTCATAAGGAGAATATAGGGTTTCAACGAATAAAATGAAACTCTAGTCATCAAAATAAAATTAACGATTGATCAATTGCTTTCTTTTAAATAATAAAATAATTAATGACACATCATGATGTGTGGACCTGAACTAAAAAAAAAGGACCAACAATTAAGACTTAAACTCAAAAGCATTTTGAGCATGTCCTCGCATTTTAAAAAAGTTCAAAAACTGGACTCACAATTAATTATTCATATAATAAATCATGATGTTAAAATTGACTATTAGTCGATATAATTCAAGAGATCAAAGCTCAAAAAGAAAGAGTGCTTGCAGTACCAAGCACGTAAACCAAAATAAATTATTTTCTAAATGTCTTATCCAAAACCTTACAGGGAAGAAAATTGTTTGTAATGTGAAAAGTGGACAATACAGGAGCAACAAGAATTTAGGTTTGACTATATACCATGAGTTGTATAGTGTTTCTACATTTATGTGTGAGAGAGTGAGTGAGAGAGAAAGGGGGAGGCCTAGGGTGTACTGACTGAGTCACCACACGTTATTGCCATATAGATCCTATTAGGTCACCAGTTTTGTAACTTTCAAACATCATGGAAAACCTCTTCTAAACTTTCCAGCCAATCTTATTAGAATACTGAATTTGTTATACCTCCCGTGTCATGCCCCAAGTCCCCCAAAGACCCCGAAATGTGTTCGACTCCTTATAGTACATCTAGTACTATTTGAAGTTCACACTACTTGATCTTCATTCCATAAATTATACTATTTACTACTTAACTATTATACATTTCTTCTTGAATACCCATGCATCAAAAACAAAAAAAAAAAAATCAAATTCATTAAGGATACAACCCATGGTTCATTTTTTTTTTTTTGACTAAATAGTTCAACCCTATTTGAAGGCCCATATCTCTCAACTCATAAGATTTGATATATTGAGCTTTTTAAGTCATGTTCTAATATGAGTCTACTTTTAGGGAGCTTTATAATTACTCAAAAATACATCTGGTAGCTCATGTTATTAACAAAAACGTGAAGGTAAGTCTGAACTGCTCTGTTCACATAGTAGGTCCACCCTGTTTAGAGCTCTGTATCTCCAAATTTATAAAATCTACTATTATGAGCTTTATATTCAACATTTCACTATAAGTCTAGTTTCCATAAAACTTGGAAGCACTAGAAAAGAGTACCTAGAACTCAAGTTATAGACTAATTTGTAAACAGTGGTCAGATTTTGAGTAGGTTTTTTAAAATCAACATAACTTCCTCAATATTTTCCTAATTAGGGTCATTATTAGGTAATTTGAAAGTTATGACAATAAGGTTTAATTTTGTAAAATATGAGCTTATCACGCCCTAAATTTTAATAAACCCGAGGTGTGAATGAGAATGATAAAATAAAAGAATTAAATTAATATATTTATTTTTAATTGACTTTTACTTGTTAATCTCTAAGATCATGTCTTATAATGGCTTGAAGTGAAGGCTAAACATAACTTAGGTTCTTTCATAACCCAACTTCAAGGTGGTGACCAAGCATGGTCCAAGTGGTTGCTTAACTTAGCCTAAAATGATGACAAAGTATGTTCAAGGTTGGTAGCCCAATATGGCCTAAGTAAAGGTCAAATATTTTCCTAAGTAGTGACCAAACATGGTCCCAACGGGTGGCCAAACATGGCCCCAAAGAGTGCCCAAACATGGCCTAGGGATTGGCTAAACATAGCCCAAGGTGATTGGCGAACATGGCCTAAAGGTTGGCTAAACATGGCCCAAGGCAAGTGGCCAAGAGCTAGTGGCAAGGGGGAGCAAGGGGTGTTGGGCGCGCAGGGGTGCAGGCGCGGGGTGGGCGCACGGACGTGCGTGCGGGCTGGGCTGCTGGCTACTGGCTGCTATTCTTGTAGCTACAATGTAATTGTTGTAACCTATTTTCTTCATTTTCTGAATTTTTTTCCAAAGTGCTACAAGCTAATTTTTCTAATTTTTAACCTACTTCTTCAAGGTTTTTAACCCCTACTTTTTGGCACTCTTCCTATTTATATATGGGGTATTTTACACACCCAACAATTCTTTTTAATTCACAAAATTTTTGACATGGTCTCCTTTGTTTTCTAAGCATTTTTCACCTAATATTTTACAACATAATCCACCACTCTTAAACTAACTACCAAACTACATCCTCCACTCAATTAAACCATTCATACATAATTTAAACAACAAAGCCATTCATGCATAATTTAAAACATATATCCACCATATATATATATATGTATGTGTGTGTGTATACTTGAAGCTTAAGTGTCATGAGCTCCATGCTCACTACAAATTTAGGGTCTTACCCATCATTTCAATGTTATACAAAATTTTACAAGTTAATACATATGTCCTAGGGCTTATGCCCTCATACAACCAAAAATATGCCCTAAGGGCCAAATGTTCTTCAAGGTCCACTTCCCCCTCCATGCTTCAAGACTTCATCAAGTCTCATGTGTCGGGAGTCTCATCTGTAATATGTAATCCCATATAAGGTAAGCACAAATTCTTATATGACATAATGCTAATATAAAGAATAAAGGTAAGGCGTGGCATGTGCAAAGTGAACATTTATAAGCTATATACCTTCCAATTCTTCAATACAATGCAATGTCAATATGCATGATACACACATGCAACTCTATGCCACACCCATGTCTCACTTTAGGGTCCTTCCCCGTTAGAACGCAAGTACCAATTGTATGTCTCGTTTTACGGTCCGTCTCTGTTGAAACACCAGTACCATGGGCAATTTTGAATTTTTCACCACAGGATCTACACCCTCATAATGCATAGTACCAAAGTGCTCAACAAACGTCATGTTTCCAAAGATTCAAGTATACCAAGATGCCTTGATTTTTCTATGCAATTTCAATGAGGCATTTATTAAACCCATGGAGTGTGCCTTAAATAATGCATTATACATAAAGAAAATTATAACTTTTAAACCACAAAACTTTGTCTCCGTGAACATAGCATATAATTCAATCAATTATACATATAGTTATGTTACATGTTCACAACCTTATTAAATTCTCAAAGATTACACAAGTACACAAAATACCAATACATTGAGCAAACCATAACTTTCAAACTACAACATTTTGTTGATATAAACATAAGCTAGAATGCAATGATTTATACATATATTCATGTTACATATTCATCACTTCACCAAATTCTCAAAGAATACATAAGCACACAAGGTACCAACCCTAGGTTTTCAAAGTAACTATATGCTAGGTAGTTTTTTAACAATAAGTAAGCATGTAGGTCATACAATCAACTTATAAAAATACTACTATACTTAACTCTATTCTTTACGTAGTAAAATATTATACCTAAAAGGGTTTTTCTCAACCCTAGGGAGTTGTGTTCACTTTAACACCGAACCATTTGGTAGGATTGTAGCCCTTGTGGTAGGGAACAACTTCCTAAAAGGAAGCGTTGAGAGATTCCAAGGCTAAAGATGAGTTTTGGAAGGTAGAAAGTTGAAAAACCTAGGTTCTCTTCATCTATTCTCTCCAAGAACGAGCTGTTGTGTTTTCTCAAACCAATTCTAAAAAATTTAACTCTCAAGGGTCATATTTATACTAAAGGGTTCAAGGGGTGAAAAGACTCTTTTGCCCTTAATGAGCCACGGGACCCCGTTACACTACAACCTGTCCCGAAACGCCTCAATTCGATATTCTGATTTAACCAAAGTTCTTAAAATTATTTTAAATGATATTTTCCCAAAAAATTTATTTTCACTTTTTGGCGGGTGCGGCCGGGTCCACCCGGGATGCCTTTTTTGGTATATTTTTTAAACTATCTCCGATTAGGCTCACTTTCTCACAGGAGGTGTATTTTAACATTCTAAGCATATTTTGTAATAACCTGAAATTTTTTTTACATATATAAAATTTTCTTGGTTATTATCATTATTATTATTAATATTACTATTATTATTATTATTATTAAGACATAGATTGTGTGATGTGTATATGTGTATATTTAAAAATGTTTAAATGTGTGTGTGTATATATATATATATGTGTGTATAATTATTTATATATATATATATATATGTATAGATAAATCAGATGTGGGTGAGGTATGTGCACAGTGTATCAGCCGTGTGTGATGGGTGTGTGTGTAGAGTTTGAGTGTATAACACTCAAAGAAGTGTGCAGTGAATGGGTGTGAGAAGTTGAGTGTAGAACACTTAATAGGGCATGGAGGGGGCTGTGCATGTGTAAGAGGTTAGGTGTGTGTGTGTGTAAGTAAAGTTCTGTGTATATGTATATCAATCTGGTGAGAGTGTGGGTGAGCTGATCGTGTAGAAAGAAAGAGAGATATAGAGAGAGAAAGTGAAGAGAGAGCATACGGGTGGGCTGAATTTTAAAGGGAAAAGCAGAAGAGGCCAAGTGAGAGAGAGAGAGAGAGAGAGAGAGAGAGAGAGTTGTGGAAAACTGGGAGAAATAGAAGCTGAGAAGCAAAGGCAAGGCAAAGAAAGAGGCACGCCACCATTGAGGTAAGAACCCAAACCATCGCACTTTCTCTCTCTAGAAACTTTTCTATATGTATAACCTGTTTGAAACATGATAGCTGACTTAAACTATAGGGTCTTGTAGAATACAACAAATGGAACATTATGCAAAAAGAATGAATGGAAAAGGTTAGAAAATAGGTGAGAAAGAGTGAGTTGCAGGTCACGGTCATGGGGAATGGGGTTGATATTTCATGTGTTAAACTCGGTTTAAATGGTAGGGAACAAACCCTAGTAGATGCAGAAATCCATTAGAGATGAACAGGGGCCAAAACAGTTAGGAATCAAGCTTGAAATCACGAAACCATGGTTGGCTGGAGCTACGGTCATCCTCGGATTCGTGGGTGTTTGACGAACCAAATTAAAAACTAAGGTTGGGGATGAAATCTACATGAAAAATGAAAGAGAATCACATTTTAAAAACATGAAAAACTCATCGAAAAACGGTCGCCGGCGCTGGAGAAGTGGTCGAAATCCTACCGAAGACATGCCGGAGAATCAAGGAAGAAGATACTGTACACTCAGGTCCGGGTCAGGTCGGAACCTGACTGAGCTTAAAATCGGATACCCATTTGAACTAAACTATGTCGTTTTGAGGGGATGGATTTTAAAGTCTAGGGCCGACGTCAGCATGACGTCAGCATGACCTATTGAACCGGTCAGAATCGGTCGGTTCACTACAGCCTTGGACGGGTTTAGGGTTTTGGTTCAAAAACCCCCTGGTTCAAACCGAAAGTTTGGACATTTACATTTTGACCCCAGAACTTTTGAATAATTATGATCTGACCCTCCTAAATAAAATATTAATTAATTAATTAATTAATTTAATTATTTAAATATTCCAAAATAATTCGAAGTCCAAATGGGACAAGTCATTAGTGTATTTTGACTATCTTGACCATTCTGAGACCAATGGTAAGGTCCGTTTTACGAGACGGGGTCCCAAAAATTAAAAGACCCGTATTGACATTTCAAATTACCAAAATGCCCCTGAATTGAAACACAGTTACCGAACTCCGAATTAAGTAAACAAATAGTGAAACTTTATTATTTCGAGCATTCTGGACTCAACCGTGGAGTCTGATTTATGAAAAGAGGTCTCAGGATGTAAGGACCCGTAAAAAGTGCAAAATTACTGTTCTGCCCTTTTTAGCTCGGATGTCTGAATTAATTCCACGAAAGCCTAAACTTATTTTCTTCAACGGTCCGGACTCAATAGTAGGGTTTAATTTAGCAAAATAGAAACTTATAAAATAAAGACATAAAATTTGATGAATAGCATAATTCAAGTAACAAATGGACTGAGTCACATGTTATGATTTTAGGGACACGGAAAGGCAAGGAGAAGGTGGTCTGACCTTCTGTATTCTTACTGTGGTTCTGCTATACTACGAGTACACTTTCCTGAATTGAGATTGACCCATCAGGTATGATATATTGTGCTAAGAAATAGAATTAAGTTTAGGAATAACTGCCATGTTGACTTGATGATTCACATGTTTGTTTGATTGTTCACATGCTTATGTGCTTCATGCTATTTTTCTGGAAGTTAGGTGATGAATGTGAATCATGACTATGTGTATATCGCATGTGTTAGTATAATGTGTGGATTACATTCTATGAGGATTGTTGAGACTATGAAATATGTGATTAAAGCATGCTTCATGTGTGGATGTGATGCCTCATTGAGATTGCATTATGGCATGATTAAATCAGAGCATGTTGGCATAGTGTGATTCCTTGGACATGGCGTGAGTTGAGCACGTGGTGCTGTGCATTATGAGGGTGCAGATCTTGTGGTGAAAAACCCAAAATCGGCCATTAGGTACTCGCATGCCTGACTGGTTTCGGACCGTGAAGCGAGACATATATTAGTACTCAGGCTATCGGGGAAGGATCGTAAGATGAGACATGGGTGGCATAGAGTTGCATGGGTGTGTCACGCATACTATTCATGTGCTGCATTGATGATATTGAATGTCATGTAGATATAACTGTACACTTACACATGCCACGCCTTAGGTTATGTTAACGAGTTAGATGGCATGTAGATTATTGCTAGTACATTGTATGGATGATATTGAATAACATGTAGAAATAACTGCACACTTGCACATGTCACGCCTTTAATTTTGTTTCTTGCATTAGCATTATATTGTACCAGCAGTTGAGTTGACCCATTCGTGGGACAAACATTTCAGATGACACTCCAACTGTGCGAGATTTAGAGATGCTTTGATTGAAGATTATATTTGGCCCGTGGGGCGTATTTAATGTTGTACAAGGGCATAAACCTTAGACTATTTCCTGTCGTTGTATGTTGCGAACTAATGAACAAAACCTTATGTATTGTATCAGAATGGTGGATTAAATTAGTGTTGAACTGTACTTGATTGTCCTTTATTTCCTTATTATTTTATTTTCCTTTTGTCTCGTCAGTCGCGCCTCGGGTTCGTTGGAATTCGGGGGCGTGACATATTTTCCTTCTATGGTACACTCAAAGTATGCTTCTAAACATGATTTATGTCTAAATGATGTATGTATAGTGCCTTATCAGTAAATAGTGCATGAATAATATCCTACTGGCAAAAACGAAACATTTATCCTGATTTTTCAGATCGTTACAGAGCTTCTAATTCCGTAAGAAGTAGGAGATATGATCTTTCAAAGTGGGCTATTCTACACAGCCTTCAGCAAAAATGTTAAACTCATATCAATATCATTTCACATCTAGTTACATACAATTTAAACTATAAGTATATGTTTCATGTCCAAAAATAAGTACACAAGTAAGTAAGCTCCTCACAAAAATTTCATGATATCTAAGTGAACAAAATAAAGGCCCTTCCAAAGGAGACTTCAATGGTTCTTTAATTTCTACTCAACATGACCTATTTCAAATATATACATGTTCAAAAGTTATTCAAAAATAAACATAAATACATTCTTCACATGATGGTCATTTAACTATACAAAAATGATATCTTCCCAAAAATAGCTTGGTAAGAGTGATCCTTCAATTTGCGGTCATTTCCTTATCCACTCCTGCATCTAATAAGGGTCAGTTCAACAACCCTAGTAGAAGAAATCTAAACATAGGTAATAACATATGGTGGCACGTGTATACTTGTGCATGTGCAGTGACAACCAAGTGCTCATCAAGCAAGTTTTGTCAACAATAAGAATTCAAGCCAATAACCAAGTTCTCATGTGCTAAAGCATATAAGCATTATCAAGGAAAACAATGTATATTATTCCAAAATTCCAAAATTTAAGGTTTCATTCCACTTGAGTTCTTTCAATTATTCAAATTTTTCATTTTTATCATAAAGGTTAAGCATTCAAGTAACTTCATCAAATTTTCATAATTTCACATCACAGATTCATTCAAGCAATTTCACAAACACCTTGCATACCATTTACAATATCAAGCATAATACACATAAAACTCCCTTTGTGATTTCACCAATCAAACCTTTTCGTATTAAACCGGGAGTTATATCAACATCAAGATAGAATAAAAACCATTCATTTCATAGCAAGAATTCAATTAATACATAGATTTTCAAGATGCATTCAATATATGCCCAAAAATACAAAAATCCATAATTTTATGGCAATAGATGAGAAAGACTTGCAATGAACCTACCTACATACTTCCTATACCTAGGTTTAGATATCCCCTACCTTAATTTCTTTAAGCTTTGATGAAAACCCTAACTTGCCTTTTTCGATTTTGGGTAAATTCTTCAAAATTCCCAACTTCAAACTTGAGGTTTTGAATATAGAGAGCTTTGTGCTTCCTTAATCTTCCAAAAATAGCCCAATTTCTTGATGATTAAGGGAGATTCTCCAAACTGCCAGTTTCTTCTCCCAACTTTCCTCTTTCTCTCTTTCTCCCTTCCTCCATATTATCTCTTTTACGGGTTATGTGTGTGTGTTTATAGTGTGTGTTTAAGGTGTGGTCTTATAAGACCAAAAAGATGTCATGTAGTAAAATTACATTTTTACCCTATTTTGGTTCTCTCTTCTTTTTAATCCCTATGACCCTTTCGGTCTTTTTACTTAATTTAAAGATACTTATCTTATTTAATCAAGTCTTATCCTTAAGTTATATATGTACATACATTACATAATTTGCTCATGCATTATTTTTTATTTTTTTTATTTTTGTTATCACATTACGTTTCTTATTTTCCATTTCCTTAATTATAAAATCCTGGGTCATTATATTATCTCCCCCTTAGAAAATTTTGGTTCTTTATCGTTCCTTTATTTAAAACACGTAGATTAATTCTCATAATCCCTAGGATACCATAGAATTTGCAATTTTCTAAACAATCCTTAAGGTTGATAACGAATCTTTATGCTTATTAATCTCTTATGTTCTTAGTTGTTTTGCTTTCTAAAAATGAAAATCTCATTCCTTACCATTTATTCCAATACTGAGGTTCCCCTTTTTAAGGTGCTTAAATACAATCTCAACTTTAACAAATCTGAGTGAATATAATCTGGAGCATACACATGCATTACAATGTTTTCACCTAGCAATAATCTTATCTTTACTTGTGGTTAGTTAAGTCTTTTATGTGAACATTTCTACCTATTGTTAGAGATGGTTATACTAGAAATCTCACCCATTTTTGTTTGCATTAACCCTTCTTCTATTGTTCATAAGAGTTCACATGCCAACAGGTACTTATGGACTTTTTGAAGTTTTCCTCATATACATTGTCCAAACCAGGCCAGAAAACTTATCCTCATGGTATAAAGACGTTAGCTATTCTAACATGCACTTTATTTTATTACAATCTTTCTGTCCACGTCATTTAGTTATTTCGTTATTGTTATCATTTCTCCCAAATTTTCTTACTTTATTAATTAACGATGTATTCATAACATCGTTCTATCCAATTCCTCAAGTGCTAACCTACTAACTGTCTACCCAAGTGCCACACAAGTTATGTTGTATCTCCATGACCATATTTACACCTCAACCCTTCGGCCCATAGGTTATTAGAATGTGTATCCTCACCCGAATAGGGAAATATTGGCTCACCAGACCTCACCGTGCCGTCGGTGTCTTTTGGTGTTTAGATTTTATGGGTGAGCAATCATATTAGAGTGTAACACACCCTTCTGAAAATAACTATATCTACTTTACATCCTCTTTCAATATGTTCTGGAAACAAGTCCACAGATCTATCTACCAATAAGAACAAATCAATTCATGAATCACCTTTTTGTCCAATCTTAAACATAATTGTTTCACCACCAACAAGGTTACTGAGATCGTTACAAGCGTTTGTTACTTCAAACATTCAAATACTCCAATACTCCTAAAAGATTCTCAAAGTAGTTTTGGTACCATTAATAAAGTTCTCAACACAATTATCAACACAACTATGTTATAAGCTTTCTAAATTGGGTTTTCGAGGAAACACATACTCTTTACGTATGTACCCCTACAAATGTTTTTATTGTTTTGTCTAATCATTTAAATTGTGTTTGAAAACCATTATATGTATATTTGGAAATCATAATTCTTTAATAATCATCGTGGTGCATCACCTACACCTAAGTTAAAGTTTCTAAAGGTTAACTTCTATCACATTATATGATGATTCAAGGAACACACCTAGTCCATCACAAAATCCTCAAGTCAGCATCATGTGACTTATATAATGCTAACTAGTTCTCTTTAACTATCTCATGTTGATATCGTATATCCACAAGGTACTTATAAATCGTATGACAATCATATATGTGTGTACTAACCATAAGCAAGGAACATGGTGAGTCATCACTAGACTTGTCACATTATTCCATCAAGTGTCATCACATCCATATAATTAATATCCCTAATTCATTTCATAGATACATAGGTCTATAGAATAATATCTCATGATCTCGAATCATTAATTTCTACAAACTAATAGATGCAATTACACATACATAATCCTCAATTTACATCATAGGCACTCAGGCCTTCACGTATCTGTCACAATCCATTTTTTTATTTTTTTCATGCTAAGGAATGTAACCATACATTATCTCATCTCACACATCCCACATTCTATACCAAGTCTCGTCTCAGACCATGTCTGTAGTACATTCCAGGTTTCAAAGGCCCGTGCCATTTCCAAATCATAATAATCCCAAGTATCAAGGGCTCGCACCCTATCATACGTGGGATCAGTCAATATCCAATATCAAACTCACTTGGGACTAACCAAACATCTGAAAGTCCCTCACCATTCTTGGGTTACTGACCCAAAGGCTTGGCCTGCCTTCCGCATAGATTTTTGAAGTCATAGGGAGACACAATTCCCGACACAAAAGGCTAGGTACTATAAGGGCCTAACCCCCTATCTAGGTATTATAAGGGCCTGCTTCCTGTTCAGGCATTAGAAAGGCTTGTTCCCTATCTAGATATTATAAGGGTATGCTCCCTCTCTACTTATTAGAAGAGTCTGCTATCTTTCCATGTATTATAAGGGTATCTTCCCTAGTCCAAGTATTATAAGTTCCTGATCCTTGTCCAAATATTATAAGGGTCTGCTCCCTATCCTACAAAACATCGTCTTTTGTCATAACTTTCCAAAATATAATACCTCATGGCCAATTCTGACATCCAGTCTAATCATAAATGTATAACCTTTGTAATTCTCAAAACCTAGTCATTTTCATATCCCTATCAAGTTTCCAAACATTCATGTCTATACAAGATCAATAGTTCCCAAAAAAACCTCATATTTAATCAATAGTCATTACCAAAATTATCATACCATTATCATTTAGGCTACTCAAGCCAAATTTTCACAATCTTATTCTAGAAAACTCCATTCATGGTGACAGGTAGCATCCTCAAGGATCACAACTCCCTTTGTTATGGGTGATGGGGGCTCGTCCATCACTTGTAACGCACGACTTGATACCTATCAAATACTAGCCATGTCCTTAGCCACGACTTCTTTCACATTGTTCATTCATGTTACTTTTATTCATTATCTCCATTACCTCTATATCCATTAATGTTCACTGTAAAGATCTGAAAAATTAGGGTGAATTTTTCATTTTGCCGGTAGGACACTATTCATGCATTATTTGTCGGTAAGGCACTATACATGCATAATTTAGACATAAGTCATGTTTAAAATCATAATATGAGTATTACATAGAAGGGAAATATGTTAATAATATTAAGATACACCTCCTGTAAGAATTTGAGTAAAATCAGAGATAGTTTGAAAAGCAAGCCCAAAAGGGTAGCTCGGGTGGGCCCGGCTGCACTCACCGATAGGCGACAATATTTTTTTTAGAAAAATATCATTTAAAATAATTTTAAGAACTTTGGTTAAAGCAAAATATCGATTTGAGGCATTTCGGGATAGGTTGTAATGTAACGGGGTCCCGCGGCACATTAAAGGCAAAATGATATTTTCACCCCTTGACCCTTTAGTATAAATTGACCACTTAGGAGTTAAAATCTTTAGAATTTGGCTGGAGAAAGTGCTGCAACTCGATCCTGGAGAGAAACCATGAAGAAAACTTAGGTTTTTCAACTTTCTACCTTCCAAAACTCATCTTTAGCCTTGGAATCTCTTAAGGCTTCCTTCTAGAAAGTTATTCCCCACCTCAAGTGCTACAATCCTACCGATTGGTTCGGCTTTGAAGTGAACACAACTCCCTAGGATTGAGAAAAACCCTTCTAGGTATATATTTTGCTAATTAAAGACTAAAGTTAAGTTTATTGGTATTTTTATAAGTTGATTGTATGACTTACATATTTGTTGTTAGAAAACTACCTAGCATATAGTTGCTTTGAAAACCTAGGATTGGTACCTTGTGTACTTGTGTATTCTTTGAGAATTAGGTAAAGGGATGAACATGTAACATGAACATATGTATAATTGATTGCATTATAGCCTATGTTCATGCAGGCAAAGTCTTGTAGTTTGAAAGTTATGGTTTGTTCAATGTATTGGTACTTTATGCACTTATGTATTCTTTGAGAATTTGGTAAAATTATGAATATGTAACATGAATATATGTATAATTTACTGTATTATAGCCTATGTTTATGTGGAAGAAGTCTTGTAATTTGAAAGTTATGAATTGCTTAGTGTATGATGCATAATTTAAGGCACACCCCATGTGTTTGATAAAATACCTCATTGAAATTGCATGGTAAAATCAAGGCATATTGGCATACTTTGAATCTTTGGAAACATGGTGTGTGTTGAGAACTTTGGTGCTATACATTATGAGGGTGTAGATCTTGTGGTGAAAAACCCAAAATCTGGCCATTGGTACTTGCGTTCCAATGGGGATGGACCGTGAAGCGAGACATACGATTAGTACTTGCATTCCAACGGAGAAGGACCGTTAAGCGAGACATGTGTTGGGAATAAAGTTGTATATATGTGTCATGCATATTGTCATTGCATTGCATCCGTGAATTCCAGGGATTATAGCTCATAAATGTTTACTTTGCACATGAAACGCCTTACCTTTATTCTTTATATTAGCATTTTTTCATACAAGCCATCGCGCTTACCCCATATGGGATTAAATTTTTCAAATGTGACTCCCGGCACATGAGTCTTGATAAAGTCTTAAAGCATGGAAGGGGAAATAGACTTTGAAGTATATTTAGCCTAAGGGCTATATTTTGTATGTAGGGGTATAAGCCCCATGACGTTTATTTCATGTTTAAAGCTTAAACTTTGTGTAAGTTGTGAACTTAAATTTTATGTGGATTGCATAGAATTGTGTGTCGAATATGAATGGGGAGCATGGAGCTCTAAGTAGTTACCTTATACTTGTGGATATTAGAAATATGGAAATTGTACAAATAAATATTCTATTCGGTGTTGTTGTTGGTAAATGGGATGAGGAAAGAGGCCAATAAACAAAGGAAATTATGGTTCAATTTTTCAAAATAGCAACTAGGTTGAGTAGAGCGGGAGAGCATGCCTAAATTTTCTAAGTAGGGAATTAAATGAATTAAGAGGAAAAAGAAAGGTAAAGAAATGAAAAATAGGGGCAATTAGTCCAAAAATCACTTAAGGTCGAAAAATAAGGGAAAAAGAGTAAAATGGTCATTTTACATGTTATAGGGAAGTTTAGTGATGAAATAAATTGAAATGGGTGTAAAAATGTCAAAAAATCAGATTTTAGGCCAAGGCCCAACAGACCGGCAGCAACAGCCCATGCCTGGTCGCCCGCGTGCCTGCGCGCCTGACTGCCCCTCCGCGCCCATATCTATGCACCTAGTCACCCCTCCGCGTGCGTGCCCTCGTGCCCCTGCGTGCCTGACAGCTTCCTTTACGTGCACCTGCTCTATGGGCATGCCATAGGCATGCCATGACATGTCCTCTAAGGCTGTTTCAAGGCCATTAACTCCTATGTTAGACACCACCTTTTGGAGCCCCTTTTTGGCCATTATACCAAGTCATGTTGGGCACCTTGTTGAGACACATTTTAATCATTATTCAAGGCCATGTTTGGCCACTTCCTTAGACCACTTTAGGCAGGATTTTTGACCTATTCTTGGTCTATGCCTTAGGGCATTTGGGGCCATTTTGGGCCATTATTTCAAGGAACATTAGAGACATTTTTGGGGCTACCTTGGAGGTCATGCTTGGAAATGACTTAGACTATTTTGGACTATTGGTTAGGGGAGGTATTTGACTAGTATTTGGAACTCATCTTGGGTGTGTTTAGTTAGCATTTTTCATTCTTAATATTGGAAAACATGGGAAACTAATATGTAATCAACTAAATCCATTCAATTGTATTTAATTAATTCTTTTTCGTCCTTTTTCATTCACTCATTGGGTTTTGGAAATTCAGGACGTGACATTCACTTTATCATCACTAATATAATCTTATTCTCAATAATACTATCAATCCCAATATCGAAAAATCAATTTCATTAGGATCTTAGTCTTTCTTAACCTCTTCCCTAGTACCTACAATTTCATCTTGATTGAATTTAATATATAGCTCTCATAAATCATCCATTTTCATGAAGGAAAACTCCAAGACATTTGAAGTTTTGTACCCTAATTAATTGTGGTCACTAAGTTCACCCTATTGTTAACTATAGGGATTTCACCCACTAGATCTTCTTTACTCATCACACTAGTTTATATTTATTCTCTTTGGGATGAGAGAGAGGTTCCCATCCTTTCTTATTCTAATCAATAACTCTTCAACCAAAATCACGTTATCACTACTTAGTCTTCCAAATTAATCTCTTTATAAATATCCAAGAAGTCTTGTCAATTTTATACAATTAAATCGAGGTAGTCACCTTCTTATAGTAATGTGAGATATAAGTTTATTTACTATCACTCTTTCTGAAGTTATAAAACTTATAAAATTTCTTTTCCATTATGATTACCATGATCAATTTCTTTAACTCCCTATGTTCTCAATATATCACACGAGTTTCTTTACATTGCTTCAAATATCATATGTTTCATGTTCTATTACATTTACTGATGTTTAAGTTTTACCAATCTTTTTCATTTTAAGTAATCATGATGCAACATTTGTTTTCATTTTACATATGGTCCTTACTTATACTGATAGCTAAAACAATCTTTACACGACTACAAGAAAACTTAATCATTAGAAGTATACCTCTAGTGTCAAAAGGTCTTGGTGGTCCCTCTCTCACGATGATGGGATTAGCATCCCTAATATCACCACAGTTCTAATAGTGTCTCCTTTAGCCCTCCAATGAGTCATTTTTTGGGCAAAGGCGATCCTCCTGGATGTGCCTATAAGCTTGAGGTAATGTCACAAGTTGGGGTGGTCCTACAAGGTTGAGTGCATTACTTTTCCCTGGATAATATTTTTAGATATGGCCCAGTTGGCCACACTGGTAACATTTCATAGTCCTTACTACCTTACTCTGAACTGACACCCTCATTGGATATTCCCTCTTATGATGTCCAAGGCTGACGACAATGATAATATACGAGTTGTCCTTGGGTAGTTTTCAACCTAGGTTGGCTTGATTCGGGAAAGTTAATTGGTGTTTACCTATAAAGGTTTTTCATAGCCTACCTTTGTCTTTTTTTGGCCTTTTCCCAGGCCCCAATTGAGGTCCAATCTCATGTCTTCTTGGTAGATCCCGTCTTTCTTCCCTAATCATTAAGGCTCTAGGCCTTGTTCCTCCAAGATATCGTTGGGCTTCTTGTCTTGTTTCCCTAACTAGTTGCCCCATGGCCCTAGCCATTTCTCTGAGAATTTGAGTCATTTTCACCGACCCATAAGATGAGGAAGCTAACTCTCTTTAGTTCTTTTAAGGCTGCATTTCCCTATATTAAAATGAGGGCATTAGGCAAAAGATATTTACTATCATCCTAGGCAAGAATTTAAGTTCCAAGTGCTTAATACCACTCATAAGCTTATACAAACATTACTACATAAGTCATTTACAGCTTAAGCATAATTAACAAGCCTAATCCACTAACCCTTCTTTCTTTAATTAGCACTAGTTACACCAACGCATTCTTAAGGACTTATTATCATTCCTAATGAGACAAAGGTTTAAACCTACAAGTGAAATCTATTCTTCCCTTACACATGATATTAACATTGAAAATTTTTGAGTTTAACATGCTTATAAACACAGAAAAAGAATGACATCACCAAACAAGTACGACATGCATTATCATCAAATAAGCATCGGATCACCCATTCTAACATATGGCAAACGTTATAGCAAGGTTAATATTAAGGGATTCATAACGTTCTACATTATAACCCTAGTGATTCACATAATATATTCCCAAGATGAAAAAAATATCATTTAAGCATACATATGTTAAATTAACTTAAACCTTCATTCTTAAAATCGTTGGACACTCATTGGATTCAGAAGTATATAGAAAATATTGATATCAAGTAATCACTATACCTATACATATTTATATCATCATTGAATATGGACCTAATCATATACACTAGCACATAGTATAACACATAGTAACTTAACATCAAGAAGTGATATCTTTTTTGTACCATACTCATAGTGATTTACATAATATCATTTCAAGACACAAAGTGTCATTTAATCACAAACACATAATCATATAATAAGAGAAATTCATGTATATCCTACAAGCAATTCTTCAAAGAACCCCTCTAATAAACCTAGAGTGAACATAAGAAGAAATTATCCTACTTAGATTATGTTAAAGATTATCACTAATCTAAGAGGTGATTAACATACTAGATCTCTCCTCCAAGGCAAGCTATGATAAAATCAATGCTTACGTGACTAATTTTTATAATTCGATTCCTGAGAGTGTCTTAAATATTATGTCCAAGGTTATAATCATAACTCATATCTAAGGTACTTGACTCATCATAATCCAACTACTTGTATGGCCCAAAAATCTCTAATTTTAGTCCCGTTGTCCCTAGTATTCTAAATTTGATGGTCTTATACCATTTTATCACGCCCCGAAACTGAAGAGGCCTGTGTCACGCCCCAAGACCCACAAAGACCCAGGTTGTGGTCGACTCCCTACGGTACATCTACTAATATTTAAAGTTCACACTACTTGATCTTCATTCCATGAATTGTACTATTTACTACATAATTATCATACATTGCTTCTTGAAGCCCCATGCATAAAAAAAAAAAAATTTAGATTTATTTAGGATACAACTAATAGTTCTTTTTTTTTATCCACTAAACAGTTTAGCCATGTTTAAAGCCCCATATCTCTCAACTCATAAGAACTAATATCTTGAGATTTTTGTGGCATGTTCTAATATGAGTTTACTTTCAGTGAGCTTTTGAATTACTCAAAAATACATCTGGTAGCTCAAGTTATTAACAAAAATGTGAAAGCAGGTCTGAACTACTCTCTTCACACAGTAGGTTCACCCTGTTTAAAGCTCTGTATCTCCCAATTTATAAGATCTGTTAATATGAGCTTTATATTCCATATTCTACTATAAGTCTAGTTTCCATAGAACTTTGAAGCACTCGAAAAGAGTACCTAGAACTCAAGTTATGGACTGATTTGTAAATAGTGGTCGGATTTTGCGCAGGTTTTTTAAAGTTAGCATAACTCCCTCAATATTTGCCTAATTAAGGTCATTCTTGAGTCATTTAAAATATAAGGCAAGGAGGTTTAATTATACAAAATATGAGATTCTAATTCCATAGGATGTTGGAGATATGGTCTTTCAAAGTAGGCTCTTTTACATAGCCTTCAACAGAAATGCTAAACTCATACCAATATTATTTCACATCTAGTTATATACAATTTAAACTACGACTAGATGTTTCATTTCCAAAAATAAGTATACAAGTAAGCAAGCGCCTCATAGAAATTCCATAATGTCTAAGTGAACAAAATAAAAGTCCTTCCAAAAGAGACTTCAATGATTCTTCAATTTCTACTCAACATGACCTATTTCAAATATATACATGTTCAAGAGTTATTCAAAAATGAGCCTAAATACATTCTTCACATGATGGTCATTCAACTATACAAAAATGATATCTTCCCAAAAATATCTTGCTAACAGTGATCCTTCAATTCGCGATCATTTCCTTGCCCGCTCTTGCATCTAGTAGGGGTCAGTTCAACAACCACAGTAGAAGAAATATAAACATAGGCAAGAACATGTGGTGGCACGTGTATGCTTGTGCACGTTTAGTGACAACCAAGTGCTTATTAAACATACTTTGTCCACAATAAGAATTCAAACCAATAACCAAGTTCTCATGTGCTAAAGAATATGAGCATTACAAAGAAGCATTATCAAGGAAAGCAATGTATATTATTCCAAAATTAAAGGTTTCATTCCACTTGAGTTCTTAAAATTATTCAAATTTTCCATTTTTATCATAAGTGTCAAGCATTCAAGTAACTTCATCAAATTTTCATAATTTCACATCAATGATTCATTCAAGCAATTTAACAAACACCTTGCATGTCATTTACAATATCAAGCATAATACACATAAAACTCCCTTTGTGATTTCACCAATCAAACCTTTTCGCATTAAACTGGGAAGTTATATCCACATCAAGATAGAATAAAAATCATTCATTTCATAGCAAGAATTCAATTAATACATAGATTTTCAAGGTACATTCAACATATGCCCAAAAATACAAAAATTCATAATTCTATGGCAATAGATGAGATAGACTTGCAATGAACCTACCTACATATTTCCTATGCCTAGGTTTAGAAATCCCCTACCTCAATTTCTTCAAGCTTTGATGAAAAACCTAACTTGCCTCTTTTGATTTTGGATAGATTTTTCAAAATCCCTAACTTCAAACTTGAGGCTTTGGATGTAGAGAGCTTTGTGCTTCCGTAATCTTCCAAAAGTAGTCCAATTTCTCGATGATTGAGGGAGATTCTCCAAACCCTAAGCTTCTTCTCTCAACTTTCCTCTTTTTGTCTTTCTCTCTTCCTCCCTATTTTCTCTTTTATGGGTTATGTTTGTGTGTTTGTAGTGTGTGTTTAGGGTGTGGTCTTATAAGACCAAAAAGATGTCATGTAGTAAAATTACACTTTTACCCCCTTTTGTTTCTCTCTTCTTTTTAATCTCATGAACCATGGGTCTTTTTACTTGATTTAAAGATACTTATCTTATTTAATCAAGTCTTAATTTATCCTTAAGTTATGTATATACATTACATGATTTCCACATGCATTATTTATTTATTTTTGTTTTTTAATCACATTACATTCCTTATTTTCCATTTCATTAATTATAAAATCCCGGGTCATTACGGAATTTAATTCTATTGTTTGGAAAAGTCTTTGCCTTGGTTCATGTATTTTGCAATAAAAAGACAAAATGAAAAAGAAAAAGACGATAATATTTTCTTTTATGTAGCTTTTTTTTTAGTTGGGGGGTTTGTCTTAATTATAATATGTCAAATATGCAATATAAATTTATTTTGTTATTAATTTTTAATTAAAAATATAACATCACATGATATTTATGTAATTATACACGTGACTGATTAAAAATTTAATACGTATTTAGTTAGAGAAAATTCTTATATGATATGAAGTCAGGTATTATTCTAAATTAAATAAGAAGAAAATAAAAGAGAAATGTCTATAACAGAACTTTTCTTCCTTATTTCATATTTCTTTGTATTTTTTAATATTTTTTATTCACTAGAAAACAAAAAGGAATGGAGCATTTGTGTATAAATTATAACATAATTTTGAAATGTGAATAATGCAGAAGTAGAAATATATTGAAATTGAAAACTTGTAGAATGTGTTTGAATGTTCAAATACCCAATTCATAATCTTCCTAGCAAAAGAAGTTGTTTTTAATGTGAAAAGTTGACATTAAAAGAAGAAGGATTAAGGGTTTGACTATGATAACTTATGGTCTTCTGTGTCTGCTGTATGTGTGAGAGAGTGTCTGTGGGGTCAACTCCGCCAAGTGTACGAAGTAACTAAAGACAGTCAATGCCACGGAGATCATATTTAGCATGTATACAACGTCTTAACATTGAGACTCTCACGAGCAGAAAATATCAGTGTCCCTAGCGTGTTTTTGCGTGTCTTTTTCCTTCTCTGTCCAAATCGTGGGGACATATAGTACTAAGTTATCTCATCCTCATGGTCTCTGTATACGTGTCTATATATAGATTGTTTTGATATCCGAGAATATAAAAATCAATCCATCTTAGTTCTCATTCTCTTTTCCTTGGTGTACCGTCTCTCTCTAAATGAACTGTGAAAACGAGCCTTCAACTTCATCATCATCTTCTCCTTCTTTAATGAATGCAATGGAAGAAGTTTCATCATCATCATCATCACCATCGATCACCCATCTCGCACAAACGAAATGCCGGCAGGAAGAAGTTCAAAGAGACGCGCCACCCTATATACAGATGTGTCCGGCGCAGAAATGGCAGCAAATGGGTATGTGAAATACGGGAACCCAACAAGAAGTCAAGGACATGGCTAGGGACCTTCCCGAGCCCTGAAATGGCAGCTAGGGCACACGATGTGGCAGCTCTAGCGCTTTGCAGTGAAATGGCTGCACTCAACTTCCCCGACTCCGCTTGGCTTCTTCCACGAGCTAAGTCATCTTCAGCTACAGATATACAAAGGGCAGCTCTTGAAGCTGCTATGGCTTTTCAACCAGCTGCTGTTATGTCTCCTTCTTCATCTTCACCATCTTCATATAATATTTCAAGCGATGAGAGATTAAGGAAGGGAATGAGATTGAGACCTCCTTCCATTAATGTACCAGATGGTAAAAGCCAAGTTGTCAGGAGTCCAAAGAAGGTTTCAGAGCCTTCGTCAATTGAATCTGGGAGCTCAGAGAAGGTTTTGGATCCTTCTATGACATTCTTGGACGAGGAGGCACTGTTTAATTTTCCAGGTTTTCTTGACAGCATGGCAGAGGGATTGCTGCTTACACCGCTGGCTATGAAGGAGGGGTTCAATTGGGCTGGGGATGCTACTTGTGACATGGACTTGGAATTATGGGGAGTAGATAACTGTGATTGTCGTGGACACGGTGGAATTTAAGTAGGCTAGTTGTCATAAGGGGGTGTTGCCGCACATTTTGGCTATACCCTATGTTATATATACTTGATCAATTGTTTTTTAAATTGGTTGATTCATTTAAAGATATAATGGTATAGCTAAAATTTAATGAAGAATTTCTTGATCTTTGTTTTAACACCAGTACTCCATATAGTTGCTGGATGCATCAAAAACGAAATGAAAGAAAAATAATATTTATTTTGTGTATTACTATAAATTTTATGTCGTGAAAATATAGTTTGTGGAAATAGAGAAAAGAAAAGAGCTGAGGAAATATTTTCATATATTTCTGTGTATATAAAACTGTACAATATGAGACCTATTTATAGGTACAAATGTGAATACAAGGTGGGAAGATATACGATGTGGGACAATGTGGGAATAGAGTCTATATATTCTAGAATATTCTAACATCCCCCGTCAAACTCAAGATGGTAGAACATAAATCAACTTGAGTTTGGAAACTAAATCTTGAAGACACCCAGGAGGATGAGCTTTGGTGAAAATATCAGCAACTTAATCAGCAGAGGAGATCGGAAGAAGATGAACAGTGCCACAGAGAATATGTTGCCGAATAAAGTGACAATCAATCTCGATATGCTTGGTACGCTCATGAAAGACATCATTGTGAGCAATTTGGATAGCACTTCGATTGTCACAATAGACAGTGGTAGTAGAGGTGTAAGGGACATCCATGTCTGTAAGTAACCAACGAAGCCAAAAAAGCTCCTGGGTGGTATCTGCAAGTGCACGATATTCTGTTTCAGTGCTGGATCTAGCAATAACAGCCTGTTTCTTGCTACGCCAAGAGATGAGAGAAGAACCAAGAAAGAAACAGAACCCAGTGGTAGAACGACAATCAGTAGGATCTCCTGCCCAATTAGCATCAGAGTACGCATGTAAATCAAGGGGTGAATGAGCAGAGAAGTGAAGGCCATGGAACATCGTGCCCTTAACATAGCGAAGACTACGAAGGACGGCTGCATAGTGAGTGGAGCGAGGAGCAGACAAGAACTGACTCACAATATGAACAGCATGAGCAATGTCAGGTCAAGTAACAGTAAGATAGACAAGACTCCCAACCAGCTAGCGATATAAAGTGGGATCGGTGAGCGGAACGCCATCCAAAGGGGTGAGGCAAGCATTGGGCTCGAGAGGGGTAGGAGCAGTCTTACTATCAGTGATCCCGACACGAGTAAGGAGATCTGAAGCATATTTGGCTTGAGAGAGATAGTAATTGTTAGAAGCAGAAGAAATCTCAAGACCAAGAAAATAACTGAGAGGTCCAAGGTCCTTCATTTCAAAATGTTGACTGAGAAACTATTTTAGATCAGTAATGCCAGTGAGATCATCACCACTGATGATCATATCATCAACATAAAGAAGTAAGAGGATAGATCCACTAGTAGACTTGCGAAGAAAGAGGGCGGAATCATGAGAACTAGAAGTGAAGCCAAATTCGCCGATAACAGAGCTAAACTTGGCAAACCAAGCACGAGGAGCCTACTTAAGTCCGTAGAAAGCACGACGAAGCTTGCAGACTTTGTGAGGAGGATGATGATATCCAGGAGGGGGTTGCATAAAAACGTCTTCTTGAAGGTCGCCATTCAAGAAGGCATTTTTCACATCCATTTGAAATAAACCCGATTTGCGAACAGCAGCGACTGCGAGTAAACAGCGTACAGAGGTGAGACAGGCTCTAGGGGCAAAGGTCTCTTCATAGTCAATTTCATATTTTTGGGTAAAGCCTTTGGCCACAAGACGAGCCTTGTATCTATCAATAGAACCATCAGAGTGAGTTTTAATTTTGTAAACCCACTTGCAACCCATAGCTTTTTGTCAGGAGGGAGATCAACAAGGTCCCAAGTATGAGTTTTCTCGAGTGCCTGTAATTCCTCTATCATTGCTTGCTGCCAAAGAGGGTTAGAACTGGCCTCACGATAAGATTGGCTCATGGTGAGAAATAATGGTAGAAAAACAATGATAGTCACAAAGACGAGTAGGTGGTTCCTTTACCCGGATGGAACGACGAGGTGGAGGACTTGGAGTGGAGAGATCAGAGGAGGAGCTGGAGGCAGGTGAATCAGTGGCAATGGCTGGTGGATCAGCTGTAATGGCAGGATCATTAGACAGAGTAGATGTCTCAGAAGGACCTACAGGTGGAAGCTCTGATGGCTCATCAAGAAATAAATCAACAGAGGAATCAGTAAATAATAAAGATGTGGAGGGGGAGGATACGTGAAAGAGAGAGAGAGAGAGAGAGAGAGAGAGAGAGAGAGAGGAGAACATTTTGTGTTCCCAAAAGATAACATGACGAGAGATGCGAAGTCTCTTGGAGTAGGGATCCCAACATCTGTAGCCTTTATGTTCAATGCCATAACCCAAGAAACAACAGAGACGAGCCCGGGGTTCCAACTTAAAGCGCTCATGAGGTTAGAGTAGAACGAAACAGGCATAACCAAAAATACGAAGATGACTATAGTCAGGAGAAACACCATAAAGGCGTTCATAGAGAGATTGATTTTGGAGGACAAGGGAGGGGAGGCGATTGATAGTATAAACGGCAATAAGAGCAACCTCTCCCCAAAAACGTTCAGGGCAGGAAACAGAGATAAGAAGTGCCCGAACAGTGTCCAGATTATGTCTATGTTTGCGTTCAGCACGATCATTTTGTTGGGAAGTGCCAGGGCAAGAACGATGAGGAATGGTACCATGTTGACGAAGAGTATGTAAGAAACCAGAGTCTTTGCATTCCATGGCGTTATCGGAGCGAAAGACTTTGATAGAACAAGAGAACTGAGTGTTTATCATGTGGGCAAAGTCAAGATATATTTGAGGTAACTCGGAGCGCTTTTTCATGAGATAAATCCAAGTAAAACGAGAATAATCATCAATAAAAATGACAAAGTATATGGATCCTCCCATGGTAGAGTGAGGAGAAGGTCCCCAAATATTAGAGTGAATCAAATCAAAAGAAGCAGTAGAAACAGAATCACTTTTATTAAATGATAAAGCCTGTCACGCCCCGAATTTCTGACCGAAACCCGAGGTGCGACTGACGAACAGAAAGTAAATAAAATAAAAGATACTTAAACAGATTTCTGAATTTACGACAAATTAAATAGAGTTCTTTAATTTTCTAAAAATTTCGGCAGCACCTCCTTTGTTTTTCGAACCTTTTCCCCCTGATAAACACAATACAACATATATATATACAACAGTCACAATCCATCCTCACTCGATGGCCACAACTCTAGCAAAGTTAAATATACATCTCTACTTATACAATCCATCACGTCTACTCCTACACTTAAACTAAAAGATCACAAATTCATTATTTATTACAATATACAATGTCATTTCCATGCTTTTCAGAAATACACCAATCTTTTATAATGTCTAAATACGCCCCAAGGGCCCAAATATTCTTCCAAATTCATTCCCTCTCCTTTCTCCAAGATTTCATCAAGTCCCGCGTGCCAGGAGCTTTATCTGAAACCTGTGCCCACGAATGGGTCAGCGACAACATGCTGGTATGACATAATACTAATGCAAGAAACAAAACTAAGATCGTGGCATGTGCAAGTGTACAGTTATTTCTATATGGCATTCGATGTCATGATGACAGTATATGAACAATACACAGTATATCGGCAGTATGCGTGACACACCCATGCAACTCTATGCCCACCCATGTCTCATGATACGGTCCTTCCCCGTCGGCATGAGTACCTTGTATGTCTCGCTTCACGGTCCGGAATCCGTCAGGCAGGCGAGTACCTATTTGGCCGATTTTGGGTTTTTCACCACAGGATCTGCACCCTCATAATGCACCAGCACCTCGTGTTGACCCACACCATGCTTTCAAGAAATCACACGATGCCAATATGCCATGATTTCGTCGTGCAATGATACAGTTCAATGAAACATCTCTTTCATAAGCATATGCAACATGCTTTAAACAATGCATCACATTTAAG
This sequence comes from Nyssa sinensis, assembly GCA_008638375.1. Taxonomy (NCBI): domain Eukaryota; kingdom Viridiplantae; phylum Streptophyta; class Magnoliopsida; order Cornales; family Nyssaceae; genus Nyssa; species Nyssa sinensis. Next base: position 17,298,496 of record CM018034.1, read on the forward strand.
ATTAACAATAGCATTTAAATTACAAGATTTCACCCATAAATCTACGTGTCATGCTCGATCAATCCCAACACTTATACAATTCTACATGTCGCAATATCAGCGATCCTTCTAAAACATAAATCACATTTGATGACAACTCAAGAAGTAATTCATAACACCCACAGATTCATAAAGAACACGTAAGCATATAAACAATCAAATTCTAAGTGGTTTCCTAATAGCAATTACGCATAGAGAACATTCAATCATCTTATCAAATACTCCTAAGCTTAATCTCATTTCTCACATTAGTAAAATATCATACCTGATAGAGTTGGTCACAACCCTACTAAGCGGTGTCCACTATGCAATCCAAACAACCCTTAGGTAACTTAGTCCTCCAATGGAATCATGTCAAGCTTATGCTTATCTCCACTCAGCCAATCTTTGGAGAATTTGCAGTCAAGCGTGAACCAAACCCTCGTGCATCCCGAGTTTGAGGTTGCTCTCCAATCCATGGTTCAGCAGTTGAAGAAAACACACCGGCAGGTTGATCGAGTCGGCCAACCATTTTAAATCCAGTTTCATCCGCTTCTTCAGCCTTGACCCCACACTCAAATTGGATAATCGAATTACTACATACATTCCTCACCGTGCCATCACGACAGAGAACATCATCCCAGAGGATGGTCATTAAGTCTTTGAATAAAGTTCCAGGCTCAGTCAACCGTCCAGATGAACGGACAATAACTTCTCTGCTTGAAATTGAGTGAGCCATCTCCACTCGAGTTTGCATCATTAAACTCATTCCATCTTGAACAGCAGGTGCTGCAGCACTCCTACAGCGCTTACATTCACCGACTATTGGAATTGGAGCTCAAACCATCCAACGCCAAGCATGACTCACACTTAACCGACAAGATATACAAAACATCCACGACTCCGAGCTACAAAATAACACCTCGTACCATAACTCCCCTAACCTTAGCCATCCACGACTCCGAGCTACAACCGTAACATCTAACCAGCCCCTGGAATCACTTCGGTTCAGGAGCATCACACAGCCTTTCTTGAATTCCTATCAATCATCAACAACATCATGTTCTCATTTCACCGCATCGGATTGAACAAGAGAGTCACTCCACCAATTATTTAAAGCAATCTCCATGAATAACCCCTGTTCTCAACCGAAACAACGGGACAGAGGAACCCATCTCAAAATCGCAACCTCAACCTCACAACTGTTCATCAAACCCCAATGATCCTCCCAACAATTTAAGACACAAAATTCCCCATTCATCTCTCCAAAATCAGCTCCCTTTTTACACCACTTCACAAACACACACACAAATATATATATATATATATATATATATATATATATATACATCTCCTCCAACATAGGTGCAGCCGAACCAGCAATCCCAACCCAACCGACTCTCAATTCGACGAACCAACGAACCAATACAACTCCCATGACAGCCATCGACAAAACCGCAACATCACACACACAATCCCGAACCACTGCCATACACCACAACCGTAACACAAATCACAGAATCCTAACCCCAAGTTTCCGTTGAATCAACCCACGACCACTGAATCATCACCACGTGAAGCAAAAAAAAAAAAAAAAAAAAAAATCGAATTCAACTCACGATCCCATGACACGGCCAAAGCCGACAACTCCTCTACAGATCCGCCCCAATCGTTGCTGCCTCGTGTTCCTCCAATCCGTAACACACAGCTTCAATCGTTCCAAGGGATCCAAAACTCACTGCTACTCCATCGCCACACCATACCGAGAGCCATCCCGCAAACCGTAACATCCACACACGTACACATATACATGTACATACACATCCCCTGTCCGCGTCAAACCCAACCAACCAACACACACCAAACCGCAACACAATTCACAAAATTGTAACGCCAATCGCAATCCAAAATCCGTCGCAAACCGTCGCAAATCCGTCGCACTCTGACGCGAGCTCGGACACGCGAGACGCGATGGCCGTCGACCAGATCTCCCTCCCCTCGCGACCACCGCCGTCCGTAGCCCCGTCCATTCTCTCTCGCGACCACCGCCGCCTCTTCTTCTCTCTTCTTCCCTTTCTCTTTTTCCCCTTTCTCTTTTTCTCTCTTTTCTTTTCTTCCTCCCCTGTTCTTCACGCGACCTCAGCCGAGACTTGCACCGTATCTCTCTTCTTTTCTCTTTTCCCTTTTCTTTTTCTTTCCCTCTTTTCTTCTTTTATTCATTTTCCACCACACCCATATATATATATATATATATATATATATATTATACCATACTTTATATTTTATTTATGTATACTATTACACATTTTTATTTTTTTATTTTATTTTTCATATATTAATTTTGAATGTAAATAAAGTTGGTATAAAGCTGGCTCAATATCAGTATTATTTGTCTTGACGTCTCTGGGCGTCCGTTCGCGTCTTATGTCATTTTTATTATTCATTTATTTATTTATTTTTTTCAAAATTAAATTAATTAGAAATTTAGGACATTCGCAGTGTTCTAATAAAAAAAAAAATTCTATTCCAAATTTTCGAATCTTTACAAAGCCGGTTGTTTGGCAAGCTGACAAGAAAGACAATCAAAGTTTTCATTTTTAACAGATCCTAACAATCCACTAGAAATTAAAGTTTGTAGATGACTAGAAGAGACATGACCCAATCGAGAGTGCCAGAGCGTGGTAGGAGAAATTGTGGAGACAAAGGCTGCAGAGGATAGTGGAGAAGTGAGCTGAGAGGGAATGCGGAGATGGATGAGCTCAAACAAGCGTCCAACCTTACGGCCTATCCCAATGGTCTTCCCTGTCTGTGGATCCTACACATAACAACCAGAATAAGAGAAAAGAACATTGAGTCCAAGATCACATAATTGACCAACAGATATAAGATTAAGAGATAGATTGGGTACAAGATAGGTGTTAGGAAGGGATGCATGAGATGTGGAGATCTCACCAATATGACTAACAGACATATGTGAGCCATTTGCCGTGTGAATCTTGGGAATATGAGAACCAGGAGTGGTAGAAGTGAAAATACTAGAGTTGGAGGTCATATGATTACTGCATGCGAAATCAAAATACCAAGAGGACTTTCTAGAAGTGGCAAACATAGCAGTGGATGGCGAAGTTGCAAGAACCTGTTTGAGGATTGCTTCAAGATCGGAAATAGAGAAGGATGGAGAGGAAGACTCAGATGGAGTAGGTCCTTCGGCAACAGCAGCGAGAGAAGAAGAAACATACACTACTTTGGATGAGTGACCAAATCGGCCCCTAGGCCAGTTGCCACGAGACTGACAATTTGGATTTTTGTGGCAGTCATCTTGATAGTGTCCAGGTCCCTGTTTTTGACAGAAGCGACATACTCTAGTAGGGCAGGCGAGAAGAACATGGCCAGAGAGATGACAATACTTGCGAACTTTCTGAGTAGATGAACTGCTCTTGTGTGGAGGAGGTCGAAAGGCAGCTAGTGCAGTATCTGTGGAGGAGGGCTTGAGGAGACCAAGACGGGTTTCTTCTGAGAGCAATTCAGAGATGGCTTGCTCGAGAGTGGGAAGAGGATTGCGGTGAATCAATGACGCTCGAATCGGCTCAAAATGGTGGTTGAGAGCCATAAGAAAATGAATCAAGCGTTGTTGATCACGGTAGGTAGCAAATTGCTCAGCATCAAAAGTGCAGCGCCATGTGGGTTCTGATGGTGTCAATTGATCCCAAAGGGCATACATTTGGGACAGGAAATCATTAATAGATTGGCCGGATTCCTGTCGTGTACGATGAAGAGAGCTGAGAAGTTGATATTGGTGAGCAAGACCAGCAGTGGTGTAACGAGCTGCTAAGAAATCCCAAACAGATTTGGCAGATGAAAACGACCAAATTGGAGGTTGATGGAAGAGACAGTGGTATTGCGGAACCACGTGATGATCTGATGATTTTTGTTGTCCCAGTCTTCAAGGCGTTCAAGAAATTTGTCAGCCGCCTCTTCCTTGCCTTGCTTAGTGTCACGCCCCGAATTTCCAACCAAACCCGGGGACGCGACTAAAGCGAAATAAAAGAAGAAAATAAATAGACGAATAAATAAATAAATACCAATTTAACTGATTTAGATACAAGCCTACATACATTCCCGTTTTAAAAAAATTTCGGCAAAACCTCCTTTGTTTTTTGAGCCTTTTTCCCCCTGATAATCACAATACATCATATATATACAAACACATCACAATCCATCCTCACTCGATGGCCACAACTTTATCAAAGTTAAATATACATCGCCTACTTATACAACCGAAGACAATTAAATAGATACACACGTACATACGTTCACTTCGGTCAATATATATATACATGTCTTTGGGCTTAAGCCCATACATCATAATACATGCCTCACGGGCCAAATATCCTTCTAAGTTCGGGTCTCTTCCACTCTGTGAGACTTTCTCAAGTCTCAGGTGCCTGGAGTGTCATCTAAAAAATGTTGCCCACGAATGGGTCAGCTCAACTGCTGGTATGATACAATGCTAATGCAAGGAACAAAATGTAAGGCGTGGCATGTGCAAGTGTATATTTATCTCTATATGCCTTCTAAATCATCTATGCATGGCAATAATAACAATCCACATGCCTTCCACATCATCTATGCAATATAACGACAATAATCCGCATGCTTTCCAAATCATGCATACCACATAATGGTAATGAATCCATATGCCATCCAATTGTCCATGCAATGTAATGACAATGCACATGAACCACCCACACAACTCTATGCCACATGACAATGCATATGAAACACTCGCACAACTCTATGCCACATCCATGTCCACTCTATGCATGTCATGTCAACACCATGCATGTCATGTCTCGGTTTATGGAGCGCTCCCGATGGGTACCCGAGTAACCAACACCTGTTCACGGATCGCTTCCGTTGGGTCGCAGGCACCAATGCAATGGCCAATTTTGGGTTTTTCACCACAGGATCTACACCCTCATAATGCACAGCACCTCGTGCTCAACCCACACTATGTCATCAATGAATTACACTATGCCAAATGCCATGGTTCCACCATGCAATGCCACAATCTCAACAGAACATTTCTTGCCAACCCGTACAGTATGCTTTAAATAATGCAGCATATTTAAAGCAACAATATCATCCAAATCTCAAAGCTTTTTCCACAAGCCTGTATGCCATGAGCAGTCAAATTAAACACATGCTCGATTCACACATTCACAATCTCAACAATTCACAAAGAACACATAACTCCATAAAGCACCAATACATCAAACTATCACACCTTCCCAAACATATGATATATCAACACGAATGTAAGCCAAAACATAATAATCCAAACTCAGAAGTAAGATCCATCTTCACTATAGCAACAAATTTTAAAACAATTCAAAGCACATATCAGAGTACATAAGTTATCAATTCTAGGTTTTTCAAGCAGTTATATTCTACGTGATTTCCTAATCATCAAATCAATACATGCATAGAGCAATCAACATGCAAATCATTCCTAAACTTAATCCTATTCCTTACTTAGCAAAATACCATACCTGATAGGGTTGGTCACAACCCTAGTAAACTGTGTCCATTATGCAGTCCAACCAATCAGTGAACAACTCAGTCCTCCTACTATGTCGGTCTAGGAAGTTAAGTCGCCTTCTCCTTCCCCTTCAGAGTTCCTAACATTCACAATTCACATCTCAATAACTCAACACAATAAAAAAAAATAAAGAAAATTCCTCAATGATTTTAAGGACACTTCAAAGTCTTTCACCCACTTACTGACCATCTAACAAATCTCAAATCCAGCCATGAAATCACCTAATGATTTATCACAATGGCATCATTCACATATCACCCGTACCACAATGCAATTTAATAACCTATTATTCCCCCAAGGTTATTCTAACTCATCGGAGCTTACCAGTAGCCTACAATATCAATATCAAAGTATGAAAATCCATCTCAAAATATATTAATGACTTGTCCCATTCAGACATCGGGTTATTTCGACACATTTAATTTAATTAATTTAATTAATTAAATTATTTAATTTACACTGACAAGTACTCACAAACTATAAATTTTTAAAAGCCTTTAGCTCAAGGAACCTATAGTCAACATTCACCATTAAATGTTTATTACATAGATTTTCTATCACTAAATCCATGATTAAAAAAGATATACAGAAATTCAAAGACCTATCACATAGTTCCATAAGGTTGGCCAGTTTTCAAATTGAAACAAGATAAATTCAATTTAAAGTTGGCTCAAATGATTAAATGGATAGGGCCCTATGGGTTCAATTAAATAATCCATCACATGTCACATGTCACAAGGTGTGTCAACATGTACATAGGCTCACAATATAATAATACAACTCTATCAATGAATTAAACACCAATCAAAGCAACAAATCACTCAAAAACATCCAAAAACACATATATGCCTAAACTACCAACTCTAAACTTTTCAAAGGGGCTATCACCTAGATGCTTTCTTAACCTTAATTATACACTTACAGCAGTTCAAACTTAATTAAAAACACAAGGGAACTTAAATCTATTTCTAGATTAGTACTACATCATACCTAAAATCAGTTTTTCTTAAACTGAGAAGGCTGTACTTTCTGGATGTCTAAACTGTTCAGTAAGTCTATAGTACTCGTTGAGCTGAACACTTTCTCAGAAGGAAGTTCGGCCAAATTCCCGCTTGAAATGTGTGTTCCGGCAGCTTGAAAATGTGGAATTTTAGGGCTTTTCTCTCCCTCTCTCTATACGGACGAGCTCCCTGAAATATCTGAATGTATTTGTGATAAAGATAGACTAGATGAGCTGTATGTATAGTGGGGAATCAAAGGGGCAAGGGCAAATGACCATTTTGCCCTTAATGAGGCCGTAACCCCGTTACTCTACAGCTCATTCCTAAACATTTCAAATTGAAATTCTGTTTTAACCAATGTTTATAAAATTATTTTAAATAAAAATTATTAGAAGGAAACATTTTCATTTGAGGTCGGCTTAGACCCGTTCCACCCGGGTCACCCGAATACCCTTTTTGTCCAATTCCGAAAACCATTTCCGTTTTGGTTAATTTTCGTACAGCGGATACTTCACATTATTCTAAGCACTTTACTCTTCTATGACACACTCTAAATATGTCTCTAAATAGGTCGTTCGGTGAAAACAGTGTAAAAAGGTACTTTACCGATAAAACCGACAAACGTGATAAACTATGCATGCAAAGTGTTCTACCTCAAAAACGAAAAATTTACCCTCATTTTTCGAATCTCTACACTTAGGTTCAGTGATATTGCCAGTGATATAGCGCCACAACTTGCGTCCTCAAAGAAAACTAGACATGGCTTGTGCCCAAGGAATGTAGTTTAAACCATCCAGAGTAATAGTGATGGGCTGGAAGGCATCTGAACAATCCATAGCTATGAAAAAAAGGGTAAAAGGTCACAATAGAGGGCTGTACGAACCAAATTGATCAAAACAGAGCCCAAAAATGAATTCAGAAGGCCCAAATTGATGACGTGGCAACTAATGTGGCAGGATGATGGGGCAGATGATGAGGCAACTGACATGGCGGGTAGTGGACCCGTGCGATGATGTGGCTGATGACGTGGCAGTTGATGTGACAGGTAGTGAACCCGAGTGATGACGTGGCAGTTGAAGTGGTAAACGGCGTGGCGGGTAATGGACCTAGGTGTTGACATGGCAGCTGACGTGGCTGATGACGTGGCAGGTAGTGGACCCCGTGTGATGATGTGGCAGATGTCGTGATGAGTAGTGGACCCAGGTGATGACGTGGCAATTGACGTGGCTGATGACGCGCCTAATGACATGGCAGGTAGTTGACCCCGTGTGATGATGTGGCAGATGATGTGGCAGGTAGTGGACCCAGGTGATGATGTGTTAGTTGACGTGGCTGATGACGTGGCAGTTAGTGGACCCAGTGCTGATGTGGTGGGCAGTGGTCCCCCTAGTAGTGATGGAGGAGAGGAGTAGTGGTGGAATAGCGGCAATTGGAGGAGGAGCACTGCTCACAATGAAGACGACATGACTCTGATACCATGTGGAAATAGAGAAAAGAAAAGAATTGAGGAAATATTTTCATATATTTCTGTGTATATAAAACTGTACAATATGAGGCCTATTTATAGGTACAATATGTGAATATAAGATGGGAAGATATATGATGTGGGATAATGTGGGAATAGAGTCTATGTATTCTAGAATATTCTAACATAGTTAATGCTTACAAAAGTAAAAATGTATACGTATAATCTTCCACTTCCACTGCCACTTTGGAAGAATTCCCATCTCCTTTCATAATTGGGAAGCTAGTATGTATTGGGGGGATAAACCAAGCAATTTTCTTGGCAGGGTGTGGTTGATTTATCTGGTTTGCTGATCTTTGTTAGGCTGGGGTGTTGTGGAGTTAGTTTAACTGAGCTTTATATTCCTCGTCCTCTGTTGCTTTGACCTGCGGCTTTAATAAAAAGTTTATCTACCCAAAAGAAAATTATATTTATATGTATGGATGTTGGCATATTGCATTTATCATTATTTTACAAGAGTCTCTAATTATGAATCTTGAAAAACTTAAAAACTAATAATTAAAAATATAAAACCTAAACCAAAATTGAAAGAAAGAAATAAACAAACTAGACATATATTCTTAGAGTATGAGTAGAACTCATGTCCTCTATTTTAGAGGATGTCATGAGTTACTGATTAGGCTAATTTCAATTGGCAATTGTAAATGTCGCTTGAGTACTTTATTATGGGTATCATCACTATTCTTGAATCAATAACTCTTTTTTTTTCTTGCCCTCTTTACATTTCCTCTCTAAAACCAGAAACCTCTATTATAATTATTGATATTTTCCGTGCATTGGAGTATATTTATGTTTGTTTGCTAATATGGAGAGGGGATTATATAAATTAATTTCTATGGTCTTTTATGAAATCGGTATTTGGTAAAAAAATGAGCAAACTCACTAATAATATCGAGAGTAAATAATAGCCCAAAGCATAGATAAAATAATAGGAGGAGAGAGTTGAGACTATTAATCATATCACTATTAGTGAAGGGAATAATTAATACACCGTTATCCAATCCATGAATATTAATTTTGAATTGTTGTAACCCAAAAATTTCTGGGTTTTCCCTAGTTTAGTCATTAATGTGATATAATAATTTTTACACATTCCCATTATTAATCAATCCTTTTCCTTTGGATGGCATATTTTCTTTTTACATTTTACCAGAAAACAGTTTGTCATAACACTCTCAAATAATTTTTGCAATATTCTTTTGGTAACTGGAAGCAGTTCTCAAATGATAAGGAATATATAGCTACTAAATTTTGTTCAATGAAAATTAACTAAATTATATATGGTTAATTGCCTCAAATTCCAACTTATTCCAATTTCAAGACCCTATTTCACGGTGCCAAACATGAAAGTCACTAAATTCTTCTAGTAGTGAAAGATTTTGCCTAAAATTTACATCAATTTTCGACATCCTTAAGTTGTCATTTTCACTTATTTAATTGCCAGGATAAAATTATTAACAATTTTATTAATTATGATAGGTTTTCATGTTTCAAGGTATTTGATTATATTTTCTATTGGTCAATGTCTACACATATGATATATGTGTGATGTGGTCATTCTAAGCATTTATATTGATCAAAGTTAGCATTCACATTCATTGAGATTATTTCACTACTATCATATTGTGCAGGGGTGATATTTAAGCATACATTCATTATACTATTCTGCTACTAGAAATTTAATTAAAAATATTATTCTATTTTACACTATTAGATTGAAAATTTCGCTAAGCTCAAAATCATCTCTCATTTATGTAAACAAAAGTATATTTTTAAATAATTTCAAACAAAATAATTTGAATTAAAATAAATTTAATTCATTCACACAATGATTTTGAATTAAAATAAATTTAATTCATTAACATAACAATAATAATCAATGCGCATATTTTAAAACGCATGGACTTCACTTTAGCCCAATTGATATTCTAGTACATCATGCTAAGGTAATTTATGGACATGTGAGTTTATAGCGAAAACACATCTAGCTCCTTACAAGATTTCATAAATAAATACAACATTTTTAAAATTTATTACATTGTAGAATGAACCTACTACATTAATCTACTAAAGCCAATAAAATAAATGGGGATACCGTGCTAATATCTCATATATCATAAAATTAACCTTATTATTCCGTAAATCATAACAACATGTGTATTAGAATATCAATTAAATAAGCTCATCCAATCACAACATACATCCACATGCATTACAATATAATGGATCTTGATGAATGACTTTACCATACCTCGTCACAATGGGAGTGGGTATTTAGATCTCACTATTAATAGGAATCAATATTACACAATAATGATGCAATAAATAATTATCCATATGATAATTAATTTATAAATGATCCATAGCCCTAAAAATATGATCTACACATAATATAATTGTTCCAAATTTTCAGAGCATTTCCAAAAATTTTTTACATTTAAAATAAATTTTTTGAAATTTTTAACCAATTTTTGGGATAAAAAAAATAATTTTTAAAACTCTAAAAATATCAAAAATAGGTAAACAATTCACCAAAAAATAATTTGGACCCCCAACAATATACTAAATACTGATATGTGATTTTAATCACAAATATAGCTCTCTAGATTTTTTTTAAAAAGCATTTAAACACATTTTGATACTTTTCCGTAATAAAAATTAATTTAAACTAATTTTCAGAAGCGAAAAAATTACAAATAATATATCACGGAGTCACAAATTCAGTGAGTGAGGCCCACTCTCTAGAGGTGTCAAAACATAGGCCCAGGAAGATGATGCATGGGCTCTCACGTGCCCCGCCGAGAGTTGAGGTTGCATTCCTCTATAATTTATCTTCTCCAAAAATAAGATTTAGTCATAACTACTGTCAAACTTTGAAACCTTATATCTTACTCATTTTTTGACGAAAAATTGTGTACAACATATCGTTAGAAAGATCTTGGAACAAGGAACAAATTGATATGAATTTCATATACAATAATCGAGGTTTTACAGATCATATTAAAACCAAAAAATTTGTATTAAAGTTATATTTTTTTGAAAAAATCAGAACTTTAAACACAGATTTCTCACAGATTTGATGGTGGATCGTCATGAAATTTTAAGGAATACCTACTAGGGCTATTAAGAAAACATCCACCGTGACAAATCGTTCGAAATGTATTCTTATAATGTTCTTATAAAATCAGCCATATGGGTTTAATGAATGATTTTTTTTGTTAATAAATATACATGCATAAACACATATATTAGCTATTACACATGCATACAACACATATATTAGCGAACACAAGCCTATGACTCTAATACCAATGAAGGAAACACATAAAAACAATATAAACGGGTGTTAACCCGGTTACCTCTTCGGATCAAGAACAACGGAAGTATAAGCAGAAGAAGCGGCTTGTATTACGAGTTTTCTTAGAACACCACAAAGATCCTTAAAATGCTGCAAGAGATCTTCCTTGTCAAATAGGATGGTTATAATATCGAGTTGCCTATATATTTCTACAATCCAAGTCTAGAGGTCTCGCGATGGTAATCTCGAAAGAATCTCAAAAAGAACTAAAAGAGACGAGCCAAGAGAGTTGACGGATAATAGATATCCTCACACACCCATCGCGTAACCAAAAAAGTGCAATTCAAAACCAACCAGATAATGATAACAAATTTAATCTTATCACAACTCTCATTCAAATCTTGTAAATACCCAAATGACTATGAGTTCGGTTCAAACTCGTCCCAATATTCAATATAATATAAACACAAAATATAAAGTATTTTTAAAAGTGAAATCTAAACTCATTGTTTTGTTGACTTAATACAAGAGACAAGCCGTATACATGGGAAGACGTGTCATAGCATGGTTGTTAAGGCATTTATTGGTCGCGAAATAGAGTATACGGTTCAATTATTTTCTTCTAGAAAAAAAAAATGTAACAATCTAATTAAATACCCAGCTTAAAAAAAAGGGTATCATCCTATGCTGTAATTCATTGCTCTCCGCACTTGTTAAACTGTCCCCATCCCTTGTCAACTCCTTTAACATTTTTCATTCTTTTTAACATGTACGAGTTATATCATTATATAATTGATCTTAAATTAAGAAAAAAATAGCCTCGGTCGAAGATAGGGTTTTGAAAACCATCCACAGGAAATAATTAATGTTTTAAAATCAAGATCATTAAGTGAATCGTAAAAAATATTGGAGTTATGGATTATTTGTTTAATTATCAGTTTAACCGAAATCAAACTGTGATATTATAAATATATTTATTATTCATATTAAATTTATTAAAAATATGAAAATAATTTAAATAATAGATAATAAATCATGTATGACAAAGGAAACAAATTTTCAAGTTTATTAGATAATTTTTACAAACAGAAAAATTATAATTTTTGTAATAAAATCAATAATAGGCTAGGAATTGTGATCTCAAACTCAATAACCATAACACTTCGAATAAGAAATTGAAGAAGTTCAAAAGGATGCTTCCAACAATCCATGTATTTCTAATCGAATACTAGATATAAGAAAAATTAAAAATTAATGCACATTGTGTAATAGAAAATTCTAATGAAATTGACTCCTCACAAAATAAAATAAAATTGAAACATTGCATGAAACAAGTCATTGAAATGGACTGTAGGCCCTCTACTCGGCACCTAATTCATCACCATAACAAACCATGTCGAAAGATGTTACAACCTAGTTTCTAAAACCCGATTATGATCCAAGATACTTATTCTTTAAGTTGAGTGTTTTAATGATCACACTTTAGTGAAAACATTATCTTTTTAATGATATTTTAGTGTTCTAATATCATATTTTAAAGTGCCAAAATAATGCCCTCAAAGTCCCTTAAAACAACCCCAACAAGGCTTGAAAAAAAAGGATAAAACAAAAAACAAAAGTGGCCCGACTAGCCAACTGTTGAACAGTATTGGTCAACCAGTCTGTTAAAAAAAAATGAAGTGTTGCAAGTGCAAAATAACCGGTCAACCGGTGAACAGTATTGGTTGACCGGTCAAGTTGACCCATTACTTGTTTACTTGTGACTTTTTCAAGCTATTTTGGTTCCGTTTTCAACTCTAATTGTTTTCAAGTATATATTAAATATTTTTTCATATTTTTATCATCAATTTCATGAGGTTTCACTCATTAAAAATAATAAGAAATATACTATATTTTATGCAAATTTCATGTTCCATAAATCCAAAATGGATCAAAAGATAGTCAAATGTCCTATCATAATTACATAAACATAATCATTAGAATTCATACATATTCTAGATACAATTCACATGATCTATTCCAAAAGAACATACAATCAACAAGCTTCCCAAAAGTTCATGGTAGTCAAATATACAAAAGTTGTGATCTTTTCCAAAATAGCTTATAATAGTCCTTCAAGTGTTACCCCAAAAACATGACCTATCACATGTACACACATGTTCAATTTTGTTCAAAAATGAAATTCATTACAAGCATCCACATAAAGGGGGTCATCTAAGTGCACGCAAAAAAGTAGTCTTCCCAAAAACAGCTTCAAGAGTGTTCTTCAACTAACGACCTTCTATTTGCCAGCACTTGCATCTAGTAGGGGTCAATTCAACAACCCCTGTAGAAGGAAATCTAAACATGGGTAAGAAAATATGGCAACATGTGTATGCTTGTGCACGTGTAGTGGCAATTAAGTGTTCATCAAGTATGCATTATCAACATAGCAAGAAATTCAAGAGATAGCCAAGCTCTTAACATATCAAAGGATATAACCATAAAAGAGGAACATTGTCTAATGCAACAATATACATGAACAAATAATTTAAGACTTCATTTATTCAGTTTCATTCAACTTATTAAAATCTTCATTCCATTCTCTCAAGTCTCAATCCCAAGACTATATTCCTAGTCAGGCCCCGATAAGCCTTATGTGCTTTATAGGCTACTAACCCGATAGAGACATACCACCCGTGCGGGTTTATGGCCCACAAGTAGAAGGGAGACACCATCCTGAACACTAATCAAGACCCCGAGTAATTGCAATCTCACCACGCTCAAAATCACACAAATGACGTACCCAATCCTAGCCCCATGTTCATCATTTTTCAAGTGTTCATTCTCACACGTCCAAGGGTTTATCATTCATGTTTGTGTTCATAATTCATCGTAAGGGTTAAGCATTCAAGTAACTTCATCAAATTTTCATAATTTCACATCAAGGATTCATTCAAGAAATTTCACAAACACCTTGCATGCCATTTACAATATCAAGCATAATACACATAAAACCCCCTTTATGATTTCACTAATCAAACTTTTTGCATTCAACCGAGAGTTATGTCAACATTAAGATAGGGTAAAAACAATTCATTTCATAACAAGAATTCAACTAATACATAGATTTTTAAGATATATGCAACATATGTCAAAATATGCAAAAATTAACAATTCTATAACAAGATAAGAGATAGATGCATGGTAAACCACAAGTTCTATACGTAGGTTTAGATATTCCTTACCTTAATTTCTTCAAGTTATGGTAGAAACTCTATCTTTTCCCACGTTGAATCTTGATGGATTTTTTTAATTTCTTGCTTCTAGGTTGAGATTTGTAAGTAAGCAGGCTTTGTGTTTCTTCAATCTCCCAAGAAAAACTTCACTCCACCAAAGATCTTCAAATCCTAGCCTTCCCTCTTTTCTTCTCTTTTTGTTTTTTCTCTCTCTTTCTCTCCCTCTTTCATGTGAATGTGTGTGTGTGTTTCTAGTGCGTGTTTTAGGTGTGTAGGGATTTTGGCTTTATAAGTTCCAAGCCCATTTTAGTCATTTTATTTAACAAATTTAATTTCTTAATAAAATTTTACATTATTATTTTTATTATTATTATTATTTTATAATTTGTAAATAAAAAAAATTCCGGGTCTTTACAATAGAGCAAACCAATTCTTTTGAAAATTTTAAGGAATGCATGCATGGTCTTCAATTTACAAAACTACAGCTATTCTATAATTTGCTTGGGCACCAACCAAGTTATCATTTTTTCAATTAATTACAATGAAATTTGAATCTAGATGATATGAACAAAGAACAATACATACTACTTGGTGTGCCCAAAGTAATCCGAACACAGAGATGTTGTGAAATTTTTTTTAAGGGAGGCTGTGTAATTTTTTTTTTTTTTTCAAATTGAAAGAAGTTTACATGTAAATTTTTTTTACTCAAAGAGGAAGATGATAGGGGAATATTTTAGGGGGGAAATAACAAATTTGCATTTCCTTTTTTGTTCTTAAATTTTCTTAGCTGCCACAGAAAGTTTAAGTAAGAGAATTTAAACAATAAAACATCGAAATCTATCTAATAAAATGGCAATAGAAATTTTTTTAGCAACCAAAACAAAGTTTCAAGGAAAAATTTTAGAGAAAAAAATCAAAATTCATGAAATAAATGGCAAAGAAAATTTTCATGTAAATTTAGATTTATGTTGTAGCTTGCGAGTTTCAGCAAGAAGAACATTCTCAAAAAATTCAATGGTTAAACTTTAGAAATTAAAATAGTTAATGGATTAGGCTAAGATTTTAGGTGAGAAATAAGAGAAAATATAGAATTAAGAGGAAAACTTGGGGGTAAGCCAAAATTTAAAGTGATAAATAAGAGAAATGAAGGTTAAAATTTTAGATTGTGTTTATAACCTTTGTAGCAGTTTTCTAATCAGACTCTGCTAAGAAGCTTAGCATCATTACAGGTCTGTATGATGTTTACATTGAAGTCAATATCATGAGGCAAACATCTGACACCTTCTTTGGAGTAGGACCTTGTCTCGTGGAGTACAGGGCTTTGGAGCTTCCCGTAGTGAAGTAATTCAGTCCACGTGTCAACCAATGGTAGAGCCAACCATAGGATGGGGTGGGCTATAGCCCCTCCCAAAATCTAGATTCTTTTTAGATGTAAAATTTTGACTATTTTCAAATTAGTCCACCCCGTTTGCCTCACACATAGATAACACCTATTCACAAATCTCACCACAATGAGCTGTAAGAAGAAAGACTACCAATGGTACTCTCTTGAAGAGTGGATTTGGTAAAATGAAAGCTCTCGTTCAATAGATTGATCAATGATAAGCTCTAAGTATTTAAAGATGAGTACAACTTTTAGATCTAGATTTGGAAGTTGTTAAATCTTAAGTCAATAACAAAGATTGGAAGTTTATATGCAAGAGTTATTAGTAATGAATGCTATCTAAAACCTCTATTTATAGGCTTTTAAAATATATACTTGCTGGGTTTTAAAGACTAGTTATTTCCCCTTTTAGATCTATTCAAAATTTGAATTCATGATTGTCAAATCGACAAAATTAGTCAACTGGATCATAATCTAGTCGATTGAATTTTCTAGAGGCTTAAAGGTTAGTTTTTGTAAAACAGAATCAGTCGACTGATTTGAGACCTAGTCGACTGATTTGAGAGTTAGTTGACTAAGTTTGGTAGATTAGGCATTTTGCCTATTTTTACAAAAATTTTGATTTTCAAATAACTTGATTTTTCAAGGCTTAAAGTACATCAATGAAATCCTTTGAAAATTATTTTGTGATTGGTTTTAATTGATCACTTAAATAGAAGTGCATTAAGTTTATGATCAATCAATCCTTTCAAAATTTACAAATCCGATTTAACTTGATTTTTCAAGGCTTAAAGTACATCAATGAAATCCTTTGAAAATTATTTTGTGATTGGTTTTAATTGATCACTTAAATAGAAGTGCATTAAGTTTATGATCAATCAATCCTTTCAAAATTTACAAATCCGATTTAACTTGATTTTTCAAAGCTTAAGGTACATCAATAAAATCCTTTGAAAAATCATTTTGTGATTGGTTTTAATTGATCATTTAAATAGTAATGCATAAGTTCGTGGTCAATAAATCCTTTTAAAGTTTTCAACTTCAACTTAACTTGATTTTTCAAATCTTAAGGTATATCAATATTTCATTTTGTTCATTAATTTTAGTTGATCACTTAAATAATTAGAGCATTATGTTTTAATCTATCAATCCTAAATCATTGAAGAACCCAAAATAATAAAGATTAAAGTCTTCACTTGACTTTATTTGATTCATTGGGCTTAAGTGCATCCACTTGCTTAAGTTTGACTTGATGCTTGATCTTTGAAGTGGATTTCTTCATTTGCTTAAACCTTTCAATTGGTCATCTCTATCTTGATCTAGTTGACCAAATTGCATTGTTGCTTCATCTATTATATTGTCCACTTGATTTGCAACCTTTTTTAAGATTAAACAAATACTTATAGGTTGCATGGTTAGATCACATTTAATACATGTTATAAACCACAATTCAAGGAACCAATTATATGATTAAATATTCAAGCATAAAGTCATTCATGAATCTTATGTTCAATACATTTGTTTATTCATGAAAGACTTCCTAAAATATGTATCCAAATGAATTTTACATTGTTATTGCAATAAATATCATGACGTTATATTAGTTGCTCATTTTTCCATTTATAAGAGCTTATGGATGTCATGACTTAGAACTCGTTTGTGCATTTGTTTGAATATGCATGAATCTAACAAATTTATTTCATGCATATGCTTTACTTCCTAAACTTTATACACAACTTAAATATACTTGACCTTCATGAGTTATTGTCTAACTAACTCTTAACTCATGCTTAAGGTAATTGAATAGGCTACTCATATACACAAATGTTTAAAGGCATATTTGAATTCTAATGCAATTGAACATCTTAGCCTATTTATGTGATTCAACATTTTGGAGCATATATACCTATCTTGATTTATAGCCTTTAACCCTTTAAGATTTACATTTAGAGGTAATGAGCTATATCAAGATTTGCTCTTAGTTCTTCCATTTTTTTTTATCCCTAGTTCAGCAAGTTTACATATTGCATACTTTTGCTCAAATGTTGAACGCATTACTTAGCTATTCTTGCTTAATGATTTATCTCAATCCTAAGTGCATGACTAAGTTATAGCATCAGTGTATTGCTTAGCCATACTCTTTCTTTAGATATTAAATATCATCTTCATGAGCAAGCTATAGCAAAGCACCATTTATGATCCTAGATTTATTCTATTATTTCAATTATAATCACACAATAGCTATGTCTATAAATTTAATATGCAACTTAAATTTCACATCAACTATCTTTATATATGTAATACACAACTAAGATCATATGTTAATTTGTGTCATTAATTAGTATAGATACCATCAAGATTATCAATTTGGGTTCTATTCTTCGTAATTGTTTGGTTATGCTCAAGATTGATTCTTTTATTTCACATATAAGAGAAAGCATGAAAATTTAGTTCAATTACTAAACAAACACTAATTCTTGTGTTGATACTTAGATTATATCAAGCACATACATCATCAAAACTTTGTTGCCAACAAACAACTTTATGCCGTATGGGAAATGAAAGTTTTCTACTTGAAAACTCAAAAGTATCAATGGCCCTAAAGCTTTATTCCAGGTAGAGAGATTAGACATCATTGACACAGTTGCGTGTTCAAAGGTGTACCAGCAATTGCCAACCTGTCATAAGTGCTACTGATAAAAGGATAGACTTTTTTTCTCAAGAAATCGAGATGTTGAACCAGGTTATAACTATTCAGAATCAACAGCCCTTTTAGGTCGACAATTTGGCAAACAATAATAATCCAGAACAACATTAGGGGTGATGTTTCTATTCAACCATTGAGGTCTCAGCATTTTTCTCAGCAAAGGATTGGGGGGGAAGTAGAATCTAGGATTTTTCTCAAATGTAGGGCACCTCAGCAGGTTCACACGTAACATTTGTATACTTTATTTGGTATGCGTGAGACTCATTTTACCCTGGAGGTCATGGTAGATGAACCCTACAAGAATTATGTTCTTCCCAAATTTGAGCTATATGATTAAAGTACGGACCCTATTGACCACTTATCGCGCTTCGATCATACCATGGTTTTCCAAGTTAGCATTGATGCCCTAATGTTCCAATCTTCCATCACAAGTCTAAAAGGCGCAGCTCTATAGTGGTTCCACCATCTTCCTCCAAATTCAATTGCCAAGTTTACTGATTTTAGTTACAAACTTGTAAATTATTTTATTACTAACAGAAGTTTCAAAAGGGGACGAGAGTTCTTGATAACAATCAAGCAATCCAAAGGGGAAACCTAGAGATATTTTATCGAAAGGTTCAGAAATGAGCTCACCTCGGTAGAAGGTTGTGAGGTAGATTCACAATGGTTGTTCTGACTACAGGTCTAGTCCTTGGAAGGTTTTATGACTCACTCATCAAGAGTCCCCTGAACTACTTTTGAAGGCACAAAAATACATAACTCTTAAGGATATGAGGTCTTCCTTTAAGGAGTCCAAGGAACAGACCCAAAGCGAAGAACAAGTGCCCCAAAATCCTCTAAACGATGAAAAGAAAAGACTTCAAAGTCCAAAGAAGCATGAACGTAAGGAGCAGTCTAACTTCTCAGCCTAGAAAACTAATGTCTATATGCCCTTGAATGCCTCTTTAAGACATATTCTTCATCAAATCCAGGCAAGAGAGGACCTTCAATGGCCTTATAAGCTCAAAGAGGATGTTGGAAGGAGAAAAATGACCAAGTATTGTGAATTTCATAGAGACCATAGGCATACTACTGATCAATGTCGTGTTTTAAAGCAAGAGATCGGGAACCTGATTCGCAAGGGAAGCTTTGGGAATTCACACAAGTAGGGCAAAGACAGGATGATCAACAACAAAGCTAGGATGATCGATAGCTGTAACACTCCAACCTAGTATTATTAGGTAGTTATAATTAATAATGCTAATTGAAGATACTTACCCTAATTGGCTTAGGTATGTTATTTAAGATAATTGATTGTGTAAATTTAAGAGACAAATCTTACAAGTAAGCCAACTATTTGGTAACAAATTGGGCAACAAAAATTCCATGCCTAAGACTATGACAATGACTGTGAATTAATGTCAATAATGATTAGATATTAGTTATTAATTAACACATAAAATAATGAGTGACATAGTACTTAATTACACATAAAATAAATTGAGTCTTCCAATTACTATTTATCAAACATTGATGGTATAATAAGATGACTTGGAATTAATAAAATGCCAACAATTAGACATTATTTGAGAAAAAATCATTATTAATAAATTTAAGCCCAATTTAGGTATATTAACCTAAGATCGAATTATATCATTAGGGGGATGATTGTAAAAGACTATGATCATCTAGGCAAGTAACCAGAATGTTGTGTATTTAGATGCTATATACATGGTATTATGAACTAAGATTAGGAAACTTAACCAAATCACATGAAGACCTAATCTAACCTAGGTCAATAAGGCTAGGTGATCATTACAAAACTAACCTAAGTTGGTAAAAATTGTATGTCAAATAATGAAATATTATGAAAATAAAATAAAATAATAAAAAATAAAATAAGTTACTTATCATGTGCATGGCATATGATGAGTGAGAAGGGAAATATACACACATGAGGGTATATATGTATATAGGTGTATCTATATATATATATGTATATATATATAAGAAGGAAATTTACAAACATATGCAAGCTGTTGTAAATGCATGTGCATAGCGCTAGCCCACCTTCATAGTCTGCAACTATAACAACTTGTAGCCCACCATAGCTAGCCCACAAAACCATGATTTTTTACCTTGGAATTTCTTAGCCATAAAGGAAACTTGGCCGCATGCATAAGCCTATACAAACTCTAACCTCACACACAAAAATTAAGTGAGAAAGAGAGAAAGGTTAGTGCAGAAAATGGCTAGATTGAAGCTAGGATAAAATAGAGAGAAGGAAGAGAGAAAATGAAGGAAAGTTTGGCAGCACCCGAACACGATTAGAACTCAAATTCTTTTAACTTCTTTAAGTTTTTGTGTAGATTATAGACATGTTAAACCATATATGCGAGCTTGCATGACCCTGAAATGGTAAGAACAAGACAAACCACCATTAACAAACCTTAGAAACTAGGTTAGAAATTGATGGAAAACAAATTGGTTTCTAATGCTTGGAACTTAAACTAGATGCTAAAAGGTTCATAAAAGTAGAAAAATTAGGAAGAATGGCCCTAAAACTAGTATGAGATGACCATGAACAATGATGGGTTCAAAATTGAACTTGTCCAAATCAACCACAAAACTTGAGTTTGTGAACGAAATATGAAAGCCCATAGTGTAGGGATTTCAACCGAACAAACCACACACAATTTGGTGGAGAAATAAGAACAAACAAGGTGATTTACAATTTCCATTATCGAAGCTCAACCGAGCTTTATAGCTTGTTTTAAGACTTAAAACCGACGTCGAATCGAAGCTAAGACCACCAGGAACTAATTGGAATTGAAAAAAGGAAGAAAAATTTCCTGAAACATCATGAAATAGGATCTAAAATCCTAGGGTTTCTATAGTGAACATAGCATCTCTATTGGGAAAGACGATGAACAGTTCCGAGTTAGGGTCAAGTTCAAATCGAGTTCGGCCAACAGGTTAAAAATGGATATAACACTAAGTAAAACAAAGTCATATCGGTTATTAGGGGTTTTAATAACATTAAGTGACATGACATCGTTTTGATGATGCCATGCCAACGTAGTGGTGACGTGTTGGACTAGCATAGACCAGTCAATTTATGAGTGTATCAAACCAGTTCACTTAATAATTTAAAAAACCGGTTGGTTTTCAATAGGACTAAACCAATTCACTGTTTTAAAAAGTTAACTAGTGGGTTTTGAGTTATTTTAATAAATCAAAACTCTTGATAATTATAATTTGACCCTAGATTTTTATGGATATTATGTTTAGCCCTAAAAAAATATTTAAAAATTATTTTTTAAGCCCTTTAAAATTTAGGTAAAATTACTATTTTACCCCTCAGCCTAAAATTGGTCAAATGAAGGCCAATTAAAGTGCAAAAAGAGTATAACCTAATTTTTTGGATATTCTGGACTCAATGACAAAGTTTGAATTGAGAAATTAAACCAAGAAATAGATGAATGGACAAACTAGAATAATTTCAAATGTGTCCAAATGTGTTAATTAAGCTACCAAATGAACCCCAACGACCTGGAACCAATGATGGGGTCTGTTTTAGCAAATGAATTTTCTAACTATATAAACGAAGGTTAGTATACACATTTAGTGCAACTTTACAGCTTAAGTTAAACAGTTAAACAAATACAAAAAATTATGAAATTTCATATTTAGACATTTTGGGGTATAAAGAACTCAGTGGTAAAGTCCGTTTAACCAAATGAGACCCATAAAGTATAGGTCCTTAAGAAATATATCATTAAAATAGTACTTCATGAGTGTTAATCACTGTTATAGAACCTAAAAGGCTTAAGAAGCAATCAAGAGAAGATAATTAGCTAAGCAATAAGCTAATGATAGGGTCTAATTGAGTATACAAGCACCCGAACATGGTCCTGCATGAAAGTGCTAAATTACTAAAATGCCCCTATACTTAATATAAGTCACAAGACAGCTAATTAAGATCTAGAAAACTTAAATTTAGTATTTTTTACATTCTAAACCCAATGCTGATGTCTGTTTGGGAAAATAGAAAACTAAAACAAACCAAAAAATGACAAATATGTCCCTAAAACTTAATTAAGCTACCTGAATAGTATAAAAAAAAGTAAAAAGAAACTCATACCAATGTTTATAGGAGCCACTAAGTCTGAAAATGAGTTCCATTTAAGATGATTAGATACCTAAGACACGAGATAAGAACTGTAAAATTACCAAATTACCCTTAAGGCTTAATTAAGCAATCAGATGAACTTAGAACGTAAAAGAATGACCTACCTTATGGTTAAGGGAACCTTTGGACTCAAAGATGAAGTTTATTAAGGTGAATAAAGTACCAAACAATATAATATATGTAAAGAAAAAATGACCAAAATTCCCCTAAGGGCTAAATTAAGCCACCAATTAGATACTATAAAGGAATCCTAAATAATAAGATTAAGTTCAAAAGAGACTAAGAACACTAATTAAAAAGGATTTAAGCTGCGATATATACTAATCTAGTATCAATGTATTCTAATCCATGATTTAGGATCATTAGAAGAGAAAAGGAAGCAAGATGACTGCAGCGGCAAGTCAATTAGCCAGTAACTATGGACTCTGAACCATAGGTGAGTAACCCTGAACCTTGAAATGTAGACAATTTTCATGAAATGCAGTTCTTTATAACTTTATGACAGTTTTCTACTACAATGTTAAATGTTTTGAATTACATGATTTATAAGTATCATTTCTTAAATGTTTTTATATGATGGATAGCTTAATTGAAGTTTTGCAAGCATGTTTTAGTAAAGTTGTACATGTCCTATAAAACCCTGTCGGGGGTCAAGAACTAATAGACTGCTAGAGGTATTTTATAAGCGCGACTCAGCCAGGAGTTTGAATTCGATAGTGTTATACTGATTTTTATTTTTTTTTATATTATGTTTATAGTATCTGCAAGATTAATATTCTCATCATTATATTTATAATTTTATATTGTAATGAATGTGTGTGGTGTATATGTTTATCTTATATATAGATAATTTAATATATTGTTATTGTGTAACTGTGCCTGTATATTTAAATGTGAAAATATATATGTATATGTATATATATAAATCAGATTGTGTGAGGTATGTGTGTGTGTAACCGGTTGTGTGTGTGTGTGAGTTTGAGTGCAATACACTCAAACAAGATATGGGTTGGGGTTGTGTGTGTAAGTGGAATTCAGGGAGTGGAAGATGCAGAATTGGCAGGGAGTGGTTGGTCTTGGGGAGAGAGAGAGAGAGAGAGAGAGAAATATAGAGAGAGAGAGTGAAAAGAAAAGAGGTGTATTCTCGGGTGGGAAAGAAGAGAAGGAAAGGAACAGAAAAGAGGGAGAGAAATAGAGCTCTGAGGGAGAGTTTGAGACTTGGTTCGAGCTCGGAGCAAGGAGGTGGAAGAGGGCACGGCTAGAGAGAGAAACGGCCGAAAAATTGGTAAGTGGGTTGCTTCTGTTTCAATTTTTTTTAGAGCATTTCAATTGGTTTAAATTGTAGAACCTTGTAGAGCATAATGTAAGGATTAAAACGCAACAAAAATGATAGAAAACGGTTGAAAAATGAGGGAGAAAAAGGGAGGTGCAGGTCACGGCCATGGGGGGGAAAATCTGGTTTTTCGTTGTGATTGGAAGTTTCAAAACGGTATTAAAAGGCTCCAAAAATGTTTTAGAATAATTTGGGATTGAAAGGGGCTTCGAAAACACCAAGAAAATCAAGTTTAAAAACTTGATTTTCTGAAATTCCGGTCACCGGCGCCGGAGAAGGTGACCGGAGCTCCGCCGGAAAAACGGGAGAAGAAGGGGGTCTGTCCGGGTCGGGTCTCGGGTCCGGGTCGGGCTTGGGCCGAACCACCCTGCCACGTGTCGCATTCTGTTTTAAATTAATAAGGGGAATGGGGGTGTTTGGCAACGGGGATGAGAAATTGAAATTGGAAAAATTTAATTGGAGACAGGGATATCCTATCCCAGTTTTAGCCTATCCCCTGTTTGGTTAACCTGATTTAGAATAACAAATTAAACAAGTTTTAATTTGGACCTTTTGGAATTTGAACCTTAACCCTGAACTTTCGGAAATTACAAATTGACCCCCCCAACTGTTAGAAATTACACTTTGAACCACCTGATTAAATTATTAATAAAATATTAATTAAATTAATTAATTAATTGTTTAATTAAATTAATTTAATTAATTAAATATTCAAAAACATCCCGGAGTCCAAATGGGACAAGTCATTAGTGTATTTTGACTATCTCGACCATTCCGAGACCAATGTTGAGGTCCGTTTTACGAGACGGGATCCCGAAAAATAAAAGACCCGTAGTAACCCTTAAAATTACCAAAATGCCCCTAACTTGAAACACTGTCAGACAAACTCCGAATTAGGTAAACAAATAGTAAAATTTTATTATCTCGAACATTCCGGACTCAACCGTGGAGTCCGATTTGTGAAAAGAGGTCACGAAATGTAAGGACACGTGTAAAGTGCAAAATGACTGTTTTGCCCTTTTCAACCCTGGTGTCCGAATTGAGTTCTACGAGAACCTAGACTTATTTTCTTAAACGTTCTAAAACCAATGGTAGAGTTTAATTTAGCAGAATAGAAACTTATGAATTAAAGACATAAAATTTGATGAATAGCATAGATTCAAGTAACAATAGACTGAGTTGTAATTTCTACTTTTAGGGACATTGACAGGACAGGAGAGGGCGATCTGATCTTCCACATTTTCATCCGTTGGTTCAGTTACATATAGCGCACAATCTTCTAGGGTTGATACCAACCCATCAGGTATGGTGTTTTGCTAGTGTTAGAAATGAAGTTAAGTTAGGAATATTTGTGAATGACTGGAATGCTGTATGTGTTTATCTGTAATGTGTTTACCTGTCTATTTGGAATTGGTTGTTCACATGTTATGTGTTACTTGCAAGTTAATAAAGTGAAGAACATGAATCATGATGTACGAACATATGAGATATGCATGTATATGAAACTGACTAGTGATTTATTTCTTATTGTCCGAGCATGTTATATTATTGAGATTCATGTTCATTGAGGTTGCATTGGCATATTGGCATATGATGAATTCCTTGAGAACATGGCGTGGGTAAGCACATGGTGCTTTGCATTATGAGGGTGTAGATCCTGTGGTGAAAAACCCAAAATTGGCCATTGCATTGGTACTTCGAGCCATCGGGGAGTACCCGTAAATGAGACATGGGTGTGGCATAGAGTTGTGCATGGGTGTGTCATGCATACCATTCATATATATATATATATATATATATATATATATTACTGCGATGTTTGAATGCCATTTAGAAATAAATGTACACTTTGCACATGTCACGCCTTAGCTTTATTTCTGGCATTAGCATTTCATCATACCAGCAGTTGTGCTGACCCATTCGTGGGCAACATTTTCAGATGAGGATCTTCCAGCCACTAGAGACTCGGTGATACCCTGATAGGGTGAAGCCTGTGATGTATTTGTGATTCGTGAACTTGTATTTTGTTATGTAAGGGCTTAAGCCCGAATGACTGATGAACAATGTATTCGATGTTATTTTGTGTATGGGTGAGGATGAACACATGTTTAGTGAATTTAATTACTTTTGTCCTTTTATTTAATTTACTTTCTATCTCGTTACTCGCGCCCCGGGTTCGTCGGAAATTCGGGGCGTGACAGATAGGTCGTGTAAGCTCAAAGCTCTAAATTACATTAGGATGCCAAGGTAACAACTTATAGGTCCCAAGGGACAAAGCTTATAGATGTTTGGCATGTATTACTTTTTAGTAATTGCTTTTACAACTAAAAATTTAACAGTTATCATAATTTATCTTGCAAAACTATTTGGCATAAGCTCTTGCATGAATTTAGTAAATATCTTGCAACTCTCAATTATATGTTTATATTTGAAGAATGCCAATAGCCTTTAGTACGAATCTTTTAATTGCTATCCTTGAAAGTTATGACAGTTTACGATAGGGATTTCTAGAAACCCATGACAGGAGACTTGTGTTACTCATGAGCTTTTCAGGAAGCTCATATAATTTTCTCTTGTATATTTTTAGGAATGATTGGAAATCTCCAAATTCAAATGCTAGTAAATTATGAGAAGTAAAGACTCTAATTAGAGGAGAATTAGTTTTTTAGCCATGGAAGTGTCAACCTGAGGTGATAGATACCGGATTGATGTGACAACTTAGAGTGAGAAAGAATGGGAATGGTGTTTACTATTGATGTAATAGTTTAGACGTTCATGTGTAATGTAACGATGGGCTCATATTATTGTAACTCTGATGGAATGTTTACTTATATTTTACCAACTGTGACTGCATTCAAATAAAAAAATATGTACCGACATAAATTTCATTACATGGTTTTTTATGACCGAATGCAATCTACTTGGATAGGTAAAGAGGCCTTTGGTTAGACTTATCATCAATATGCTACAAAAAGGATAGTGTATTTACGAGATGACTAACTGGCCAGTCATTGTCCCTTATCCGCATAGGGTGGGATTTGGAATGTGACAGAGTTGGTATCGGAGCATTAGGTTGGTTTTCTAAGAACCAATTGATGCCAATAGAGTTGGTTTCATAGAAAAAGTTACCTAAAGTACGTGACTAAGGTTACAAAAGCCCAAGTACCCATCAGAGTTAGAGTTACCCAAACATAGACTAAACAAACAGAATTGGTGAATTGGATATTAGGACACCACAACCTAGGACATTGTTAGAAGTAGGTTCCATAGGAATCCTTAGGAAACTAGGAAATATCAAAACCTTAGGTATATAAAACCTAGGGCCTTAAGTCTATGATTATGAGAAATATGAAGTATGATATGAGGTTTAGAACTTGATGATTGCCCAAGGGCAATATTACAGCTCCACGATGAATGATTCCTTAGGAATCAGGAGTATTTGAGGAATAAGATCAAAGTAGCGCAATAAAAGTTGGTGAATTAAAAGTAATGATCTGAATGACCCTTGAAGTTGTGGGTCAAACCCTCATAAGGTAAGATGATTAGAGCCACGACAGCAATAACTGTCAAGTAACACACCGACCTAGATAATAATTTGATAGAGTACAATATGATTTTAGAAAAATGATTTGATGACTTTTTGAGGTTCACTAAACTGGTTGATAATAAAACCTAATGATAGGTGGTACTCTTTAGAAATAAGTTGTACCTATGACTGAAAGAGATGATTCACTATTCTTAAGAATCTTGAGAATACCAAATAATGTAGAATAAAAATGTGGAAGGAGAATCGAACAAATCGAATTCTTTAGTAACAAAGCAACATGAGGACTCCTCACCCAAACAAGAGAAAATAATTCTCTAAAATTCGTAATTAATATTTGTTAATAAAAAAAATTAACCATAAAGAGCTATTACATCATATTTATAGTATTAAAATACTCATATTTTGACTAGGAAAGAAAAACTTCTCTTTTTATACTAATCCTACTACAATAAAAACTAGTAATCCGAATAGGAAACTACTAATTCCTATATTTTCTATTCTAATTCTAATAAAAGAATGAAACTAGAGAAATTAAGAATAAATTAAAATAGGAAACTAAACATTCCTAATATAACTCTAAAATAACTTTCCATATTTTTAGTGTACCAAATATGTCCTACATCAGTCTCGCCCACTTGAAAATAACTCAACCTCGAGTTGATTGGATGTATACGACCTCGAATTCATCCATAACCAGGTTGAATCTTTTCGAGTATAATTGAAAACTCAAAAATTTCTTCTACCACATCTTTCATGAAGTCGGTAATTTTAGGCCATTTTTCTGATGATAATAATGATCTAATAATAAAACAAAATTATCTTGATCCACCATAATTTCAATCTTACTATAAACATTAGAATCATCTTTCACAAATTCGGGTTCAACTTCATCATCTTTAGTGTTGATAACTTCAATTTGATTTTCTAGCTTCTCTATAACAACTTCTTTTTCTTTATCATCTACATTAACTATTTCAGCAACATCAATAGAAATAAATTCAAATTTATTTTCTATCAATTCTTTGTGATCTTCTTCAAGGCATGGAAGACTTGGATCTTCGCTTTTTATGACAAAAGGGACTTTTGTAAGGATGGGCACATCTTTTAATGGTATAATATATAAAAACTTATCAGTCAAAGTGACCTTAACAATTTTAGATTTTTCTGGCACTTTTTTCTTAGTGTTTTCCCATGTTAGCTTGTATTTATCTTCTAAAATCTATATATAATTCTTTAGCAAAACTATTAATCAACATGTTCATCATTCTTGACCATGAATGAATGCAATTTTTTCTTTGTAATTTTCTACGTATCTATAAATCAAGCCACCATATTTTTACGAAGCCTATAAGCTTATCTTCAGCCAAAAAATATTCTTTTTCTTTTGAAAGTCTCAAATCGATAAGACAATCATCCAAATCATGCACCTAATCATGAAAGTCTTCAAAATAAAAGTTAACATCAAAATCAGGAAGTCTTTCATAATTACGAATAGCTCTGTCTTCAGGCTAGCCTCAAGTAAATCCTTTGGTGCAGTCCCTATTGATTGGAAGATTTCTAAGAGCATTAAGATTAGATCACATGAGCGTCTGTTGTATCGCACCAACATTATCTTTGATATGTGTGAACAGTTGCTCTTGTTCATCAATTGTCGCCCCAAAAGCTACCATCCCACGATAAACGTCAATGAGATTTTTTATTCTGTCTCTATTATTTGGTATTAGAATGATGATTTACCTGGCTTGATGGGGACCTTCATTTGATACTCGTTTGAATGAAGACCTTGTTCACGAGCATGCAACAAAACACTTTTAAGTTGTGAGCTGAAAAGCAAACTTTGACCATATCTCTTTCTCTTCTCTTCCAAACTCTCTCAAGTCAAGGCAGAAATTAGGGTTTGTTATTTTCATAAATTTCTAAGCCATTACAACACATTATACCATAAGGATTCATCTCTAAGAAGAATCTCACCAATTAAAAAGTTAGGATTTCAAGATTTCTTCAAGAACAAAAGGTAAAATTTGGGACTTTTTATTTCCTTTTCAAATTTCTTGCATTTCTTTGTAGATCTAGCTTGGTTGAGTGAAATAAATGGTGTAAATCATTTCTTAGGTTTTGGGAGCAAGGATTGAGGCTTGAAATTGGAATCTCTCTCTCTCTCTCTATCTACACACAAATTCACACTTATTTTGAGGTAGGGCTTCTAACCTAGGTGAAGAGTGAATGTTAGGGAGAAAACATACATTACATGACATTTTCATGGACCATCTTGTATGAAATTTGTGTAGAGAATGATGTAAATTTCTAGATGAACTAGTAGATGAACATTTTATGCTTTGCCCTTGATATATTTTGTTTAGAAAGTTAATAGGTGTATTCGATGCACGGTGTCGGCTTCAAATTCCTTTACTTAAATGCTCAAGAACTATTCACATGTTATTTATGAACATGTAAGAAGTTTACATGCCTATTAAGTGTTAGATAAAATGCTTAAAAGATTGTGATGATGTTGTATGGTAAAGTAATTGGTTGTGTTACGTATGTGACGCTTTCCCTTTGATGTGAATGTTAGTATTCCTTTGGATACCCTTGATTTGAATGAAAGATTGAATAAATGTTTTGTGATGAACGAATGAGAATCTAGATAGTTGAAAGGTTAAGAAAGGGGAAGAAATGAATGAAGAAATTACACGTTGAGAAAAGGAAATTCATGGATAGTTACTTGGGGTTTTGTGACAGAGAGTGTGTCTCCCTTTAGTTACAAATTGTAACCCTGCGAGGGGGATCGTATGTTTCCATCGAGTTAGTAGCCTGAAATGCACTTCGGCTCAACTAGGGGCCATTAAGTAGTCTTGAAGGATTACAGAAGAAATAGAAGTAGAAAGTAGTACCATTGAGATAAGTAAGGTGATAATAATCTAAGAGCCTCATTTTGTGTTATATTTTTATTTAAGAATTGAATCGTGCTATTATTTTTGTATTAATATTTTTATTCCGTTGGATTATATAATGAATATTATCGAATTGAAATGCGTGGTGACACTTGTTTGACACTACACTTAGCACATGTCTACACTTGTCATTGTTTATTTTTCCTTTTGTTTTGGTGCTCTACTGGGGTTGTTGTTTTGACCCCTACCAGATGCAGGTAATGGCAAGGAGCTGGCACCTTGATCACATGGATTAGAAAAAAACCTCTTTTGGACTCTTATGTTTATTTTTGGGTTGTAATTAAATTCACAACTTATATTTTTTTTCTTTTGTTATTTTTTGGGAATGTAAAAGGCCCTATGATCTTTATATGTTGATGTGAAGGCTTGAAAGCCTTAATGGTGCTCGTATTCTTTTGACTTAAAATTAGTTATCTCATGGAAAATACACTTTTGAGATTTATGTATGTAAGTCTTGTTGGGTTACATGGATAGTATGTGAGTGAACAATTACGTTATAAAAACTCAAGTAAGAATATGTTAATCGCAAGGTGGATTGGAATGTACAAAAAATTATTTATTTAGTTTGACATTGATTTACAGGGTCACTCACAAGTTTTTAAGGACCGCGGTGTGACACATCTTCCCATGTTTAATCATACATAAAGCTACTTTAATTTTTGTTAAGAAACCCAGAGATCTAATTTACCCAGTCTTTGCCCAGAATGGGTTTATAGTTCATCTTCATACATACATACCTAAGTTCCATGCTTTGAAATATTTTTACATACAATCCCCCATCATGGTTCATACCTAGATTAAGTTATTAATAAGAATAAGTTCAACTTTACAAATCAAATATCATATTTTACAAAAGATGGGATCTAAACAACATTTCATGCTAGAATCCAAATTCATGTCACATTAATCTTTAAAAGGAATATGTCCGAAATGAGGTGTATCCAAGAATGCCTTCAATCTAGCAAACATGTGGTAGGCATAACATATACTAGGGTTCATATATACAAAGAAATCAAGATCTCTTCCTCACGTAACCTTTCATGAACAATCTCAATGACTTCTAGCACAAAGAAGAATACCAAAAGGTAAAAAATAGGACCAATCATACATAAGGACATAAGGATACAAGATTGACATACTTCAATTATTTCTACCACCATAAAACCCAATAAACATGAATATCCCTCCATAAAAAAACATATATATCACGCATCATGCACATTCACACTCTCATCTTATCCTTAGGTTAGAAACTCCTACCTCAAATCTCGTAGATCTTAAAAACCCTAGTTGAAAACTTGTGATTCTCTTGATTCTTCGTTGCCCTAGCTTGGAATCATGGTAGAGAACACCTAGATGAGAAACCCTAGCATTGGTTTCTTAGATCTGGCCTTAGACTCAAGAAAGAAGATGGAAATGGAGAGAAAAATAGGCTTTATGCCCAGCCGTATAGAGAGAAAAAGAGGGAAAGAAAACCCCATCCCTCCTAATTCTCATCAATAACTCTACAGTTATAATCATGTTTTCACCACTTAGTCTCCCAAATTAATCCTTTTGAAGTTATAAAACTCACACAATTTTTTCATTATGAATACCATGATCAATTTTTTTACTCCCTATGTTTTCAACATATCACGTGAGTTTTCTTAAGTAGCTTCCAATAATATATATTTCCTACTCCATTACATTTACTTATGTTTACTTTTTACCAATTTTCATTCCATGTAATTATGGTGCAATCTTTGCTCTCATTTTAAACGTGGTTCTTATTTTTACTTATACCTAGAACAAATCTTACATAATTACATGAAAATTTAATTATTAGAAATATACCTTTAGTATCAGAAGGTCCCAATAATTCCCTTTTCAGGATAATGGGATTAGCATCCCTGTTACTTCTACAATTCTCATAGTTTCTCCCTTGATCCTTCAATAGATCATTTGCTAAAGTAATGGTAGCCTCCTAGATGTGTCTATGAACTTGGGCTAGTGATACGAACTAGGGTGGTCCTACCATGTCGAGAGCATCATTTCCCTGTGGATAATATTTCTAGATATGGCCTAACTGGCCACACTGGTAGCATTCTACAGCCATCACTACTGTACTTTAGGCTGACACCCTTGATGGACATTCTATCCTACGATGTCTGGGTTGATGGCAATGATAGCATATGAGTTGTCCCTGAGTAGTCTTCCACTTTTGGCTTAGTTCTGGAAAATTAACTAATGGTTGCCTATGAATGTTTTTCATAGCCTCACTTTATCTCTTTTTCGGCCTCTTCCCTAACCCTATCTGATGTCCAATCCTATGTCTTTTTGAGAAACTCTATTTTCCTTCCATGATCACTAAGGCTCTAGGTCTTTTTCTTTCAAGGTACTATTGAGCTTCCTATTGTGCTATTGTAGGTAGGTGTCCCATGGCCTTAGCAATGTCTCCGAGGATTTGGACCCTTTCTACTGGCCCATAAGATGGGGAAGCTAATTCCCTTTGGTTCTCTTAAAACAAGGGCATTAGGTGAAAAATACTCACTAGACTTCTCATAATTATACTAGGCAAGAGTTTAAGTTTCATGTGCTTAATGTCACTCATATGCTTACTACACACATTACTATACAACTTTATATTAAACTTAACATATTCAATATATCCATTGCCTTTCTAACCTTTGATTCATAGTTTTTGCTTCCTAGTTTGTCAATCTCTCAGGACTATAAAAGCTACAGATTTTAAAAGATCACGATTCTAAATATAGAAATTCAACTCTCATATCATTAAGTATAACAACTCGTATTTACAATTTAAATATTATTTGATTTAACAACTCCTTATTTCAATTTTTTCTTGATTTATAGTTTTTGTTTCCATGCAAGCAACTAATCCTAGGTTTTCAAGTTTCATCTAGCAAGTATTATTCATATTATCCCAACGTACATTCATCATGTAACAAGAGTTGTAATTTATTTCTAGTCTTTGACCCTAGGTAATCAATTTATCTCCTTCTTCTTACTATCGAGAATAATATCAACAACATACTCTAACAATTTATCACTAGGTTCAGTAGGATAGAGTTTTAACTTCATTAATATTACCTACCTCTTCCTTATACACAATACTAGCGTTTTAAGGATTAAGAGTATACTACATCCATTCTATTTATAGGTACATTAGAAATATCATTGTTAAACAATTACAATAAACATTACTATATAACAAGCATCCAAAGATTTTGAGTATATTATGCTCTCTTTATTTTTTCATAACATGCAAAAACAATGTAATTACCAAACAATTACAACATATATTCTTATCAAGCAAGTACCTAATCAGACATGCTAACCCAAGGTAAATGTTATAGCAAATTTAATCATAAGCAACTCATAATATTTTACACTATACCCATAGTGCCTCACATAATACCATCACAAGACACAAGAAGTATCATTTAAACATATACATATATTCACATAACATGAAAAATTCCTATATGATATAAAAGTAATTCTCCTTAAAACTCATTTAACAAACATGAGTAAGTATGGCATGACTTTTTCTTTCTTGGGTTACTTTAACAAGCATAATGAAACTTAATAGGCAATCAACAAACTAGGGTTATCCCTCAAAACAAGCCATGATACAACAAAACTTATATGTCAAATATTCATAATTCAAATCTTGGGATTAGTTTGGATACTATATCAAATTTCAGAATCCTAACTCATATTTAGGGTACCTAACTCATCTTAAAGTGGCCAACAATTTTAAGTTTAATCTCGTTGTCCCTAGGTATTCTAATGTAATGCTCTGATGCCACTCTATCACGACCCGAGTTCCAAAGACTCAAAAAGTGATGAAAAATTACCAAGGAATGCAATAGATGATATCCCAAGCTTATCAGGTTAATGAGTGTCAATCGGACTTCCGAACACTTAGGTTTGACCAAGATGCTGTCGTGCTAAGGCCCATTAAATTAGCTATTTAAAATCTTTAGAATTGGCTTTGCAAAAGTTTCGGTAATTGTTCCTTAGGTATCCAATAGTCTAAAAGTGATTTTTACTATTTTTACCAATAGTCCGGTTAGCTCAAATACATGTACCCAAAATCTCTAATAATTGATTCGAGATAACCCAATGGACCAAAGTCGCAACTTGTGCTACAACTGAAGGTATACTTCGATCAAATTTGCATGTTTAGACTTTCAATTGAACATTTTTACTATTTTTTAAAAGTAATATTTTTATAATTTCTGTGCTTATAAAATTGCAATTGAATTGTTGTCTGTGACTATCTTTCTCTTATCTTATCTAATTTTAAATTTTTAGTTCAATTGCAAGAAATTCCAATTTTAATTTTATATGAATGTTTATATTTTTCTAATTTTATTAAGATTAAATGACAATTGTGATTTCTTAGTCAAAGTACTACTTTCCTTATTTTTATAAATATAATGTAATAAAATTTTATTATTCAACTTTTATAAATAATATTTAAATTTTAGAGAATTGTTTCTTTTGTATTTGTGATTGTTATTTATGTTTAATTCCAATTAGGTTTTGTACTGCTTCAAACACTTAGTATAAAAAAAAAAAATCATAAATTGAAAACAATGAAACACATTTTTGAAATAGGGAGATTCCTATTAGGATGGTCAATTTCTTTAGCCAGATGATTCCGACAACAAATGGTAGATGACTTGGTTCAGAAAAACCGGATTTTTTTATTCTGTACTTCTCTTAGTCCAATTTTAATAATAAAAATCATTTTAGTCATATTAAAATTAATTTTTAGCAGTGTTATAGTATCAAAAATTTATATTTTGATATTTTTAGTCTAATGATGATAAAATGTTATTTTTTTGTATAGAACCATCATTCTCTTCTCAACTACCATTCTCAATCCTTAAAAACTAAAAAAATAAAATAAAATAATCATCAAATTTGGACTCTTAATATTTTATAATGTGAAGCATTGACGTGAATAGTAACTATTAAAATAAAAATTATATTTAGTAGAGTATTTTATTTTAATCAAATTTTAATAAAAATATAAATTATTATTAAAATAGAATTTTTTAACCTATCAACTTAAAATTTAACTTTAATAACTTTTTAACTTCACCATTCAAGTTGCTATTAATTTGGCAATAGATAGACCAATTCGTTTCTTTGATAAAAAAGGAAAAACAAAACAAAAAATGTGAAAAGTTAAAAAGAGGGACGTTTTGCTTGCCTTGGATTGTTTGCAAGCGCATAACTGAGCCCCACCTCACGCACAAATGCGTAGGTATTCGGTGAAGTCACGGCCTTGCCGACAGAATGTGCAACGTCTTGCACGTGTACTTAGTACAAATAAATTCGAGACAGGCACAGTCGTTGGTGGTCCAAGTGGTCCAGACACCACCTGGTCATGACTATTTAATAATAAAATATAATGTGAGATGGGATACTTCCAAAGTAGCATGATTTCAACGAATCAGATGATATGTCATGTCTCAGGAGAAGTTATTGGATTTCCAGTCTCAAAGGTGAGGTGATATGTTTTATGTATATGTGATATATCATTTCATCCTTAAAATTAAATATTTTAAAAATATTTATTAATATCAAGTGAGAGGTTACATCTATATCAATAGGAGGCATGACCATGTTGGTGTATAGATTGAACGGTTGATAGATTGAAGCCACAGAGGAGCAACTTCCCTCCAGCCAAAATCACCACCAACCAAAAGGACTCTATGCGCCACATCATGGGCAGCCCTATTGCACCGACGAGGCACATTAGCAAAGTTACATACCGCAAAACTAGCAGCTAATTGACATATATCATGGATGAGATTCGCAACAGAAGATGATGACAATGACAAGCCGTTTGAAAATTAAACTAAATAAGTTAGTTGTGTTGATAATTATAACATGTTTAATAAATGAGTCGTGTTTGATTTGATTAGTTAATCGTGTTGTATCCTGATTGATATATATTTCTAAATGTCTATAGTTTAACATGACACAAACACGATAAATTAACACAAACTAATACCCTTACTGTTTGGTAATACTTCTTAAAGCATTTTTTTGTTTAAATAAGTAAAAAAAAAAAAAATAGAAGTAATATTTGATTTATTTTACTTTTTAGAGATGATTATTAATTTTTTTTTATTTTTCAAGAAAAAAATAAATTTTAAAAATTACCTTTTACTTATTAAAAATACTTTTAAAAAAATGTTATCAATGGAGCAAACCAATTACTATAAGAGGCAGAGAGATACAGGGGGCTCGGGGGTTCCCCAAAATTAACAAAATTTTATTTTTTAACACTTTAATATTTAATTTTAAAAAAAAAATTAAGAATTATCCCGGCGCCTCCATATTTTCCTTATTTTTATAAGCGAACTTCTAAGATTTTAGTTTAAGAAAAAATCCCCTTATACTTTTGGTATATATACATCTGCCACTAATTACTATATATTGACTTGTTTGAAGCTATAAAAAAATATTTACAGAATCAAAAGACACAAGTTAGTTCCCTATCTTTTGTCCAAATCCCAGTGGGAGCTTTATATAAAACCTGTTCGTCAGCATCTCCATCAAGAAAAGCATTGATAACAGTATTAAAGTCATGAAAAAAAGCATCGATAATACTAAGTTGGTGAAGAGAGCATTTCTTAATGGTGGTGACTACAAAAAGAAACCTAACAGCTATCATTTAGTATTTGTTACTTTATATCACATGTAGTTTATAAGAAAGCTAGCATATATTCGAAATCTTAGATGGACTATATGAGATCGATGGCTATGAGTTCTTTTACTTATCACGTGTGTGGCATGTAAACTGCGAGAGTTTTAGGATTAATTATATTTTTCTACCTAAGAAATTTAAACGGGTTTTAAATCCCTATGTTCGAGGCAAATTTGTATTTCATTAAGTTGTGAAATGTCCCTCTTCAAGTTTGTGTATTTGCAATTCATTTCAAAATTATTTCTTGAGTTTGTTAGTTTAGATCAAGTCTTGTTGTTATTACAATGTTACTCAATCGCTTTCTTGAAGGCTTAATCAAGTCAAACTAAATTACAGTTTGGTACTTCTAAAGATGAACATTAATGACAATAATTTTTTACTTTAGATCTACTACAGGAAATCTATAAACATACATGTACGCTATGCATTCATATTAGGCACATTTGTTAAAGGTGTGTGCATTTAAGGTTTTAGTAATTTGAATCTCTATGGGAGTTATGTTTAATTGAAAATAGGTCAGGCATTTTCTAATTCTGACTATAGGTTTAAAAGATGCTTAAAATCTATCTTACAATTAATGTTCCTTTGACAATTAGTGGTTTTGAAGTCATGTCAAAATCTTATTACAAGAAACAGGGTTTAGCGGCGCACTAAAAAGTGTCGTTAAAAGTTGTTATTAGTGGTGGATAAGGTGGGTGGAGCAAACATGCGTAAAAGTTTCATTTTCGCGCTAAAAAAATTAGTGCGGTACTTTTAGCGACAACGACACCGTTGCTAAAAGTAAATATCTTTAGCAACACACAGTTGTGTGTCACTAATAGTTTCATTTAACAAAACGACACCTTATTGTGCATCACTAATAGTTTCATTTAACAAAATGACACCATATTGATATGTACTAGATTATTAGCGACTCTTATTTTAATTATTAGCGGCGCATGCATGTGCGCCGCTAATAAGGTCATATAACCATTAGCCCTATTTCAATTTTCCTCTCTCACGATCACTCTCTCTCTCTCTCTCTCATCTCTTAAGCCCGTTGCCGACAAAGCCCCCTTCACATCCGCCAAGCACTTCGTTACCGATAAGCCCAACTTGACTGTCGCCGCTGACCCATTTCGACTTCTCTCTCTCATGTTCACTCTCTCTCAGTCTTCAATCTCTCTCATCTCTCAAGCCCATTCCACTGTCGACAAGTAGCATCGTCGCCGAGAAACTCAACGCCACTATCATCGCCAACCATTATCTGTCATCCATTCAGTAAAGGTTGTGAAGGTTAGGGTTTCTTCTCTAATCAAATTTCCATATTTTTATTTGATTTCATAGATAGATATATATATTCATGCCATTTTAATGTGCTTGCATATATATATATATATGCGTGTGTGTGTGTGTGTTGTTATGCTTTTATTTAGTTTGAACTCTTTCTTTTTTATTTTTTTTATCAATAATCTATTGATTCATGTCATTGCAATGTGCTTGAAATCATGTGAAATTTTGTAAATCACTCCCCCCTTTCATATATAAAATAGTCCTAGGTTAATGATATATATTTATTTGAGAGATTTTGTTGCACACAAGTTTTGAGACCATATTTATTGGAGAGACTTTGAAAGTGCTAGCAAACAATTATCTTCAGTAGTCGAATATCATGATGTAATATCTCAAATTGTTTCAAAAAAAAAAAAAAATAGAAGGCTTGACAGCCAAATAATTTGAAGATAATTTACCATTCCCAAGGAAAGATGATAGGAGAGGGAGAGAGTCAATCTTAAATAGGGTGTGAATTCGTATTATCATGTCATGTTCGATCATATCAAAATATATATATTTAAAAAT
Source organism: Nyssa sinensis (assembly GCA_008638375.1). Taxonomy (NCBI): domain Eukaryota; kingdom Viridiplantae; phylum Streptophyta; class Magnoliopsida; order Cornales; family Nyssaceae; genus Nyssa; species Nyssa sinensis. The sequence goes on from CM018034.1 coordinate 17,337,823, forward strand.
ATATATCAATCCTAACCCAATAATTAATGGTGTAAAGTTTTAAAATTCATATTCAACCCATTTATTAAATAAGTTACATGTGTCAACACGGTTAATCCATTTGTTTTAACTTCTTATTTTTTAAATAAAAAATTTACCTATCTTTTTATACATATACATAATTTTCAAGTTTAATAAACTTGGGATATGTGAAAACCAAAGTAGAAACCTCTTTATAATTAAAAAATTTTCAAACCTTGATAAACTTTTGATGTGAGGTGAATTACCTTAACTCGTGTTAATTTCTTTTTATAATTACACGGGTAAAATCGTATTAAATGTGGGTTGACATTAGTAAAACTCAAACACGACGTGTTTATTAATCGTGTTATACCTAGTGATCCTTTTATGACCTAAACTCATTGATGATCAGTCCAAATCCGTTAAATTCATATTGTATTCGAGTTGTGTTGTCATATCATGTCAAAAATTGACACCATTACTTAATAATCATTTGCAGTTGAAAAAAAAAAAAGAAGAAAAAGAAAATTGAACATATGGGGATGAGCCATTTTTCTTGTGCAGAAAGAGGAAAAATAGCCAAGTTAATGAGTAAACTTTTGTGGAGACCATTTATGGGTAAATGAATAAGGGGAGAAAAATTTCAACAACTTATTTTGATATTTGGATTAGTCCTAGGTTAATAATATTCGGATTAGTCCTAGGTTAATGAAATTGAATATGTAATTGCATTCATGTAACATTAGCCCCGTTTGGGAGTCGTTTTCAGCAATCGTGAATCTTGTCGCTTAATTAAAAGCGATTGGGCTCATGTGTATGAAAATTGATTCTTCAATTGTCTAGAGGAGGACAGTTTGTGAATGCATAAATCTACATTGTAGGTAATAGCTAATGTTTGATTCTAGTGGTTGAAAATTTTGACATGGTCTCCTATTATTCTTTAGGTACATGTTTAGGTGTGGTAACATCTATCTTGTGTACTTGGAGAACTATGGGAAGATGATGCTAAAATTTTCTCGGAGTGAAATCGAGAATTTGAGTTGCTAGCTGCTGATTATAATATACATCGTGCATTACTAAATGGGATAGGACCACCTTACACTTTAGAGAGAAGTTAGGATTCATGTTTCATATTTATAATGAGTAATGTGTTTGACTTAGGTAGACAAAAATTGATAAGAGTTGGATAGATTTGAAGGGCAGACATTTGGCCAAATACGTGAAAGGGATTAAGAATTTCATGGAGTTTGCTTGCACATCTACGGATGGGAGCAATAGGATAAGGTTTTTGTGTATGAGGTGAAATAATAGAGATTATATGTAGAGATTTGAAAAATCAGGAAAAAATTTCCGTTTTTGCCAGTAGGGCACTATTCATACGTCATTTGCCAATAGAACACTATATATGCATCATTTAACTATAAGTCATATTTAGAAGCATATTTTGAGTGTTCCATAGAACAGAAATATGCTTAGAGTGTTACAATACATCTCTTGTAAAAATTTGAGCCTATTTAGAGACAGTTTAAAAAATTAGACCAAAAGGGCATCCCGGGTGGCCTGGGTGGACGCGGCCAAACCTGGCCACAGGCGAAAATAAATTTTTTGAAAAATTTTCATTAAAAATGGTTTTAAGAACTTTAGCTAAAGCAAAATGTCAAATTAAGGCGTTTCGGGACGGGTTGTAGTATAACGGGGTCCTAAATTTATTAAGGGCAAAAATGTCATTTTGTCCCTTTGCCCCTTTAGTATAAATACAACCAATTAGAGTTAAAATCACATTTTTGGTCTGGAGAAAGAGCAGAACTCACGTATGGGAGAAAAAGTGAAGAGAAAACTTAGGTTTTTCAATCTTCAAGCTTCCAAAACACACTTCTAGGCTTGGATTTTCACAAGACTTCCTTCTAGGAAGTTGTTCCCCACGTCAAGGGATACATTCTCATCAATCGGTTCGGCTGCACAGCGAATACAACTCCCAAGGGTTGAGAAAAACCCTTTTAGGTATGATATTTTGCTAAGTAAGGAATAGGGTTAAGTTTATGAGTGTTTTATAAGTTGATTGAATGATTTATATGTTTATTTGCTATTAGAAAATCACTTAGGATATAGTTGCTTTGAAAACCTAGAGTTTGTTGTTTATGTACTTGTGTGTTTTTTGTATTCTTTTGAAATTTGGTAAAGTGATAAACATGAACCGTGACTATATGTATAATCTATTGTATTCTAGCTTATGTTCATGTAGGCAAAACCTTGTAGTTAGAAAGTTATGATTGATTCAAGGTATTGGTGCTTTATGTATTTTGTAATCTTAGAGAATTTGTCAAAGTGATGAATATGTAACTTGTTTATATGTTTGATTCATTGCATTCTAGCTTATGTTCATGTAGAGAAACTCTTGTAGTTTGAGAGTTATGATTTATTCCATGTGTTGGTACTTTATATATTTTATGATCTTTGAGAAATTGTTAAGGTTGTGAATAGGTAATGTGTTTATATGTGAAATTGATTGGATTACATGTTAGGTTCATGTAGACAAAGTTTTGTGATATCAAAGTTTTAGTTGCTTTAAGTACATTGCATTATTTAAAGCATGCTCCATGTGTTTGATAAAATGCTTCATTAAGATTGCATTATTGCATGGTGAAATCAAAGCATATTGGCATGGTGTGACTCTTTGAAAACATGGTATGGGTTGAGTACTTTGGTGCTATGCATTATGAGGGTGTAGATCCTGTGGTGAAAAACTCAAAATTGGCAATTGGTACTCATTCTAACAGGGACGGACCGTGAAGTGAGACATACGATTGGTACTCGTGTCCAATGGGGAAGGGCCGTAAAGCGAGACATGGGTGTGACATGAAGTTGCATGTGTGTGTCATGCATATTGATAGTGCATAGTATTGGGGGATTAGAGGCTTATAGCTTCTAAATGTACATTTGCACATGCCACGTCCTTAATCTTGTTCCTTGCATTAGCACTATGTCATACCAGCAGTTGAGCTAACCCCTCGTGGGATATCATATTACAGATGAGGCTCCTAGTACTTGAGACTTGATAAAGTCTTGAAGAACGGAGGAGAAATGGACCACAAAGGATATTCGGCCTTAGGGCATATTTTTGAGTTGTATGTATGGGCATAAGCCCAAAAGACTTGTATTTTAATTTGAAAGAACAATAAACTATAGGCCTTAGGCCATTTTGAAATGTGAGGGCTTAAACCCAAATGACATGTAGGATACAATTGTTTAATTGCAAAATATGTATATGTTGAAAGAAATGAATGTATGTTTAATTTTTATGAATTGTGGCCATCGAATGAGGATGGGTTGTGATCTGTTTATATATATATATATATATATATATATATATATATATATATATATATATGAACGGTTACAAAATATTAGGTGGAAAAACTGCTTAGAAAACAAAGGAGGTTATGTCAAAAGTTTTGTGAAATTAAGTGTGTAAAACACCATTTAAATAGGTGAGAAAAGTGCCCAAAATGAGAGGTTAGAAACCTTGAAGAAGTGGGCTAAAAATGGGAAAAAAGTAGCCTTCAAACTTTGGAGAAAAATTAGGGAAATAGAGAAATTTAGCCGCAGCCCCTACAGTGAAAATGCAGGAAAATGAAAAAAATTAGGTTGCAGTCGCTACAGTGCACAGCTTGCAGCCTGACTAGACCTGCCCTGTCGCGCGCCTAGCCCCCGCGCGTTCGCGCGCGCCCATGCTCGCCACGCCCCTACCCCACGTGCGTGCGCTGTTGCCTTGCCTTACTGCACAACTGCTACCTTGGCCATGTCATGGCATGCTATGACCTACATTTTAAGGCCATTTCAAGACCATTTAATTCCATGTTTGACACCCTCTTTTAAAGCCCATTTTAGGCCACTTTTGACCATTATACCAAGCCATGTTGGACACCTTTTAGGACACTTTTTAGTCATATCTTAAGGCCATGTTTGACCATTTTATCTATTCGGACCACTTTAGGTAGGATTTTTTATCTATTCTTGGTCTATGCTTTAGGGCAATGGAGACCCATTTGGAGTCACTATTTCAAGGCATATTTAAAGATAATTTTGGGGCTATCTTGGAGGCCACCCTTGAGCATGCCTTAGACTAATTTTGACTATTGTTTAGGGGATATATTTGACTACCATTTGGAACTTATCTTTGGTGAGTCTAGTTAACAGATTTTCACTTTTAATTTTGGGAAAAACATAGAAAAATGAATGAATGATCAATTAAATCCACCTTATGACCTTTCATTTACTTTTCTTATTTCATTTCACTCACTCCTCGGGTTTGTAGAAATTCGGGGTGTGACATTATATGAACATAGATGAGGCTAAAGTACACCTACTCGAGTATGGCATAAACAAGACGTATAGGTGTTGCAAATTTCACAGGGAACAACATGAAGTATGAATGGTGGGTGAGGATGAAGACGATGACGAGAATGATGACTTTGGTGAAAATTTCAGATTTGGTTACGATGGACTACAAGAAATGCTAGCGGACATACAAGGGGGTGCGAATACAAGCAGTGGTCCAAGTCCTAGGAGTGATACTGAAAAATCAAAAAAAAAAAATTGGATCCCTTGTTGAGGAAAATAAGACAGCATAGACCACAATTCGGATGTCCGATTTGTAACTTATGTAAAAACAAAAACGGACTTAAGTGCCCAAAATAGTCTCTTTTGGCACTTTGACAATCCAAAATGCTAGAAAATGGTCAAACCACCACAAAATCAACTTACACACCTCATGAATAATAAAATACACGTTCTTAAACTTATGCCATCTGTGCTAATCACATAGCCTAAAAATAATAAAATGTTAGTCAAAAAACTGTATTTTTTAAGGTTAATGTATAACTTACTTTCTAACAGCACTGTCAGGATCTACCGCAAATGATCAAGATGTTCCTTTTCAGTTTTGCTATAAATGAGAATATCATCACAATAAACAACAACAAATTTTTCAACAAAAGGCCTCAAAGTCTGGTTCATGACTCGCATAAAAGTGTTGGGTACATTGGTTAAGCCGAAAGGCATCACCACTCACACAAGTCATCTTTAATCTTGAATGCAGTTTTTCATTCATCACCCAACCTAATTGAAATCTGATGGTAGCCATTGCAAAGATCAATATTGGAAAATGAATTTGAACCCTCAAGCATATCAATCATATCATCTAAGTATGGAATAGGAAATCTGTATTTGATGATGATCTTGTTAATGGCCTTGTAATCTATGCATATACGTCAACTACCATCCCTTTTTAGTACCAATAGGGTTGGGACTGCACAAAAACTCATACTTTCTTGAATGAACCCATTTTCCAGCAAGTCCTCTACTTTTTCCCACATAATCTCATTCTCATTTGGACTCATTCTGTAATGGGCTAGATTTGGAAGGTTTACACCAGGTACTACATTAATGTGATGTTGAATATCTCTCATATGAGACAAGCAATTAGGTAGATCCTCAAAAACTAATTCGTTGAATTCTTCCAACAATGGCTGCAATTTTTCTGGCACAACCATTGTTGAATCTACCTTTGGATCCTCTATCAGCAAAGCTTTATCCATTAAAGCATAAACATCCTATGCCTCATTAGCTTTAGCCTCGAACTCTGCTTTAAACCTGGATAAAACTAACATAGACTGCCCTCATCTTTAGAACTGTTAGTCTCAAAATTAAATTTTGAAGGGGTCATGGCAATTTTGTGTGCTCCCCATGTAAACATATAAACTTTATCCTTGCCCTTATAAATAATATCATTGTCATACTGCTATGGCCTACCCAAAAATACATGACTAACAGCCATATCAATTACATCACAAATTACGGTATCATGATAATTTTTACCAATGGAAATAGGAACACGACATATTTCAATTACCTTTACCGTTAGTCCCTTTTTAATCCAGCCAATTGTATAAGGAAAATGATGTTTTTTTGTAGGCAGCTTCATGTGATCCATCAGTTTCTTGGCCACAAAGTTCTTGCAGCTTCCATTATCAACAATTAAATTACAAACCTTTCGATTAATAGTACAGCAAGATCGAAAGATGCTGTGGCATTGGCTCGTGCCTTTCTTCTTTGGTGCATACAGCAACCGCTGCACCACACAGTTAACTTATTCTCCATCTTCTTCTACGAATTTTGCTCATTCATAGAAATCATCTTTTTCAGCAAGTTCCTCCTCGTCTACCTCCTCAATAACATCCTCGTTCTCAATATAGTTAATAGGTCATCGATTTAGATAGCTATTAGAGTAATGCCTAGGTTTACTATAACGATAGCACTTGCTAGGTATAGGCTTGGCATAGGGATTTGTATTTGTAGTGGGTATTGGCTTCTTCGGAGGGCCTTTACTACTACTGCCCTCTGCATAACTTGTGCCTTACGATTTGATCTGAACAAGCTGAACAAGAGATTGAATTGCTACTGTTTGAGTGCCTTTTCTTTTATCACTCACTACATATGAGGATTCGGGAAAATTTCTACGAAAGGGAACTGCACTAGAACTTCCGTCCCTTCTCTCATTTTCTAAGAAGTCTGCCTTTAGCGCTATATTATAAGCCTCATCAACTGTCCACAAAACCTACAATCCAATTTTTTCATGAATTGAAGACTTTAGTCTGCTCAAATATCGTGTCACCTTCTGCCTTTCTGTTTAGCTAGATTATTACAAATAGACTCTTGTATAATCAAAAATTGATTGGATGCTTTGGGTGAAATATACCTGAAATAGGTACTGCTCATAATTTGGAGGGAGAAATCTTCCCATCATGTACTACTTCATCTTCCTCCAAACTTGAACTGGTTGCTTTCCTTATCGTTGTCGATTTCGCTGCAACTGGTCTTACCAAACTATTGCGCCATCCTTTAGCTTAAATGCGACAAGCTTGACCATTTTGTCATTGAGAACCTCTATTATGTTTAGAAATCGGTCAACCTCAGAAATCTAGTCAATGAAATCTTCAATCTTAAGATTTCCATTAAAGATAGCGATGTCAGCCTTTATCCGATAATCTTCAAAATCTCAGTTTCATTTGGAAAGCCTATAAACCTTGTAATTCTCCTCATCGTCTAGATCTGATTTGTCTCCATAGGTAGGTTGCTTTTGGGGACGTTGACCTAGTATAGTCCTATCTTCAAGATGGCCTCGGGCAAATCCTCCAGCGCAATTCATGTCGACTAGAGGGTCTCTGAGGGCATTAATATTGAGTCGCATGAGCGTCTGTTGCATAGCATCGAGCTGATCATTGATATGTGCTAACTATTGTCCATGGTCGTCGATTGCCGCCTATAAATCCTCCATCCCACGATGAACGTCAATAGGACTTGGGTTCTCGACTCCGTCGTTTGCCACTAAGTCAAGCAAATCCTCACTCTAATACTAACTTATTCGGTATGGAACGTGAAGGAGAACCAAATACGTTGAATTTCTTATAAAACAAGTAACACATGAGACTCCTCACCCAAAGAGAACAAATCTCAAATTTCTAAATAGAAATATATTATTTATAATCTAAATAATAAAGACTGAGTTATATCATATATATATATATAGAGGCTAAGACTACTACTAATCTGAATAGGAATCTACTAATTCCTTGTACTAATCCTATTACAATTAGGAAACTATAATAATTACAAAAAGAAAAAATTCAAAATTAATAATAATTTGGGCTTTTTAGAAAACTAGAAACTTTATCATAATAGGAAACTATAGCCGCAAACAGAAGTTAACTAAGAGTTTCCTAAACAAATTAATTACGAAAATAAAAATTACTATAAATGACAAAAAAAGAAATTGAAGGCCTAAACGAAGTCGTTTGGCCCTATGGCAGCTTCAGTCATCGCAAAGTGATGAGTATTGTCCGTCTCGTCATTTTAGGTCAAGACAGTGTCTCTGTTTTCAAAAACGTGACTAATAAACTCTGTCTACTAGTACTTTTTCTGAGAATGAGACTAAGAACGTTCTCACTGTGCTTCAAAAGCCTCCGTCACTTACGTCATCAACTATCTCAGCAGAAATTATTGGATACATATGGTCTCAAGAGTGAGATGATATGTCATATATGTATTATGTATACATGGTTACGGGTGTTAATTTCTATTATCGTGCCATATTCGGATTGTTTTAAAACATACAAATTTCGGAAATATATGTTAAGCTTAATATGATATTATTAATTAATCGTGTTAAATTTTAAAACCCAAACCCAACTCATTTATTAAATAGATTATACATGTCGACACATTTAACTCGTTTATTTTAATTTTTTTATTTTTAAATAAAAATTTATTTATCTTTTTAATATGTATAGATAATTTTTAAGTTTAGTAAACTTTAGACATGGACCAAATCAAAGTAAAAACTTCTTTTATAAATAAAATATCATAAAACCTTAATAAACTTTTTATGTAAGAAATTATTTTAATTCGTGATATTTTTTATAATTAAATTTTTTACTTAAATATATTTTTGCAAGGATATAAGCAATTTAATTTATTGATAAAAGTAATCAACTACTGGAAGGTGTCCAGTCTGAAAGGTTGATAGAATGAAACCATAAAGGAACAACTTTCTTCCAGGCTAAATCACCACCAACCAAAGGGCCCTATGCACCACTTCATGAGCAGCCCTATTGTATCGACGAGGCACATAAACAAAGTTACATAACACAGAACCCGCAACTAATCGACATATATCATGGATGAGAATCGTAACAGAATATGAAGATGATGAAGCATCTTGAAATATCTATATTAGTCGTGTTTAAATTGAAAAGTTTGATACAATTAGTTAATTATGTTGTATTTTGATTGACACGTATTTTTAAATATTTATATTTTGTTTAAATAACTAAAAAATTATAAGTAATATTTAATTTATTTTATGTTTTAGAGATGATTATGCATTTCCCTTTCTTTCTTTTTTGTTTTTCAGCAAAAAATAAATTTTTACTTACTAAATATACGTTTAAAAAAATGTCACCAACAGAACAAACCAATTACAATCAGAGGCCGGAGATACAGGGGGCTCCCCTAAAAATTACCCCCTTATACTTTGGGTCTACATTTGCCACTAATTACTATATATTGACTTGTTTGAGGCTATAAAAAAAAGATTTACAATATCAAAAGACATGAGCAGGTCCCCTATCTTTTGTCCAAATCCCGGTGGGATTTCATATAAAATCCGTTCATCAGTATGTCCATCAAGAAAAGCATTGGTCAAGGAAAAAAATATCGATAATATCCGTTCATCAGTTAATCACTTTCTTGAAGGCTTCATCAAGTGAAATATGAGTCTCAAAGAAACATACTGTTGAAAACTAAACGCCATGACACAATTTAATAGAATATGAAGATCATCAATTCAACAAACATCCTTCATAATTATTGATGTTGCACTTTTTGACTCGCAACACGTGTGGGCTCCGTGACCTGTAGAACACTCAGAGAGATGATCAGAGGACCACCGGATTGGCTTCGGCGGTAGCCACTCCGATGCTTAAGTAAGTAAGAGAATTGAAAGACTGTATTGAAAGCCAAAGAATGAGCATGAAAATAAAAGCGTACCTCTAGGGTTTAATATATAAGTCGTGGCTTTCCTAAGTTGATTAGGATTCGATGCCATGAATATAGGGATATGATCATCGGAGATTGCAGTTACCTTCTGGAGCATTGAGTCGTAGATGGAGATAACTATAAATAGTATTTTCCGCATTGAAGACCGTTTCCTTATTCCCCGCTTGACAGTTGTTAAGGAAACCATAAGGTTGGATCCATATGAAGTGTTGAATAAATATTATCCAGAACGGAAGGTCTGGAAGAAGTATATATGAGAATGTCTTGAAGGCTTCATCTGCACTGTATGACCGAGTTTATCTGCTCTGAATGATATATAAATAAGAATGCCCTGAAGGCTTGTGGCTGCTCTGTATGATAGACGTATATGAGAATACCCTGAAGGCTTGTGGCTGTTCTGTATGATCGAAATTGTCAGCTCTGTAGGATCGAGATTTGTTAACTCAGTGGGCACACGTGTCTCAAAGTGATTGGTGTGTCTGTTTGTGGTATATCAATTATAAAATACATATATAGTCACCAATTATTAAGCTAGGAAACACATACTAAAACACACAGTAACACAGATTGCATCTTATTTGGGTAGCCTCTTATGGTCTAAAGATCTTCTTGGTCATGCCATTCACTTGGCAACAACAGGTGCATAATCAAATAGTAACATCTTCTCAACTGCTGCAGTAAATGTAGGATAAAATTCTACATTCTTAGGATGGCTATGAAAAGCATCATAATCACTCTGGTTCTTGAATGTCATCAAGAAAACATGGGTAAAGCCTTGCTTAAGCATCTCCAAACTTCCACTGTCTTGTCCCCTGTTTAGAAAGCACATGTACATCATGTGTTTTATAAAAGCATTGGAATCATTTAAGGTTACTTCATTAAGTCATGAATCGAGTTGTGAAAATGGTCTCTTTCTTTATAGGGATAAAATTGTGTCTATTTAACCCTCTTCAAACATCGCAGTTATAGGATGGAGCTATATATATATATATATATATATATATATATATATATATATATCAAAATTTAGAATGGAGTTATATATCATGCATTAAAATAGATACTTACCACTCAAAGGACTTGATAAATTCAATCTCATTTGCCAGCTTCTCCATCATTTTCACAATCTCTTCTGCCATCACTCCTTCCTTGAACTTAATGAGCACTAAGTGCTTGACTTCTGCCATGGCCACTCCACGAATAAAGCAAATGAGCTAGCAATGCCAAGAATATATACACACTAATTTCCTGTGAAGTTCCACCAAACGACATGGTAACACTTCAATTATTGTCTTGTTGTTCAACTTTTTTCATTTTCTTTAATACATATGAGTTGTATCATTATTCTGTGCCTCGTAAATTAAGACAAGTACAAGAGATAGGGTTTTGAAAACAATACATTTGAAGTAAGTCATTGAAATGAACAGACGCACCTAGGGGCGGAGTCGGAATTATTTATAAGGGGTAGACTAATGAAATAATATTATTACTAGGGTCATTTAGTTAGAACTGTAAGAAAAATTCAAAAATTATCATGTGATTTCAACTTAAATTTAAGTAACCTATCAAGTTTTTCAATCTTTCAATGACAAACATACCCTTACATTCTTAATCAATACATCACTTTAAAAGAACAAGTACATGAATAACATATCATTTTCAAAAAGTTTTCAATATTTCAAAATTCAATAACTTATAAATTATAAATCCATTTTTAATAAAATTTATTTATTTGAACTCTAAAAAACGAGATCTATCAAACAAGATCTATATTACATATAATTTTTTTTTTAAAAAAAAAAATCGATCCAAAACTGTTAAATTTCATCTCAGCAAAAATGTAAATTTTATCAATGAAAAACTTCTTCCCAATGAATTTTACAATTTTCTGAAAGTATAATTCTACAATTTTATAAAAATTAAGAAAAATTTCAATTGTATTTAGTATTATTGAATTTTTGCCACATATTGCATGCTCAAAACTAACTTTTAAGGATGTAAAAATTTGTAAAAAAGAATCAATATTTAAAGCATGAGTAATTAAAAATACACTAGTTATAAATGTGCGAAATTTTACAATATTGCAAAAGTTTAAAATTTTACACTATTGAACTTCACAATATTTGATCAAAAAGGTTTGAAACACTGCGAGTATTGTAACACTTTTCTCTTAATCATTTATCGAGAATGCACATAAAAAAATTTAGATGATTCATAGAGTTAAAATATGAGTGAGAGAGAAATAGAGAGTATTTTCAAATTTAAACTTCATTTGAGGTTTTATTGAGAAGTGAACTAATTTTTAACAACATATGAAAATTATATTAAACGCCGCTCAATGAGCCAATTCTATAATTCATGAATGCTGCACTTAATAGTAGTCAAAAAGAATTTCTAAATCAATTTCTATGTTAGTAAAAGAGAGAAATCGGAGAAGGAAGAAGCCTTAATAGGATCGGGAGGGTAATTTTATTATATAATAAAAATAGTTGGTGCCAACTCATCAAAGTGATCATTCTCACAAAATAAGTATCTAACCCTTGTCCTTTGTGCACAAAAAAAAAAGAAAGAATTACCATGTACTAGAGTCCAAATAAATCTTAAAATAACGGACCTCGTACCAATTAACTCTTATTATTATAATTTGTTACATTATATGAAACAAAAGAATATATTTCACAGTAAATTAAAAACACTCATTATAAATTTCTAAGTAAAAAAAAAAATGAAATGAAATTTTTTATACACTAATACTAACATTGTCATATATTGATAAGAAAAAAATTGTCATATAAGTCAACAGTATACAAAAAGTATATCTTGTCAACTTAGACAGATATATATAAAAAATAAAAAACTTTCAAAATTTGTTAGTAAAGTGGCGCCTAGCGATTTTTTTAGAGAGAATAAAAATCATCTATTATTAATTTTGTGCTAAAATTTTCAGCAATTTAAACAACCAAACAATTTGCCAAAACAGTCATCATTCATCTTGTTGTAAAGAATGCACACTAGAATTTGAATCATCAATTGTTTTCTTAAACATAAAATTTTTAGATAGCCTGAAAAAGTATTTTCTAGTAATTTCTAGAGCGAGTGGAGAGAAATACAAGTATACTTTAGAGATTTTAAGAATCAACAGACTTTTTTCTGTGACTTTGGTTGGAGATTGATGGAAAAATGAAATGCATCAGCAATGAATACAGAGAAAGCCAAAGAGGGGATGATCTGAAACCTGGATTATGTATTTGTTTTAGACCAAAATGCTAATCCATGGGAGGGAAGGAGAGTGCCGAAAGGGGCAAAAACAATCTATTGTTTACAGCCTACAGGAATCAAACTCCTCTAGATTTTACCTGTGGGGCAAATAGGTGAAGTCCAAATGTAAGACAGCAAATGGGTTAAAAATTATGTGGGCCTCATTTTTATGACAAGAGCTGTATTATTAGGTTTGAATGAAAACAAAAGAATATAATTAGGTTTGAATAAAAACAAAAGAGTACAATTGGTCAGCTTTGGGAGAATTGGTCCCGCCCCATGTGCATACTTAATCCATCATGAATGGACAGAATTAACAAAGAATGTAAAATGACCAAATACTCTCCTTTTGTTTGAGGATAAAACTTAATCTTAAATGAAAAAAATTTATGAGTAGCATATTTGTATATCTATTTTTTTATTACCAAAAAAAATAAAATTTATACTTTACTTTCGTTTTTTTATAGTCCAATAATACTTTATCCCCCCGTCACTTATTTATTTTGACAATAAAATTAAGAGAAAAATATTTAAAAATTCTTAAAATAATATTTTCAATCCAATAAAATCATTATATATTTTTTCTATTTAAAAATTTTAAAAAAGATATTTTTAATACCAAATAGTTCAATTGTTAACTTTCATATTAGCATTATTAAAAAATATTATCGATTATACTAAAATCACTTTCAAAATACATTTTAAAAAAAATATTAAAAAATATATAAAACAAAATTTTCAATCTCAAAAACTCATAATATTTTATAAAATAAAAATTTATTTTTTAGACATAATAGATAAATAAAAGCAGCTTATTAAATGGAAAATTAACATAAAAATTGGTCCTCAAACACATGGGAATCACCAAAGTTTGAAAAGTATTAGAAACTAAAGCATGTAACATGTGCATGTCTGATGGAAAAAGAGAGCTACATCTAAAAACCCTGGAACCATCACAAGAGAAGTAGTTAATTGTAATTATCAGACTTTCGGGCATCTATATGAAAACTAATTTAATATGAAGCATTCAATGACAATCTCCCCCAAAAGACATATGTGGAAGAATAAGGAATCTATATTTCCAATCTGGATTTTTAAATATAATGACCACTAGAATCAAGTTAGTATGAGTTAGTATTCAACAATAGTGCATTTAGAAGTGCCCTCTTTATCTTGTTTAAGTTGCCAACACATCTTTGTGATATTATACCAATTGAAACCATTAGAATATCCGCCCCAAATAAATAAATAAAGCATACTAATGGATTGAAAAACACTATGTCGGATTCAATGACAATGTTAATTCTTCCTTCCACTCTATCAATGGTCGGCGGCAGTTTTCTCAAATAACAAGGAATTGCTTATTAATAATAAAGTTTTCATAACGAGGAATTGATCTGTCGTGGAAATTAATCAAATTACCAAACTAAACTACTAGTATAGTAGAGAAGTAAGGGTCGAACCCACAGAGACTGTCAATTGTTTAAAAACCAAAGTTGAGATTAACTTTAATTCAAATTCACAAAAGGTGATTGTTTGTTGATTCTTTTCTAAAATTAAATGAGAACTCTAATTAAAGCAAATATTTAACTGAATTAATGATGAATCAAATTAAAAGAGGATTCCTAGGGTGTTGAATCCACCACTAATCTTGTAACTAGCTTCAATTGTATTAATTCTTGGGCCATTAAATTTGGATGTAAAAGATGTATTTTGGCTACAAGCCTCAATACAATCATCAAGAAAATCACGCACCAAAACCCTAAGCACGAATCATCTTTGGTCAACACAAATTGTCTACGCTAATTCTAAGGTCATAGTCACAATTTGTTTTCCCTGAGTTATGACTCGTCCTACGGTTTTGATGTATGTACACATATTACTAATGTATAACCACATAAACAAAATCACAGAAATTGATTACGTGAAACTGAATAATACGATCAATGTTTTAATAAAATCCTAACGTCATACAATCAACATCCAAGATTAATTAACCCAAAAATAAAATACAAAGAAACAATATTACTTGACTAGGGTTTCATCTAAACCCTAGGAATGAGATAGACTTAGCCCATGATAGTGGAAGAGGAGACCACCATAGCCATGGAGTTCTTCATCTTCTTCTTTTGAGTCGTCGTCTTCTCTCTTCGTCGTTCTGTCTAGATCCCTAAGACGGCCTCCTCCAAAACTCCTCCTCCTCCTCTCTACAAAACCCTACTTCTCAATATTTTTCCCTTTTTCCAAAAATATTCCCACAAAATAAGAATTAGAGAAAATAATATAAAATCCCGTAATTAGACATTAAGGGCCCAAAAAGGGAGACTAAACTACTCCAAAATAGAGTCTGTAGTGCTAAAATGGGCCCTAGTCCACCCATATATGGGTCAAGCATCTCTTCTAACCCAAAACTACTTGTTTTCCACTTCTTTTAGCACTTCAAAGCCCAATATTTTTCTTTCGCTCCAAATCCACCACTAAATCATCAACTTTGACGAGCTTTCTCTACAAAAAGATAAAACAAGAATTAACTAGCAAATGCATATAGATTGGAGAAATTAAAATAATAAAAGTGCAAGAATATCTAGGGTTAACAACATAAATATGCACTTTTTAACCAGTTATCACACCCCCCAACTTACACTTTGCTAGTCCTCGAGCAAAGCCAAGGAAGCAAGAGATAAAATACAACTAACTAAATCCTCTTTCGCGGGATACACGATTGCATTTACCATATGCAATAAAGCTTTAAACCCCTAGGTTACCCTAGTGGACGAGTTATAGTCTCGTGAGGGTTTGCAGTGAATCTACCCACAAAATTCGACACCCCCCAACCTGAACACAATATACTCCACAATCAATAAAAATGAATCTTAATGAATGTATAACTGAGTTACAATCGAATCAAAGTAACAATTATGTCACTAAAAACAACCTGTGAATTTTTCAAGTGCTCATAAATGGATAGAATCAGTGTGCATAAAAGCAACAACCATAACAAGATGTCTAGGCAATGAAACTTTGTTTCAAATAGGCATTACTTTGACTCCAAATCTCACCAAAAGATATCACTCACAAATGAAGCTCATAAAGATGGGGTGCATATGTATACTCTCATACATGTGGATAGAATAACTGTTGAGTACAAATCAAATAATCCACATGCAAACATGAATGAAAGCACAACAAGAATAATATAGAGAGAATTCTAACCACTACGAAAATCAACTCCCAATGTCACATGATCACTACAATCATATCCTTAATCATCAACTACTACACCTTCGGGGTCGGCTAAGTCTTTGTTTCTGGTTGAAACGTAGGTCAAGGTCAAGGATAAAGCAGGGGTAAGTGAACAATAATCTCCATGTGATAAGCGAAGAAGCTAGAGTGAATAAACTGCAGTTTTCAAAACTCATCATCTCTCTTGAACAATGCAACATTACTCCCAAAATTTCAATAGAAGCATTCCCAAACTACCCACAACTTTTCTACTTGAGCAAACCAAAAAAAAAAAAGAAAAGGCAATGAAATATTTTTTGTTTTTTTCTTTTTTTTTCATCTTTTTTTTTTGTCATCTTTTTTTTTTTTTTGAAACTGAATAAAATTACAATAAAAGAAAAAAAAAGTACATATTCACTTCTCTACTTTCACAACACCAAATTCTCAAAGAAAAATCACCCAACTTCTTCATCCAAAGCGAGGCTACTGGCTATGAAAAGAAAGATATAATAATGAAGGCTCAACTTGGTTCCAATCCGGTAAATAATGTAAAGATGCAAGAAACAAACAAACAGGCTCAAAGTAGAAAGAGGGCCTAGTTTCATTCCCCAAAGGTAAGAAGTGTCATCCGACATTTGAACTGACTGACCTTAGACATGTGACAATGGCAACTGATAGAATGGCGATATGTAAACTGTATAACCCTCAAAATAAAGTTAAAGTTCAAATCTACATAACATGGGTTATAAGTCTCAGTAAATGCCATCATGATACTAGAGTCTCACAGTCTAACCATCAAATCATAGAGTCACAAGAGTAGCAACCCAATTTGTCTCCAATTATGAAAGTTAGGGAAAGACAAATCACTAACAGTGCACAACTATCACAATGATTCTCATGCAAACTCAGGAATACATGAATACGCTCAAAACAATAAAATTGTAATCACGAAGTATATTAAGCTCAAGTAGGCAAAATAATAGCAACTCCCCCCAACTTATTTGACACCTTGTCCTCAAGGGGACATGACAGCAAACAACATGAAATAGAACAAAAAGAAGTAAAGGGAAGGAGTGCCCTGGTTCAAGAGGGGAAAAACTTTAATTGCATGGCCTTTTGAAGCTTTTGGGCAACCCATGAATCCCTACAATAACAAACTAAACAATAAAAATCATTAAGGTCATAGAATCTAAATATTGGCATAACAAAACAAATTGGGAAAAGAGAATCAATATGTCAATAAGTGTCATTTTTTTTTTTTTTTTTTGCTTTTGTTGTTTTAAAAAAATGAAGAACAGAATAATAACAAAATAAACTAAAATAAATAATAATAAAAATAATAAATAAATAGAAAAAATAAAAATACAATAAACTAAACTAAACTAAAATAAAATAATAAAAAATAATAATAATAATAACAGAAAATAAAATAAAAATAAAATTAAAAAAAGGAAAAAAATAATAAAAATAAAAATAATAATAAAAATAAAAAAAATAAAAACTAAAAACAAAATACGAACAGAGGAATAATAAATAAAGAAATAAAAGGTTAGTGGCTAGGTTCCAGTTGGGGTGCAAAGAAACTCAAATCTAGGATGGCAGTGCAGATTCTGAAATTGGAAGAAATGAGATAATTGGGCATGAAAGGTTAGTGGTGCTTGTGTTTCTGCCTGCCAAAGCCGAACAATGAGTCTAGCAGATACAGGAACTGTAATGGCCCAAAGGGGGGGTGGGATGGAGCTATAGCTGGGGTTCTGTTGGGGGTTCGGGTCTGCGGCAGTGATGGAGGCAGTGGGTGTTGCGGTGGTGACGGCTAGTTAGGGGCGGCGGTGGCTATGGATGTGCGGTGGGTTAGGGGTTGCGGGTTCAGCGGGCGACGGCGGCGGAGAGGGGTGGGGTTCGTGTCACGCCCCGAATTTCTGCAAACCCGAGGCGCGACTGACGAGACAGAAATGAAATAAATAAAAGGACAAAAGTAATCAAATTCACTAAACACGCGTCCATTCTCATCAATACATAAAATAATATACAATGCATCGTTCATCGGTCATTCGGGCTTAAGCCCTTACATAACAAAATACAAGTCCTCATGGATCACAAATATATCACGTGCTTCGCCCTATCAGGGCATCACAGAGTCTCAAGTGGCTAGAGGATCCTCATCTGAAAAATGTTGCCCATGAATGGGTCAGCACAACTGCTGGTATGATGAAATGCTAATGCCAGAAATAAAGCTAAGGCGTGGCATGTGCAAAGTGTACATTTATTTCTAAATGACATTCAAGCATCGCAGTAATATATATATGAATAGTATGCGTGACACACCCATACATAACTCTATGCCACACCCATGTCTCGTTTACGGGCACTCCCCGATGGCTACGGAGTACCAATGCAATCGCCAATTTTGGGTTTTTCACCATAGGATCTACACCCTCATAATGCAAAGCACCACGTGCTTACCCACGCCATGTTCTCAAAGAATTCATCATATGCCAATATGCCAATGCAATCTCAATGAACAGGGATCTCAATAATATAACATGCTCTGACAATAATAAATAAATCACCAGTCAGTTTCATATACATGCATGTCTCATGTGTTCATACATCATAATTCATGTTCTTCACTTTATTAAACTTGCAAATAACACATAACATGTAAACAACCAATTCCAAATAATCAGGTAAACACATTACAAATAAACACATACAGCATCCCAGTTATTCACAAATATTCCTAACTTAACTTCATTTCTAACATTAGCAAAACACCATACCTGATGGGTCAGTCACAACCCAAGAAGAATGTGTACCATATGTAACTGAACTGATCAATGAAGATGCAAGAGATCAGATCTCCCTCTCCTGTCCTGTAAGTGTCCCTAAAAACATAAATTCCAACTCAGTCTATTTTCATTTGAATTTATGCTATTCATCAAATTTTATGTCTTTAAATTCATAGGTTTCTATTCTGCTAAATTAAACTCTACCATTGGTTCTAGGACGTTGAAGAAAATAAGTTTAGGTTCTCGTAGAACTCAATTCGGACACCGGGGTTCAAAAGGGCAAAATAGTCATTTTGTACTTTACACGTGTCCTTACATTTCGTGACCTCTTTTGACAAATCGGACTCCACGGTTGAGTCCGGAATGTTTGAGATAATAAAGTTTCACTATTTGTTTACCTAATTCGGAGTTCGTTTGACTGTACTTTAATTCAGGGGCATTTTGGTAATTTTAAAGGTTTCTATGGGTCTTTTATTTTTTCGGGATCCCGTCTCGTAAAATGGACCTCACCATTGGTCTCAGAATGGTCGAGATAGTCAAAATACACTAATGACTTGTCCCATTTGGACTCCGGGATATTTTTAAATATTTAATTAATTAAATTAATTAATTAATTAATTAATTAATTAATTAATAATTTATTAATATTTTATTCATGGGGGGTCAAACATAATTAATCAAAGTTCTGGGGTTCAAAATCAGATTTCTTAAAGTTCTGGGTTAAGGTTCAATTTTCAAAAGGTTCAAGGTCAAAATTGTAATTAATCAAAATTTACTATTCCCAATTCGGTTACCCAAACAGGGACTTATCCAGAACAGGGATAGGATATCCCTGTTCCTATTTCAATTTAAATTTTTGATTTCTTAAGCCCGTAACCAAACAGACCCGATCCCTTTTTAATTTAAAACATCAGCGCGACACCTGGCAGGGCGGTTCAGCCCCGCCCGAACCAGACCCGACCCGGACCCGGAACCCGACCCGGTCACCCCCCTTTCTTCCCCGACTTTCCGGCGAAGTAGCAGTAGGGTTCCGGCGATTTCTCCGGCGTTGGCGACCGATCTCCGGCGAGTTTTTCAAGTTTTTAAAATGCTATTCTCTAGGGTTTTTCGCGTAGGTTCCATATCCACCCTCCATTTCCCTCCAAACCTTCCCCATCTCCACGAAATAGAGGGTCAATCCCTCGGTCAAAACTCCGGCCAACTCATTTTTCTCCATTTTCCTTCGCTGGTTTTGGTTGATTCCAACTCCAAATGATTTCTACACTTTAGGGGGTTACTTTCCTATCACCCACATCTAATTTAACACATGAAATATCAAACCAATCCCCCATGGCCGTAGCTTGTGACCCACTTTTCTCTCTCATCTCTCAACTATTTCGGTTGGTTTCTTTTGCATTCTTTTCCATTTTCCACATGCTATAAGACTCAAGAATTTAAATCTAATTAATATATCACAAAACAGATCATGTATGAGTGAGATTTGCTAGAGAGAGAAAGTAAATGGGTTGAGGTGTTTACCTCAACAATGGTGTCTCCTCTTTGCCTTGTCTTTGCTTCTTAGCCTCTATTTCCCCTTCTTATCTCCTCTACCTTTCTTTCTCTTTTCTTTTTCTCCAACCGACACACACAATTACATATATAAAGTCCATTCTCTCTCCCTATCATTTCTCTCTCTCTCTCCCTAAGACTAAACCTAACCTCACTGCTCAGAACTGCCCCTCCCTTGCGCTGAATTCTCCCTCCACACTCCACCAGCCACTGCCTGCCACACCACTCCCCATTGAGTGTGTAACACTCAACACATGCACACACACTCACACACAGTCGTGTACAACACACACACACACACACACATCTGTTATATATATATATATACATATATATTTACACATTTAAATACACACACTCACATGTACACACATATACACACTAAATAATTTAAATTATATATATATATATACATACATCCATGTATATATTATACACATTACATACTTACATTCATCCATAATAATAATAATAATAATAATATTAACAAAGAAAAATAAAAAAAAAATTCCATGTCATAACAGTTCGGCTTTGTGTTTGGGGTTGTCGGCGTGGATGGTGGTGACGACGATGATGGGTTGCAGTGGTGGTGACGGTGGTCGCGGCTGAGAGAGGGGGCTGGTGGTTCGTGATGGTTGTGGGTGATGGCAGAGGGTTAGAGAAAGAGAGATGGGTGGTGGCGTGGTTTGTAGGGGGTGCGTGATTGGGGTGGTGCTGCGACAGTGATTGAGTAGTGGCTGTGGTGGTGCTGGGTTGTAGAGAGAGAGGGATGGTGACGGTGGCGCGATGGCAAATGGCAGATGGATAAGGGTTGTGGTGAGTTGCGGTGGTGATGGCAGATGCTGGGTATGGTAGAGATGGAGATGATGGGTGTTGCAGCTGAGGGCGGTGGTGATGGTAGAGAGAGATGAGGGGTGTAAGTTTTTTTTTTTATTTCTTTTTTTTTTCATTCTTTTGAATATTGAATTTTTTATTTTTTGATTTTTTTTTTGTTTTGTGTGACACAATTAAAAGTGCTCAAGCTTTTTGAGAAAAGCTTGAGCTTTTTGGGACAGAACCTTGAGAGTTTTGAGGGAAGAAAAAGAGCTCGAGCTTTTCTTGGAGTGCTCGAGCTTTTCAGGGTAGAATGTTGAACCAATTTTTGACGAAAAAGTGCTCGAGCTTTCTGGACCAGAAACGTTTGGAAAAAAAAAAAGAGAAAATGCTCGAGCTTTTCTGAAATTGCTTGAGCTTTTTAGTCCAGAAAACAAAAATGACTAAAGAGAAACCCCCCCCTATTTTTTTTTAAAACAATAAGAATAAAATAAATACTAAACACCTACAAAACAATAAAAATAAAACTCAATTAAAAACAACAAAAAAAACAAAAAAAAATTAAAATTGGGTTTCCTCCCAAAAGAAGAGCTAAGTTTAATGTCTTCAGCCAGACACAGCAAGAGGAGAAAAATATCAATCAATATAAACTGGGTCTTCAAGACCAATCTCCTCAATCAAACTCCCTTCCTCCACATCCTCAATAAACAATTTCAACCTTTGGCCATTAACTTTAAAAGTTTGGCCACTCCGAGGGTTATGAATTTCTACCGCACCATGAGACCAAGATTGAACAACCACATATGGACCATCCCATCTAGATCGCAACTTCTCAGGAAACAACCGTAACTTAGAGTTAAATAACCACACTTTTTGACCGGGCTCAAAGGACTTACGATTAATGTGAGAATCATGGAATGCCTTAGTCCGAGCCTTGTAAATGCGGGAACTCTCATATGCATCGTTCCTAAGCTCCTCTAAATAAATATGGTGCATACAAATAGATGGATCAATCCTTTTTAAATCGGCTAGGGACCAACCTATCGCACCCTTGTGCTCTCTAAGAACCTCAAGAAGACGGCACTCTTGCTCACTTGGAAGATTAGAAGCAATGATAATAGGGAGAGTGTCATCGGGTCCTGAAGAATGAATACTTAAGAGTAGCCGGGAGTGGCTTCAACTCAAGCTTTGGAGGAACCTATAAAGATGGAGGAGCAGGAGTGCTCGCAAGATTAGGTAGGGGTTCCGGTCTAGACTTCCAAGGAGGATAGTCTATGAAAAGAGAATAGTCAAGCAATGAATTGACTTCTGCAATAGAAGCATCAATATTGAAAGCATCACTATCAAAGTAAGTCAAACATCTCTCCAAAGGATCCTCAATCAAGATTTGAGGGAGAGATTCCTCAACTATCCCATCAATCACATCCACTGAAAAACAATCCTCCTCATGTGGAGGTTGTTGTGAAGTATTGAAGACATTGAGCCTCACAGTCATATTCCCAAAAGAAATATCCATCACTCCAGTTCGACAATTAATACATGCATGAGCAGTAGCTAAGAAGGGTTGACCTAAGATGACGGGAATCTGACGCTTAGGGTCATGAGCAGGCTCCATGTCTAAAACTAAGAAATCAACTGGGAAGTAGAATTTGTCTACTTTCACTAGAACATCCTTAATGATCCCACGAGGTATCTTGACGGATCTGTCAGCTAATTACAAAGACACAGTCGTAGGCTTCAACTCACCTAACCTAAATTGCTTATAGACAGAGTATGACAATAAATTGACACTTGCCCCCAAGTTAAGGAGCGCCCTCTCTATGATGTGATTACCTATAACACAAGAAATTGTGGGGGCTCCTAGGATCTTTGAACTTAGGTGTAGTTTGGTGCTAGAGAATCGAGCTCACTTGCTCTGTCAAAAAGACCTTCTTTGATACATGAGTTTTAGCCTTTCGCTTTTGAGTGCAAAGGTCTTTCAAGAATTTGGCATAGGAGGGAATTTGCTTGACTGCATCAAGAAGTGGCAAGTTAATCTTAACTTGCTTAAAAATCTCAAGCATATCCTCCATATTTGCACCCTTTTTCCCAAAAGGAGAAGGGTCGGCCAAGCAGGACGGGTAAGGGGCCTTCGACACATAGGGTGCCACAGGAACACTCAAAGGATCACTTGGGGATGAAGAATCCCCTTTCTGTAAATTTTCATTCTTAGCTTCATCCTTTTTAGAAGAACTTGGCAATTCACCCTCAACCTTATACTCAACTTTGTTATCTACCACTCTCCCACTTCTAAGAGTAGTTACGGCCTTAGCTTGCTCATGGTATTGATCATTAGGGTTAGAAGACTCTACTCCATATTGGCCTTTAGTGTTGTTCACCGGTTGACTTAGTAAACGTCCCTCATCTCTTCTACTCATAGCTTGTGCTAGTTGTCCCATTTGGGATTCTAGCTTCGAGATGGATTGAGTGTGTGAGTGGAGCAATTGAGTGTTAGACTGATGATTTGACTCTAAAGCTTGCAAAGCACTCAACACCTTGTCCTCAAAAGCTGAATTTCTAGGGGGAGGAGGTGGTTGTTGATATTGTTGAGGAGGAGGACGGTAGGACGATGATGGAAAAGAATTAGGCATGTTTGGCCTTGAATTTTGTGAGAATGGAGGATTTGAGGCTTGAGGCCTCCAAGAAAAATTTGGATGTTTTCTCCATCCCGGGTTGTAATGGTTAGAATATGGATCATTACCCGGTTTGGAAAAACCTTGAAGAGCATTAACTTGCTTTTTCACAAACTCTGGATATTGCGGGGCTAAGGGACAGTCTAACACATAATGAGTTGGGCATGAACATAAAGCACACACCTCTTGAGTGGCAGGAACAGAAGTAGAAACTTGTCCCCTAGCCAAAACTTGGTCTAATTTCCTAGACAACGCCGCAACTTGCTCTTGGACATCCACAGCTTGTCCAACTTCATAAATGCCACCTCTTTTAGGGACACTTAAGGAGGTGGGTGGAGCTCTTCGACTTGCTGAGGCATGGTGCTGTGAATTCTCACTAAGGGTCTTAAAAAGATCCCATGCCTCATCCTGATTCTTGTTGAGGAAAGTCCCTCCACAAGCAGAGTCAATCATTTGACGGTTTTGTTCTGTGATACCGTCATAAAAACTCTGTACCAGCTGCCAACGCATGATATCATGATGGGGACACTTCCTATGAAGGTCCAAAAATCTCTCCCAAGCTTCATGAAAAGACTCGCCATCGAGTTGAGTAAAATTTGTGATGGCTCTTCTCATATCATTAGCTTTTGCCTATAGGAAAGTATTTTTTTAAAAACTCTTGTTGGAGTTGAGTGCAAGTTGTTATGGAATTTGTAGGCAAAAACCCGAGCCATTGTTTGGCTTTATCTTTCAATGAAAAAGGGAACAACCTTAACTTAAGAGCATTCTCACTTAGATTTTGTACATTGACAGTGGTGCAAAGCTCTAAAAATTCATTCAGATGTTGGTATGGGTCCTCATTTGATTTCTCATAAAAAGATGGTAACATCTGAA
The DNA here is from genome assembly GCA_008638375.1 of Nyssa sinensis. NCBI lineage: Eukaryota > Viridiplantae > Streptophyta > Magnoliopsida > Cornales > Nyssaceae > Nyssa > Nyssa sinensis. The sequence goes on from CM018034.1 coordinate 17,362,613, forward strand.
TGGTTTGAGGTCTAATTTCATAATACCCAGTTACAGTAGGCATTTGAATACATGAAGGGTTGGTATATGTTGTTGGAACAAAATGAGCCTTAAGAGGACTGTGGTTGTTGTTGTCCACCATTATCAGCCATGTCTATAGAAATAGGGTTTCCTAAAACTTCAGATTTAATGGACAAACCATGAAAAACTCTCAAAGATCTTTCTAGCTCAAGGTCTAGTTTTTCTAAGTCTGGGTTGCACGAACGGCGACCGAACATAAAATAAATAAACCTGTCCAATCAAATATACCAATTGTAGCAAAAATAAAATGCAAAAAGAAGGGAAAGATTTCACCGTGATAGATTGCAAAGCAGGTAGAATTTTTCTTTTTTTTTTTTTTTTTTCAACCTGTGTTTGCTCCAATCGACTCCGCTTCTTTTTAGCTTTTTATAATTGCTGCACACCAAAAACAAAGAAAAAGAATAATAGCAGAAAATAAAGAATTAAAATAAAAATCAACTACTAAATTTTTTTAACAATTTAACAGTCCCCGACAACGGCGCCAAAAATTGATCTGTCGTGGAAATTAATCAAATTACCAAACTAAACTACTAGTATAGTAGAGAAGTAAGGGTCGAACCCACAGAGACTGTTAATTGTTTAAAAACCAAAGTTGAGATTAACTTTAATTCAAATTCACAAGAGGTGATTGTTTGTTGATTCTTTTCTAAAATTAAATAAGAACTCTAATTAAAGCAAATATTTAACTGAATTAATGATGAATCAAATTAAAAGAGGATTCCTAGGGTGTTGAATCCACCACTAATCTTGTAACTAGCTTCAATTGTATTAATTCTTGGGCAATTAAATTTGGATGTAAAAGATGTATTTTGGCTACAAGCCTCAATACAATCATCAAGAAAATCACGCACCAAAACCCTAAGCACTAATCATCTTTGGTCAACACAAATTGTCTACGCTAATTCTAAGGTCATAGTCACAATTTGTTTTCCCTGAGTTATGACTCGTCCTACGGTTTTGATGTATGTACACATATTACTAATGTATAACCACATAAACAAAATCACAGAAATTGATTACGTGAAACTACATAATACGATCAATGTTTTAATAAAATCCTAACGTCATACAATCAACATCCAAGATTAATTAACCCAAAAATAAAATACAAAGAAACAATATTACTTGACTAGGGTTTCATCTAAACCCTAGGAATGAGATAGACTTAGCCCATGATAGTGGAAGAGGAGACCACCATAGCCATGGAGTTCTTCATCTTCTTCTTTTGAGTCGTCGTCTTCTCTCTTCGTCGTTCTGTCTAGATCCCCAAGACGGCCTCCTCCAAAACTCCTCCTTCCCTCTACAAAACCCTACTTCTCAATATTTTTCCCTTTTTCCAAAAATACCCCCACAAAATAAGAATTAGGAAAAATAATATAAAATCTCGTAATTAGACATTAAGAGCCTAAAAAGGGAGGCTAAACTACTCCAAAATAGAGTCTGTAGTGCTAAAATGGGCCCTAGTCCACCCATATACGGGTCAAGCATCTCTTCTAACCCAAAACTACTTGTTTTCCACTTCTTTTAGCACTTCAAAGCCCAATATTTTTCTTTTGCTCCAAATCTACCACTAAATCATCAACTTTGACGAGCTTTCTCTACAAAAAGACAAAACAAGAATTAACTAGCAAATGCATATAGATTGGAGAAATTAAAATAATAAAAGTGAAAGAATATCTAGGGTTAACAACATAAATATGCACTTTTTAACCAGTTATCAGGAATTCAAAATTAAGCATTTCTAAGATGATATATCAAACAATTAGTTCCATACTGTTTATATAATAACTTTTACAATGAAGAAAAAATTATATAATACCTTTTACAATGAAGAAAATAATAAATAATCAATCAGTGCTGTTGGATTGTCCCTAGCGTTAATCTCACATCGTCTTTGCACAGCCCACCTGCGCAATATATAAGGACCCTCTCTACCTCTCTTTAACACCTGGGTTTTAAGGATGAGCTAATTGGAAGTTGGGCCTCCAAATTTCAATATGGTATTAGAGCCAGGTTGGGCTTTTACCTTAGCCTATCCCAACAGCCAGTTCTGTTGGACGTTGCCACAACCAGTCTTGTAGGCCGCTGAGGTCAAGGGGGTGTGTTGGATTGTCCTCAGCGTTAATCGCACATCGCCTTTGCACAGCCCACCTGCGCAATATATAAGGACCCTCTCTACCTCTCCTTAACACCTAGGTTTTAAGGATGAGCTAATTGGGAGTTGGGCCTCCAAATTTTCAATATGGTATCAGAGCCAGGTTGGGCTTTTACCTCAGCCTATCCCAATAGCCAGTTCTGTTGGACGTTGCCACAACCAGTCTTGTAGGCCGCTGAGGTCAAGGGGGTGTGTTGGATTGTCCTCAGCGTTAATCTCACATCGCCTTTGCACAGCCCACCTACGCAATATATAAGGACCCTCTCTACCTCTCCTTAACACCTGAGTTTTAAGAATAACTAATTGAGAGTTGGGCCTCCAAATTTCAATAAGTGCAATCATACTTTACATCTTTAGAAGGGAATCCTTCAGCGGTGAATTTACTGCTTCAAGCTTCATTGACAAGAACTACAACATCCAATTTATAGAGAGTAAACAAATAGTCTCAACACAGTAAAGGAAAATGTCAAAGAATGGCAATAAAAATTGAAGGATAAGGGTTGTTACCTCAACTTGATGTTGTAGTGACTGGATGTAATTAATTATCTCATCACGCACAAGTGCTTTCCCAATAACCTGATCATGAGAATACAATCTACGGGATGAATATCACGTGCGGGCTTACTCTGTTGTCCATGCTAAATGGAAGCAGGCAACTAAATGGGAGTTAGAAATGCATATATAAAAGAGAGGTTTTCAAACACTGGATGCAAGTGAATTATGCTTTTTTAATTTAGTTTGAAAAACAACTTCAGTTTGTTATCCGGCCCCATTAGATGTCCCATTCCAAGGAATGTTTCTGTATTCTTGGTTGTCTTACTCTTTCAGACAAGGAATTACGGAGGAAACCAAATTAAAATATTACAATTTACATGGGTATGTACAGTTAAATTATTTTGCAGTATTGTCATAGTATGGTTGATAAGGCATGGGGTATTGGGTTTAGTACTTTTCTACCAAACAAAAGAGAAAATAGTGTAATGAATTCATATCTACCAAACATTCGTAGATTTGTTGAAAACTTGCACCAATTGTTGATGCTGATTCATTATCAGTCTCGCCAATCGTATACTCGTAGATTTGTTGAAATTTTTTTAATCTTTATTATGAACATATAATTGTTCTTTCACTGTGGCAAGATGGGCTGTATAATCAGGCAGGGCTGTGTCCTAGGATGGAAATGGATGGAAAGTTCAATATTGACATCTTCTTTGTTTGGTCTCTTAAGTTCACCAACTATTGGAATAATTTAACAATATCATTCTTAGGCCATTTTTAATGATTATTCAAATTTTTACTTAAATTTAAATAAATATATTTGATATTAAACTCTTCAATGGTTATTAGAAATTTTACTTAATTAAATCTTTTAAAAATTCTCATCTTATCTCAAAAATTTTCTATTATGTCTTAAAAGTTTTAAATTTGGCTTTCAATAGTTGTTAGAGTTTATGAATAATATTTTGTAAATTTGAATATTAATTTAAATAAAAATTAATTTGATATGAATTTGAACATAGGATTAAAGAGATTTTTTAAAATTTTTTACTCAAATTGAAGTTTGTTCAGTTTGATATGAGTTTTGAATAACAATTGAAGATTCCCTAATGCAGCTGAAGTTGGGTGAAAAAAAAGGGTGAACTAAACCAAAGTTCGTGAGCAACAACCTTACGACACGTTGTTACTCCATAGTAACCACCACTTCATACCAAATCCAGACAGCCATAATTGCAAGTTAATTTAATAAAGTAAATTTATTTACAACCATGGTTCTATATAGCAGCTATACACATTCCCTGTTAAACACTTGAGCTCCAAAAAAAAAAAAAAGTATTTTAATAGCAAAAAGTGTGTTTTATGGAGTGTAAATATAGTGGTATATATAAGAGAAAAACTGACAGAAACTTGAGTTTTCTATGACTCGATGGAAAACTGTTATTAATGTTTGAAGTGTCTCCGAAAAATAACATGAAAAGCTGGCGTGCATCCTGGTATAGGAAATTTTTTTGAATGGATCTTGTACAGTGGTAGGTGAATTGATAGACAATTGAATAAAAATAAAGGAAAGAAAGAAAGAAAAAGAAAATTAAAAAGATGTAATGATCGAAAAATAATGTTATATGTTTTGTCTCATTAAGTGTGCAAAATAACGGTGAATTGATTGATTTAGTGAATATAATCAGATCAAGATGGACTTTGCAGATGCTCCTAAAACTGTTTTCCTAACTCTCTTTGGCGATTTTTATTATACTGTGATACTCTTTGAATTGAAAAATGTTAAGAGCAACCTATCAAAGGGCTATCACTTAAGTTACATTTGGTACGCTGTAATAGAATAGGACAGAAATGAAATAGTATCAGGAATAGAATAGAGTATGAATAGAATGAGAATAATTATTCCATTCTTTTGTTTGACTGAATACCTAGTAATTGAATGATAATTTCATTCCTGTGTTTGGTTTGAACCATCAAATTGTTGGAATGGAATGAGAATAATTAATTCCATTCTTTTGTTTGGATACCCAATAATGAAAAAAACGTTCAATCTACATTTTTTCTATTGTCAAAAAAATATATTTATTGGAAAAAAAAAATCAACCTGCATTTGTTTTATTGGCAAAAAAAAAAAAAGTTAATTCAACCTTGCATTAGTTTTATTAGCAAAAAAAAAAAAAAAAACATATATAGTTGTCTTGGTTTCACCTACAAGTTAACTTCTTATAATTAATATTTAATAAATTAGTAATATTTATAAATTAATAAAATTTTAAGAAATATAATTAGTTTTATGATAAATAATTAATAATTATATTACTTAATAATTAATATTTTTTAAAAACATATCTTTTATAATATTAATTATTAAAAAAATTAAAATAATTATACATATATTTATATATATCCAAGATGTAATATTTTTGGCAAATATATTTGTAATTTTATTTAAATTAGAGTTAAATGTATTGTAATTCATCTACATGTATAAAATATTTTTTTATTAATAAAAGTATAAGAAAATTTATAATTATTAATTCTAATAATTAATAAATTTTTCATCTACCAAGTTTATTAATTATAAGAAAGTTGACTGTACTTGTGGTCGTGGGCTGTAGAGATGGATGATCATTCCGTTAGGAAAGGAATGGGCATTCCTTAGGTTTTGTCAAGGAATGCTTATTCCTGTGCTAAGTGGAATAGCCATTCCGAACGGAATGGACATTCCATCATGTTTAAGCATACCAAACGCAGAAATGGAATGGGGGCAGGAATGCTCATTCCATTCCTACCTCCATTCCTGCATACCAAACGAGCCCGTAGATGTTCCGTGATATGTGTTAGATGTAACACTATTATAGACCATAACATTGGTATATAATTAAGGTTAATGTATAGAGTATAGTTTAGGGTATAATCTCAGCATATTCCTCTTTCCTTTCTTATCTTTACCTTATATACTTTCTAGTTACCTTATATAGCTCCCCAGCTCTCCTATATAAAGAGCTCATTCATTGTTGTAATACACACAACATATATATATATATATATATATATATATATATACACATCTACCTCCTCTTTCATATGGTATCAGAGCTTCTATGATCATTGGCCCTTCATTGTGAGTATTACCCCTCCTCTAATTGCTGCCATCATTCCACCACTATTCCTCTCCTCCATTACCAAAAGAGGATCTGTCCGCCCTCTTCTAATTACCACCAAACATATCAACCTTCCCACAGAAACTACCCTTGAAGAATAACCTACCCAAATCATCTAACCAGAACCTCAAAAACCCTCACATGCGCCCTCACGCGCCTCTAGAAGTTAATTCCCAGCCTACTTATGCTCCCACGTGCCGCCAGCGTCTCCCATGCACCTGCTTGCTGGATTTTTCAGCCATGTCAACTCTTCACGCCACGTCATCATGCCACGCCAATTACACGTCACCAATTGCTGGGCCCCACCACCTGCCACGACATCAAACAAGTTCAACACTAGCCACGCCAGCAATTTGGTCCCACCATCTGCCACGTCACACTAACATGTGTTGCACGTCACTTGCCACGTCAACCAATTTGGTTCACTTCTGCCACATCATCTTGCCACATGTCGCCACGTCAGCCCTAGGGTTCACTGCTGGTTCACGCTTGAATCGGTTCACTATGCCTCATCTTCACACGACTGGTTCACTTCTTTTTTGACCAGTTTAGAACCAGTTCAGACCGATTCCTAGCCAATTTAGACCTTTTGAATCCATTTTTGGGCTCTATTTTGATCAATTTGGTCCGTACAATCCTCTATTGTGACCTTTTTACCCTTTTTTTTTTTAAAATAGCTATGGAACGTCCTCATGCCTCCCAACCCATCACCGTCACTCTAGATGGTTCAAATTACATTCCTTGGGCACAAGACATGTCTAGTTTTCTTCGAGGATGCAAGTTGTGGCGCTACATCACTGGCAATCTCACTGAACCTCAACAAGGTAAGGAAGAGGCTGATGACAAATTTCTCGAACAAATTGACAATTGGGATAGCAAAAATCACCAGATCATCACGTGGTTTCGCAATACCGCAATATCTTCTATCAACCTTCAGTTTGGTCATTTTTCATCTACCAAATCGGTTTGAGATTTCTTAGCAGCCCGTTACACCACTATTGGTCTTGCTTACCAATATCAACTTCTCAGCTCTCTTCATCGTACACGAAAAGAATCCGGCTAATCTGTTAATGATTTCATGTCCCAAATGTATGCCTTTTGGGATCAATTGACACCATCAAAACCCACATGGCACTGTAATTTAGATGCTGAACAATTTGCTACCTACCGTGATCAACGATGCTTGATTCATTTTCTTATGGCTCTTAATAACCACTTTGAGCCGATTCGAGTGTCCTTGCTTCACCGCACTCCTCTTCCTACTCTCGAGAAAGCCATCTCTGAACTGCTCTTTGAAGAAACTCATCTTGGTCTCCTCAAGCCCTCTTCAACAGATACCACACTTGTTGTCTTTCGGCCTCCTTCACACAAGAGTAGTTCATCTCCTCAAAAATTTTGCAAGTATTGTCGTCTCTCTGGCCATGTTCTCATTGACTGCCTTACAAGAGTATGCCGATTCTGCCAGAAACTGGGACTTGGACACTATCAGGATGATTGTCACAAAAATTTGAATCGTCAGTCCCGCGGCAATTGGCCTAAGGGCCGAACTGGAAACCCATCCAAACTAAGCTCTGCTTCTTCTTCTATCGCTACTGCTGCCTGAAGGATCTACTCTATTTGAGTCTTCTTCTGCATCCTTCTCTGTTGCCAACCTTGAAGCAATCCTCGAACAAGTTCTTGCACCTTCAACATCCATTGCTATGTCTGCCACTTCTAGTAAGTCTTCTTGGTATTTTGATTCCACATGCATCAATCATATGACCTCCAACCCTAGTATTTTGACTTTTACAACTCTTGGTTCCCATATTCTCAAAATTCACATTGCAGATGACTCATATATGTCTATTAGTCATATTGGTGAGGTCTCCACATCCCATACATTCCTTCCTAGCACCTATCTTATACCAAATCTAACCCTCAATCTTATATCTGTTGGTCAATTATGTGATCTTGGACTCACTATTTTTTTCTCTTCTTCTGGTTGTTGTGTGTATGATCCACAGACAAGGAAGACCATTGGGGTAGGTCATAAGGTTGGACGCTTGTTTGAGCTCATCCATCTCCGTATTCCCTCTTAGCTCACTTATCCATTTTCCTCTACAGCCTCTATCTCCATGGTTTCCCCTATCACGCTTTGGCACTCCCGGTTGGGTCATGTCTCTTCTAACCGTCTACAAACTTTAATTTCTAGTGGATTGCTAAAATCTGTCAAAAATGAAAACATTGATTTTTTTTCCTATCAGCTTGCCAAACAACCTACTTTGTCATTTAATAAAAGCGATTCCATTTCTGCTACTCTTTTTGATTTGATTCACTCTAATATTTGGGGACCTTCTCCTCATTCTACCATGGGAGGATCCATATACTTTGTCATTTTTATTGATGATTATTCTCGTTTTACTTGGATTTATCTCATGAAACATCGCTCAGAGTTACCTCAAATCTACTTTGACTTTGCCCGCATGATAAAAACTCAGTTTTCTTGTTCCATTAAAGTCTTCCGCACTGACAATGCCATCGAATATAAAGATTCTGGTTTGTTACATACTCTTCGTCAACATGGTACTCTTCCTCATCGTTCCTGCCCTGGCACTTCTCAACAAAATGGTCGTGCTGAACGCAAATATAGACATATTCTGGACACTGTTCGGGCACTTCTTATCTCTGTCTCATGCCTTGAACGTTTTTGGGGAGAGGTTGCTCTTACTGCCATTTATACTATCAACCGCCTCCCCTTCCCTATCATCTATATGAATGCCTTTATGGTGTTTCTTCTGACTATAGTCTTCTTCGTATTTTTGGTTGCCCTTGTTTTGTTCTACTCCAACTACATGAGCACTCTAAGTTGGAACCCCGAGCTCGTCTCTGTTGTTTCTTGCGTTATGGAATTGAACATAAAGGCTACAGATGTTGGGATCCCTACTCCAAGAGACTTCGCATTTCTCGTTATATTATCTTTTGGGAGCACAAGATGTTCTTCTCTATCTCTCCCTTTCACATATCCTCCCCACCAACATCTTTATTCTTTACTGATTCCTCTATTGATTTATTTCCTAATGAGCCTTCTAAGCTTCTACCTGTAGGTTCTCTTGAGACATCTACTCTGTTTGATGATCCTGCCATTGCAACTGACTCATCAGCCATTGACACCGATCCACCAGCCATTGCCACTGGTTCACCTACCTCCAGCTCATCCTTTGATATCTCTACTATGGGTCCTCCACCTCGTCGTTCCATACGGGTAAGGGAACCACCTACTTGTCTTCGTGACTATCATTATTTTTCTACCATTCTTTCCCATCATGAGCCTCAATCTTATCGTGAGGCCAGTTCTAACCCTCTTTGGCAGTAAGCAATGAGAGAAGAATTGCAGGCACTCGAGAAAACACATACTTGGGACCTTGTCGATCTACCTCCTAACAAAACGGCTATGGGTTGCAAGCGGGTTTACAAAATTAAAACTCACTCCGATGGTTCTATTGACAGATACAAGGCTCGTCTCGTGGCCAAAGACTTTACCCAAGAATATGGAATTGACTATGAAGAGACCTTTGCCTCTATTGCCCGTCTCACCTTTGTACGTAGTTTACTCGCAGTAGCTACTGTTCGCAAAGGGGGTTTATTTCAAATAAATATGAAAAATGCCTTCTTGAATGGCGAACTTATAGAAGACGTCTTTATGCAACCCCCTCCTAGATACAAACGTCCTCCTCGCAAAGTTTGCAAAGCTTTGTCGTGCTCTCTATGGACTTAAACAGGCTCCCCATGCTTGGTTTGCCAAGTTTAGCTCTATTATTGGAGACTTTGGTTTCACTTCCAGTTCTCATGATTCTGCTCTCTTTCTCTGCAAGTTTGCTCGTGGGTCTATCCTATTACTTTTTTATGTTGATGACATGATCATTACTATCAATGATCTCACTGGCATGACCGATTTAAAACAGTTCCTCAGTCAACATTTTGAAATGAAGGATCTTGGAACTCTCAGTTGTTTTCTCAGCCTCGAGATTTCCTCTGATCTTGACGGTTAATACCTTTCTTAAGCAAAATATGCTTCAGATCTCCTTGCTCGTGCCGGGCTCACTAACAGCAAGACTGCTCCTACCCCTCTTGAGCCCAATACTCGACTCACCCCATTGGATGGCGTCCTGTTCACCGATACCACTTTATATAGCCAGTTGGTTAGGAGTCTTGTCTATCTTACTGTTACTCGGCCTGACATTGCTCATGTTGTTCATATTGTGAGTCAGTTCCTATCTGCTCCTCGCTCCACTCACTATGTAGTCGTCCTTTGTATTTTTCGCTATGTTAAGGAAACGATGTTCCCTGGCCTTTACTTTTCTGCTCACTCATCCCTTGATTTATGTGCCTACTCTGATGCTGATTGGGCATGGGATCCCACCGATCGTCGTTCTACCACTGGTTTCTGTTTCTTTCTTAGTACTTCTCTCATCTCTTGGCGTAGCAAGAAACAGATTGTCATTGCCAGATCAAGCACTGAAGCGGAATATCGTGCTCTTGCAGATGCCACCTAGGAGCTTCTTTGGCTTCGTTGGTTACTTGAAGACATAGGTATGCCTCACACCTCTGCTACCACTCTTCATTGTGACAACTAGAGTGCTATCCAAATTGCTCACAATGATGTCTTTCATGAGTGTACCAAGCATATCGAGATTGATTGTCACTTTATTCGGCAACACATTTTCTGTGGCACTGTTCATCTTCTTCTGATCTCCTCCGCTGATAAAGTCATTGATATTTTCACCAAAGCTTATCCTCCTAGGCGTCTTCAAGATTTAGTTTCCAAACTAAAGTTGATTTTTGTTCTACCATCTTGAGTTTGACGTGGGATGTTAGATGTAACACTATTATAGACCATAACATTGGTATATAATTAGGGTTAATGTATAGGGTATAGTTTAGGGTATAATTTTAGCATATTCCTCTTTCTTTTCTTGTCTCTACCTTATATACTTTCTAGTTACCTTGTATAGCTCCCCAGCTCTCCTATATAAAGAGCTCATTCATTGTTGTAATACATACAACATATATATATTCAATATATATATATATATATCTACCTCCTCTTTCACAATATGTTCCACAAAAACTTGAAGTTTTATATAGGCGATATTGAGAAAGGTCTTTGAGAGGTAAAGGCAGTTTAAATTCAAGCTCAACCCTCTAAAGTGTACCATTGGAGCTACAACGGAATTTTGTTTGGGCTGCATAGTTCACAGGTAAGGGATCAATGCAAACCTCTCCAAGGTTGAACGAATCAAGAATATGCCAAGGCTAATTTTCCAACAACTACAAAACTTTTGGGAAAGATTAACAATTTCAGAAGGTTCATTCCAGCCTTAGCAGAGATCACCCAGTCCTTCAATTCTTTATTGAAAGCAAAGGCCTCATTTCAATGGAAAATTAACTATTTCAAAAGTTGTTGTTGAACACAATAAAAACCTTGCTCAGTTTCCAAATGGGAACTTTAAGCCTCACTGAGAAGATCTCCCAAGAGACGATTTCAAAGTTTCCCTCACAGAATACTCAACAAAAATATGTACTTTGAGCTTTGATGGTTGGCTCTTCCATTGCTTCAGGAGGACAAGTATGAATTGTCCCAATTTTAGAAAGTGGACAAAATGTAAATTTGTTAATGCGGTATGGAAAGGTGAAGAAGAATTGAACGCTTTGAATTCTTTAAAAACCAAGTAACATGGGAACTTCTCATCCAACAAGAAAAACAAATTCTCTAAAATTTGTAATTAAATATTATTAATTAAAAAACTTAACCATATAGACTTATTATTTCATATTTATAGAGTTAGAATACTACTATTTTGATTAAGAAACCATAACTCTTATTTCTATCCTAATCCTAAAATAATAAATATTACTAATTCGATTAGGAAACTACTAAATCCTATATTAATCTTAATAAAACTAGGAAACTAGATAAATTAAAATTGAAAACTAAGCAATCCTAATAAAACATTCAAAAAAATTCTTAATTTTAGGGTACCATATTTTTCCTACATCAGTATCTCCACTTGAAAATAATTTGTTCTCGAGTTAACTGGATGTACGTGACCACAAACTCGTCCATAACCCGATAAAAATAATTGAATATTTTCAAGAATAATTAAATATTCAAGGATTTCTTCTACCACATCTTTCAAGAACAATTGAATATTTTTAAATTTAGACCATTTTTTTAATAATAACAATGCTCCCGTAATAAAACATAAATTATCTTCTTGATCCACTACAAATTCAATCTTATTATAAGCATTAAAATCATCTTTTACGATTTCAGGTTTAGTTGCATCTTTAATGTTGACAACTTCAATGAAATTTTCTTGCTTCTCTATAACAACTTATTCTTCCTGCATAATAAAATTTTTAGTCTATTCTTCTTCTTTATTATCTGCACCAACTGTTTCAACAATATCAATAGAAATAAATTCAACTTTTTTTCTTCCAACTCCTTGTGATCATCATGAAGGAATGAAATAACTTGATATGCACTTTCACGGACAAGAAAGTCTTTTACAAGGAAGTGGACATTTTTCAACGGTTCAATATCTACAATCTTATTAGTTGAAATTGCCTTTAACAATTACAGATTTTGCTTGTACTTTTCCTTGATGCGAAGAATAGGTTTTGGAGCTCTTTCTTTTTTCTCAACAATATATTCTTGATGCGGAGGATACCGTTAGGATATCACTCAAGGTCCCAAAGTGTGAATTTAGTTTGGAAAGGGGGGGGGGAGTTGAATAGGTTGGTTCTAGAATAAACTCTTCTCCAATATTAATTTCAATTCTTGTCGACAACAACAAAATCACTCAACGCGATTAATCCAACATGAATGACCATCCACTAATGTAATAGCCAAGAATTATTCAAAAACACAATCCTATTAACATACACTTAAGTGATCAAATGTTAATTCAATTCAATTTATACTTTCAATTGCTCAATTAAGTTCTCGATCAATCAAATTAGAACTCAATTATGAAATTCATGAAAACTTAATATCAATATCAATATTCCAACTGAAGCATTCAATTAAAGTAATTAGTAAACTGAAAGAGATAAAGTGATTGAGAGATTTGCAAACCGATTAATGACGAAGAAACCACCAAGGACAACAATCCTTGGAGTAAAACTCCAAAGCCAACCAATGCTCAAGAAAGATTTCCATTGTGATGAAAATTGAATTGCAACGTATCTACAAATGAACTTTGTACCTCAAGCTTCATTCTACCCGATCACGTCTTCAATTTCCTTTTGAATCCTCAAGCTCTTCATAGCCAAAATCCTCGTACAACCAGAATCCTCGACGGTCTCAGAATCCTTCGATCAAGCTACCCCATAATTGTAAATTCTCACAACCTCGGTGTCCACCGATCGCTAAATGCCAAATCCTCAAGCTTGAACTCCATTCTTCATCAATAGTGAAATTGACATAAATAAGAGGCTCTTAGATTTGATTCGGATCTAGTCGATGATCTAAATCAATCTATAAATGAGAGTAGAGAAATGTATGGATGACATTTATGATTGATTTCTCATGAAAGCTTTTTAATCTCTCAAGAATTTAGTTCTCACAATTGAAAACTCTCTCACTTTGTTTTTTAATGCTCTAAATTGAATTTTTGTGTATTTTCGTAATGAGCTTGTTCAATCTAAAGTGAGCTTAAAAATAGATTATAAATTTTCTTTCTGCCTAGGGTTCATTCAAACGAACCATCATTCGTTCAAACGAGTCCTCGTTAGTTCAAATGAATAAGGAACGAATATCAAACAAGCACAATTCTAAGGTTGCAACTTTCGTTTGATAGAGGTATTTCATGTGATTGAAAATGAATGAAAATGAACTTTCTTTTATTCGTTCGAATGAGCAGCAGAGAGTTGCTCATTCTTACTTGTCTTGTGAACTAAATTTTTCCTTAGGATTTTAAAGATACATTTTGGGAAAATTATTTCACAATCACAAGTCTATCACATACATGATGTTATGATAAAAAATATATGCAATGCATGCATGATGTGACTGTGTGAGATCCAAATCAAATACAAAAGTCTAATATACCCTTCGTGAACCAAGGCAACTCGTAGTAATGCATGGTAATGACTCTTAGATGATCTTGGAGTAGAACGGGCATTGAGGTACTTACTCTTACGACTTATGTATGGATTACACACAAAGCACAGTTTGTCAAACTGGATTAGCCAATTACAATATCAGATCCCTTGGTCCTAACAAACTTACTATTTCAATATAAAACAAGGTACAATGAACATGGTAGCCATATGCAATCAAATCAAATCTTGAGTAAGACAGTTGACTCTAAGCTATATCATATATTTGAAAAAACTTCATCCTAATAGGTTGATGAAACCATGTCCTCAGACGACTTGCTTAAAATGGAACTTCACCCTAATAGGTTTAATAAAATTGCGTCATCAAAAGACTTACCTAAAACAAAATTTCATCCTAATAGGTTTAATGAAATTGCTTCTTTAGACGACTTACCTAAAAAGGAATTTCATTTTAATAGGTTTACTGAAATTGCATCTTCAAACGACTTACCTAAAAGAGGATTTCATCCAAATAGGTTTAATGAAATTACATCATCAGATGACTTACCTAGAAGAGAACTTCACCCTAATTGGTTGATGAAATTCCATCCTCAAACGATTTATCTAAAAAGGAACTACATCTTAATAGGTTAATGAAATTCCATCCTGAGACGACTTACCTTAAAGGAAACTTCATCCTAATAGGTTTAATGAAATTGCATTCTCGGACAACTTACTTAAAAGGGAACTTAATTTTTAATAGGTTGATTAAATTGCATCCTCAGACGACTTACCTAGAAGGAAAATTCATCCTAATAGGTTGAGAGAATTATGTCCTTTAACGACTTACCTAAAATCAAACTCCATCCTAATATATTTTATAAAACTAATTCAATTAGAAAATTTCTTTATCGTGACATTCATTCGAATGAATGGAACTTTGTTTGCATGAACGTTGGTTCATTCAAACGAATGAATGTAATTGAGCACTTATTAGAATTTTCGTTCGAACAATGATCAAATGAAAAATCCATTTGAATTTTTGTTCGAATGAGTGATCAAACAAATCCTCATGAAATTGAACGAATTAGGTTCTGAAATTTTTGTTTGCATGAACTTGGGTTTGTTCAAATGAATGCTGAAGGAACCCTAGGTACTCATGGTTTGAATGAAGTATAATAGCCCAAGTTTAGTAAAACCAAATTTTACAACATTAAAACCATCCAAGTTATTATTATTCATCAACGCACTCACACTTAACCAAAAATTAATTAGTTAAAAAACCCTTTTAATACATAAAATGTGTGTGTGTGCTTATCAAACCAAACGCAACCAAACCATTAACTTTACTTACCATTATAAACATCACAAGTATACGAATTTGATTATGATGCATTGAAGGCTTGAGTGAACACAAGGCTTGAGATCACTAGAATAATGAACTTGGTAGCATTATAA
This sequence comes from Nyssa sinensis, assembly GCA_008638375.1. Classification (NCBI taxonomy): domain Eukaryota; kingdom Viridiplantae; phylum Streptophyta; class Magnoliopsida; order Cornales; family Nyssaceae; genus Nyssa; species Nyssa sinensis. Next base: position 17,378,027 of record CM018034.1, read on the forward strand.
CTTAAAGTAGTTTTGTTAACACGGATTAGCCAACACAAACATAGTCTAATAGACCTAACACTTGTGGCTCGCCTATATAAGGAGGTCTTTGGTATAATTTTAATATAAGTAAGTCTAACACAATATAACCCACTAGGTTTTTTTCCACATCTCTTTTCATTTTCTTTTATCCACATTTTTTTATTTTATTCCACAAAATCTAACAGTTACAACGAAAGAAAATTTGTTGGACAAAATAAATACTTTCATATTGTCAAAAGAAGAAGAAAATACAATGACACAAAGCCTAAATGATGCAAAAGTGAGTTGGAGGAATTTCATTGCAATCTACTAGGTATGGTTATCTCAAACAAACCAATTAATTTTATGGGTTTCAGGCACACAACGACCTTGATTTGGGGTTATCTAAAGGGTTTGAGGTGCTAGAAATTGGTGAAAATCTCTACCAATTTATTTTTGAATCGAAATTTGAGTTAATATGAGTTTGAATCGAAAACCATCTTTCTTCAATAATTATTTGGTCATTATGGAGAGACAACGACTAGGTATAAATACTGGAAAGCTTCTACTTCACTGATGGCCTTCTACAGTTTTGGTGTGGGGTTCGCTTTTGTAGTATATAACTGTTGAGGTGGACGAACAATAGGGCGATTAATTGGAAAAATTATAGATGTTTTAATTCCCTATTGGGGGTGGGTATAAGGGTCAGAAGGTGATCCTTGATGCTTTGAAATCTTTTCAACATGGTAATAGAATTTAGGTGGGGAATAGTAAAGTATTATTGGTTGATTTTTTATATAAAAAGTTATCAATATTTCACTACTATTGTGGGATGATTGGTCATGATGAGAAGAGTTGTGTAAAGAAGTTCACTGATGCTAAAAAGGGTTTAATTAATGAAAATCCGAGAAGAAGTTGGCTTAGAGCAGCATACACCTAGTCTAGATCAGAGAAAAAGTTCCATGATTATAATGTTGATCCTAACATTGCTGAGGTAGAGCTCAGTGTGTCAAGTTCATCATGTGTGCCAAAATATAATATGATGTGGGGTGGGGTGAAAAGATATGGATAATGGTATGGCATTGGTTGTCGATAGTGATGTAAACCCTCTGGTTGATGTAAATGAGCGTAGATCTCATTCTGTTGCACATTTGGTGGGAATACGACATGAAAGTGATATATATCATGGATATGGCCCATGGGGGAAATGTAAAAATTTTGAATGTTGAGGCTGGTGAGCCAAGTTTAAGTTATGTGGACCCAACCACTTTAGTCCAATTATCTAGAGAAAAAGCCAATAGGATATCTAATAAGGAGTCTAAGTTGGGCTTAGATAAAGCCCAAAATGATGTGCATCAGTCCATGATTAAAACTATGACGTCATGGCAGTCTCTGATGTGAATTCAATGTTAAAGCCTCACAATAAATGAGTTATTTTGACCAAAGAGACATACACGGTGGAGGAATCTTACACATGTTCTGAACTAAAAATTGGGAAAGTAGTTCCCTCTAGTACATTGTTAGTTCTGAACCGGTGATTGATTCTTCTTTGAAGGTTCTTCAGTTTATATTTTTGGTTAGTTTGGACCTTCATAGCGCAAGAACAAAGGCGCCCTGTTCTTCTTCATCATTTTCATCTTTCCATTTCTAAGTATTGTAAGTTATTCAATTTAATAGTTTTATAGACTATAGATCTGTGTTTTGATCGACTAATTGTCACGACCCGCAATCTGGCATATACAGATTAGGGATTCATGATCGGCCACCGATGCCTTTTTCAATGATCGTAATACCTTTCTCATTTCCATTTAGTCAAATGCAACGGAATCAATTTCTTTTTCTTTTGCAGAAACGTTCAATATGCATCTCATACAATGATTATCTCAACGTCAGTCCTTCATAAACATATCCCATAGTGACTACAAAAGTACATGATATAATTTTTCAAAATCAGTTGACATCATATTCAATATACATCCCATGATTACCAAAAGCATCTACATCATGTCTAACAAAAATCCTAATATAAAAAGGGTTCATAATGTTATAAGTTCTCAGCTATTCTGTCTGATCTTACTATTTCTTTGCCCCGTACAACTACTTGAAATATATTGGAGAAACCCATATGAGCTTTACTAAGCTCGTGAGTAATTCCTGTATGTCAAGGGTTTCAAAACTATTATATAAATCAATACTAAAATGTCAGTGATCATATATCATTAACATATGTTATCTCAAATTATAACAAATAAGAGAATGGTATCAAATTCACTTTCAATAAATCTTAATTCAATTGTAGTCGTAAATCGATATTTAATAACATAGTTCAATAAACCAAAATCATAGTTCAATATTCAATAACATAGTTCGATAAATCAAAATCATAGTTCAATAACATAGTTCGATAAATCAAAATCACAGTTCAATAACATAGTTCGATATTTCATATTCGATCACGGCTCATATTCAATATCTATAGTTCATATTCAAATCAGTATATTCCATTTCTATGGCCAGCAAATTAGAACCTCACTGACTGAGATCGATAGACTAGTTCGATATGCCATTTCACTCTAGCTCACCACCAATAAACCCCGTGGGTAGGGTTCAATAAGTGACAATCTATTCAATAGTGACCAATCATAAAAGAGTTTTCTATTCAAAGCATCAAAATCATATCCAAAATTAATAATCATCAATAGTAATTCCAATTACTCAAATCAGAGTTCCTTATTTGTCTTTAGTTAAAACAGTTCAAAGATTTGTAAGAAAACTATATAGCATTTGAGTATCTTACGAACACATTTTCTTAAGTCAAAGAAGACAATATAGCTGTCGATGGATCATTCAAAATGTATAAAGTATAGCTGTTAACAAAGGCTATAAAGAAATGACAATATATATATATATATCGATAAGTCATAAAAGAGTTTAATATTTATATCTATAGCAAAAGTCACCTTAAACATGACATGGAAAATACTCATAAGGTGTCTATTTTCAAAATTATAAAAGAGTTCAATATTTATATCTATAATAAATTCTACCTCAACATGACATGTAAGTACTCACCTAAACTCCAAAGGTTTTTTACTTAAAATTCTTCCTTTAGTTGAAAGTTCCTATAATCACATTTCAAAGTCTGGTTACATTCTATAACATCACACGATTTAATTATCACTTAAATATCTTTTTATTCTAGTTACCTTCTCTTGGTGGCCTCTTTAAGTCTTAATGGCGTATTAATTTCTAGAACTAGTCAATTTCATACATCAATATTTTAAGTATCTTATTTGATAAAACAGACTCTACTATTGAGTTTGGAATGTCGAAGAAAATCGGTTTAGGCTTTTACGGATTTCCATTCAGACTCCTATACTAAAAAGGGCAAAATGGTTATTTTTTATTTTTATGTGTCTTTATTTCTTGGGGCTTATTTTCATAAATTGGACTTCACCGTTGGGTTCAGAATGCGTGAAATAATAAAAATTTACTATTCATTCATTTTAATCGAAGTCCGTTTGACTCATTTTCGTCTTAGGGGCATTTTGGTAATTTCTCCTTTTATAAAATATTTAATTACATGTTTTAATTTATTTTGTCACGCCTCGAATTTACAAAACTCGAGGAGTGAGTGAAAATGAACTAAAAGGAATTAATTAAAGGCAATTAAATGAATTTATTTGATTACACATTTATTTTCCCATATTTTTCCAAAATTAAAAATAAAAATTTGCTACTAGACTTACCCAAGATGGGTTTCAAATGTCAATCAAATATCTCCTCCAACCAATGGTCAAAATAGTCTAAGTCATGTTCAAGGATGACCCCTAAGATAGCCCCAAAAACATCTCTAATGTGTCATTGGAACAATGGCCCAAATGGGCCCCAAATGCCCTAAGGCATTGACCAAGAATAGGTCAACAATCCTACCTAAAGTGGTCTAAGGAAGTGGCCAAACATGGCCTTGAATAATGACTAAAATGTGTCCCAAAAAGGTGCCCAACATGACTTGGTATAATGGCCAAAAGTGGCAAAAAAGGGGCTCCAAAAGGTGGTGTCAAACATAAGAAAGAATGGTCTTAAAATGGCCTTGGAAGGCAAATCATGGCATGTCCATGACATGCCCTAGGTAGTAGGTGCATGCGGCAAGGCAGTACGTGCGTGCAGTAGGGGAGGCCAGGCGCGCAGGCTCCCGCGAAGGGAAGGCGCGCAGGCGTGCGGGTGTAGGCGCGCGGCAGGGCATGGGTTCGCGGGCTGGCTAGTTCCTATAGCTACAGTGTATTTACTGCAAGCTGTTTTCTCCCTTCTCTGAATTTTTTTCCAAAGTGCTGCAATCCAATTTTTTCAATTTTTAACCTACTTCCTCAAGGTTTTTAACCCTCATTTTTTTGGCACTTTTCTTATTCATTTATGGGCATTTTACACACCCAACAACTCTTTTTAATCTATAAAATTTTGACATGGTCTCCTTTGTTCATTAACACCTAATGAAAAAATTATTTATAAAATTGTGTAATTCTAACATTCACAAGCATATTTTAAAAAAAATAACTACATGGAGCTCTATGCTCCTCATTTACATTCAATCCTTAATTACATACTATCCAACATAAAATTTAGTTTATAATTTACACAAGGTCTAAGTTTTTAACATGCAATAAACTTCATAGGACTTATGCCCTTACATACAAGATATAGCCCTTAGGCCAAATATACATCAAAATCCACTTTCCTCCTCCTTCATGCTCTTAGACTTCTTCAAGTCTCAAGTGCCGAGAGTTTCATCTGTAATTTGTAATCCCATAAAGGGTAAGCAAGACGGTTTGTATAACAAAATGCTAATATAAAGAACAAAGGTAAGGTGTGACATGTGCAAAGTGTACATTTATAAGCTATATGCCTTCCAATTCATCAATGCAATGCAATGGCAATATGCATGACACATACATGCAACTCTATGCCACACTCATGTCTCGCTTCACGGTCCTTCCCCGTTGGAACACAAGTACCAATCGTATGTCTCGCTTCACGGTCCGTCCCCGTTGGATCGTGAGTACCATGGCCAATTTTGGATTTTTCACCACAGGATCTACACCCTCATAATGCATAGCACCAATGTGCTCAACACACACCATGTTTCCAAAGATTCACGTATGCCAAGATGCCTTGATTTTTCTATGCAATTTCAATGAGGCATTTATCAAACCCATGTAGTATGCCTTAAATAATACATCATACATAAAGAAAGGTATAACTTTTAAACCACAAAACTTTGTCTACATGAACATAGCATATAATCCAATCAATTACACATATAATCATGTTACATATTCACAACCTTACCAAATTCTCAAAGATTACACAAGTACACAAAGTACCAATACATTGAGCAAACTATAACTTTCAAACTACAAGACTTTGTCTACATGAATATAAGCCAGAATGCAATGAATTATACATATTTTTATGTTACATGTTCATCACTTCACCAAATTTCCAAATAATACATAAGTACACAAGGTACCAACCCTAGGTTTTTAAAGCAACTATATGATAGGTGGTTTCCTAACAAGAAGTAAGCATGTAAGTCATACAATCAACATATAAAAACATTCCTAAACTTAACTTTATTCTTTACTCAACAAAATATCATACCTAAAAGGGGTTTTTCTCAACCCTAGGGAGTTGTGCTCGTTGTGCAACCGAACCAATGGTTAAGAATATAGCCCCTGAGGTGGGGAACAACTTCCTAGAAGGAAGCCTTGTGAAATTCCAAGGCTAGAGATGGGTTTTGAAAGGTAAAAAGTTGGAAAACCTAGGTTTTTCTCACCTTTTCTCTCCAAGCACGACCCGCTGTGTTTTCTCCAACATTTTTTGATAATTCTAACTCTCAAGAGCTATATTTATACTAAAGGGGCTAAGAGGTAAAAAGACCTTTTTGCCGTTAATGAGTCGCGGGGCCCCGTTACACTACAACCTATCCTGAAACACCTCAATTCGATAATCTACTTTAACCAAAGTTCTTAAAATTATTTTGCTAAGTAAAGATCTCAAATGGCCCTATAAATCATGGCGATAGCTTCCCGTTATGCTCGAAATCTCATCAATCCCAAACCAATTCATCACTATTAGTGTTCACTCATCATGTGAATTAATGCTTGTAATCTATCATTCATCAACTAGGGAAAAAAAAAACAGGCATGCATAGGCCCTACTAACCAATTGAATTCTATCATCAAAGAAATATAATAGAAAACTTCACCTTTGAAAGTCAATCCAACCACCATGTGGCCACAATAAGAAATGGTCATAACAAAATTTACAACATTTTCATACTCCACTAAAGGTCAAAAGCCATCAAATACACTATTATTATTCTCAATAGCTAACCACTGTTCAATATTAATATTTATAAGTAACTTCATCCCCCCGAAACGTACTATCTCCAACTAATCATTACATTCCAAGAGTATCCACCAGTAATGGTAGCAAATCATAACCCCGATATTAACAATAATTTACCATTTCTGTTCACAATTCATTGGCTTTCACAAGATCATTCCATTTTCAAATTAAAATTTCCATTCCCAAATTACATGTTAAGCAAAAATTTGAAATTATACTCACCACAAGCTTGACCTAACCATTCCATTCACAATTCATTCTCTATATCAAACAACACGATCATTGTTTTTTCATCAACTAATAATTCAACAATCTAATTCATCAAAGGATAATTAAAATCTTTTACTCTGTATCTAAGGTATACTCCATACACACTCCCACATATACAAAGTAACGCCAAGCGTTTATCTCTACCTTTTCTTATTCATCTCAACTATTTCGCCTTAGTATAATTTCTTTCCATTCATACCACATATTGTTAAAAGTTTTTTATCTTCATCTTTTTAAGCTTTCAAGCTTTCAATTTTTTATGCATTGTTTAATGATATGCTTCGAAATACAACATAACCATGGAAGCACATATGTACCCAATTCATAGGTGTTATACAAATAAAATATGCACTACATGTGTCTTACACATCAAAGAATTTAACATACTCTATCAACACAATAGCCAGGCAATACACATACCATCAAATTAACTCATTTTTGGCAATTCATGCTCTTAAGCACCATATTCTCATCGCACGTATCAAGAAAAGAAAGGATGCAATAGACGTATTTTATCCACTACTAGCAAACTCACATGCTTTATCTTTACGAGGTATTTCTAGCTATTCATACCTAAATATATATTTTACAATTACATAAACATAGTATGTCTTCAATTTCATCAACAATATTTATATACCCATATACCTTATACATACATTAAGAAAGAAAAGAGAAAAAAAAATCTTATACTTAACACATACAATAAACCAATCAAGTCATGATAAACTTATTATACCATAGATATTAATTTTTTTTTCCATGCATCTACTAAATATGCATTACAATTCCATTATGTGTTTGGTACATACTCATGCAAGTTCACATTAGCTAATTTCTTTTCCTTGGTGCCTTCTATCGTCTTATTAGGTATCTTTTACTTTTTTCCTGTATATAACTAGGTGATAACCCTTCATGGATCACAACTCTTTTTGTTACTGGGTGATCGATTGGCCAATCCATACACTTGTAACTCGAGACCTGATACCAATTCAGTATATTCATAGCACAATTACAAGTGATCCTAACCACATGGGTTTATAACCTAGGATATATATTTTATATTATACATGCATAACAAGTAACATTCCTTCAACCATTCATATATACATAACATGGCTATTATACACTACATAATCATGAAGGAATAAATCTTAAGCACGCAATCATGTATACCAACCAAAACAATCTATATACATATTCCAAATAAGAACATACTCAACACATACTTACTATATATATATATATATATAAGTTTTCAACCAACTATTCATGTCCTCATAATCATATCATTTTTCAAGTAATTCTAAATCAAAAAAGTCGATTTAAACCATAAGCATGTTAAGCATATTATGTAATTTATACACAACCACCCTATTAGGCATTTTATTCACTTCATCAAGTAGTCAGGCATACTAACAGATATAAGCACACAAAATGCATCATAATTAAACCAAACCATGCAACACTTAATCAAGTAAGTCTTCTAGAAAGATATCTGAAACTCATATACAACTGGTGGTAACACTACCGATACCACCTCACTATCATCATTTCTAAGACTCACAAAATCTGGCTACCCCAACTCGGTGAATCATATAGTGGTGGAACAAGGTAATCATCATAACCCCTCAAATAAAATAAACAATCTCTTATGTATAATATTTATCATCTAGGCCCAGAAAATACAACCATTTATAACTTTATCCAAACCAATCAGACTCGTTCATAACTTTTACCCATGTATTTCTAAAATGACAAGTCAAATCACCATTCACTTATAAATTATATAACAATCCAAGTTCTCATATTGCAATACACATCTCATGTTTGTACATACCCTATTTCTTCTTTGGTTTTTTTTCTAGTGCCTCAACCATAATATTTTCACTCCAAGTATATTCACACAATTCCCATCTTAAACACAAGATTCATATTCAAAAATTTGTATCATCCAACTCTTAACCTGATACACAATTTTTTCCAAAATAACAATCAACATTTACCGCTTATTCAATCATAATTTTGGAATCCATCTTATAAACTAAGCTAGAACTAGATTCATAATTCACACCTCAATTTGGCCCATTTTATGCAGCTCATTATTTTCACAAGGCTTATATTCATAAGTTCATTTAATCAATCCATTATTCTTATCATAACTAGTATCGATCATCTTATAGGACTAGGTAAGACAATAGTATTCATCTCTAGGTTACCTCCACAGTCCACCACAAGACAACATATTTCAATTCAATAAAAGAATCATTACAACCCTTGACTTTCAGATCACATCACTTGAACTTATCAATATTCATCCTAAGCACGAAATCAAAATTCAATTACATCATAACCTAGATTAATCCACAACAACACAATTCTCCTAAGACAAGAGATCATCAACCATCACCTGATAACCTAACACATCCTGTAGACATACTTAATCATAACTCATAAAACTCACGTCAACCACCTCCACTCATTGTTTACAATAAACAAATAACAAATTTTCACCCAATTCAAACACAGTCTTTTGCCAGAAAAAATCTATTTAAGTAATACAACATATACATGCCCAAGTCATGCTAGTATTCAACTAGCCCAACTAACCTGAGGTCTAAATCCCATCCACGATTCCAAGGTATTAGATCCTAGATCTCACGTCAATCGGGGCTACCAAGGTTGATAGAGGTTCGAGAACTAAAGTTTTCCCTCTCCCTCAACCTACTCTGTCTCAATCCAGTGTTTTGGATGGCATCCTATAGTAGGAACAAGTATTATTTAGAAATTCAGCTTCTACTCATCTAATGTATTCCACATCCCATAGCATCCTCCCATAATGCTACACGATATCATAAAGGCAAACAAATATCAATCTATTATGTATGTAAACATATACCAAGTTACCACATACGATCATACCAATACACACATTACCCATATCATGCATCGCACTGCACCAAATCACAAAACCATGCATCATAATATAGCATCAACTAACATATAATCACACACATGATGCGCCAAGTATAAATAGCCACATAATGTACACGATCCTATCGTATACCACCGACAGTTCATACTAAGTCACACATTTTCCTCTAGAGTCCCATGGTGTTCAACAACACCTGTGGTCCTTGGCCTAAGTATTCGAACCTAAGCTCTGATACCACATTGTCAGCCCTGAATTTCCAAAACCCGATGAGCGAGTGAAAATGAACTAAAAGGAATTAATTAAAGGCAATTAAATAGATTTAGTTGATTACACTGTTTATTTTCAATTGTTTCTCCAAAATTAAGAATGAAAATTTGCTACTAGACTTACCCAAGATGGGTTTCAAATGCCAATCAAATATCTCCCCCAACCAATGGTCAAAATAGTCTAAGTCATGTTCAAGCATGGCCCCCAAGATAGCCCCAAAAACATCTCTAATGTGTCATTGGAATAATGCCCCAAATGCCCTAAGGTAAAGACCAAGAATAAGTCAACAATCCTACCAAAAGTGATCTAAGGAAGTGTCTAAACATGGCCATGAAAAATAACTAAAATGTGTCCCAAAAAGGTGCCCAACATGACATGATATAATGGCCAAAAGTGGCCAAAACGGGGCTCCAAAAGGTGGTGTCAAACATAGGAAATAATGGTTAAAATGGCCTTGAAAGCAAGTCATGGCATGCCCATGACATGCCCTAGGCAGTAGGTGGCGCAGTAGGGGAGGCCAGGCACGCAGGAGTGTGCGGAGGGAGGGTGCAGGCGCCCGAAGGCGCGCAGCAGGGCGTGGGCACACAGTAGGGTTGGGTTGGTTTGTTGGTTGGTTCCTGTAGCTACAATGTATTTACTGCAAGCTGTTTTCTCCCATTTCTGAATTTTTTTCCAAAGTGCTGCAAGCTAATTTTTTCAATTTTTAACCTACTTCCTCAAGGTTTTTAACCTCTACTTTTTTGGCACTCTTCCTATTCATTTATGGGCATTTTACACACCCAACAACTCTTTTTAATCCACAAATTTTTGACATGGTCTCCTTTGTTCATTAACTTATTTTCCTCATCCTATTCCTCCTCATCATCCTCCTCAACACCAACACAACACCTAATGGAACAATTATTCATATAATTATGTAATTATAACATTCACAAGAATATTTTAAAAACAAATAACTACATGAAGCTCCATGCTCCTCATTTACATTCAATATTCAATTACATACTGCAACACAAAATTTAGTTCATAGCTTACACAAGGTCTAAGTTTTTAACATGCAATAAGCTTCATGGGACTTATGCCCTTACATACAAGATATAACCCTTAGGCCAAATATACATCAAAATCCACTTTCCTCCTCCTCCATGCTCCTAGATTTCTTCAAGTCTCAAGTTCTAGGAGTCTCATCTGTAATATGTAATCTCAGAAAACGTAAGCACGACGACTTGTATGACATAATGCTAATATAAAGAACAAAGGTAAGGCGTGACATGTGCAAAGTGTACATTTATAAGCTATCTGCCTTCCTATTCATCACTGCAATGCAATGGCAATATGCATGACACAAACATGCAACTCTATGCCACACTCATGTCTCGCTTCACGGTCCTTCCCCGTTGAAACGCAAGTACTAATCGTATGTCTTGCTTCATGGTCCGTCCCCGTTGGATCGTGAGTACCATGGCCAATTTTGAATTTTTCACCACAGGATCTACACCCTCATAATGGATAACAAAAATGTGCTTAACACACGCCATGTTTCCAAAGATTCATGTACGCCAAGATGCCTTGATTTTTCTATGCCATTTCAATGAGGCATTTATCAAACCCATGGAGTGTGCCTTAAATAATGCATCATACATAAAGCAAGGTATAACTTTTAAACCACAAAACTTTTTCTACATGAACATAGCATATAATCTAATCAATTACACATATAATCATGTTACATATTCATAACCTTACCAAATTCTCAAAGGTTACACAAGTACACAAAGTACTAATACATTGAGCAAACTATAACTTTCAAACTACAAGACTTTGTCCACATGAATATAACTTAGAATGCAATGAATTATACATATATTTATTTTACATGTTCATTCACTTCACCAAATTTTCAAAGAATACATAAATACTCAAGGTACCAACCCTAGGTTTTCAAAGTAACTATATGCTAGGTGGTTTTCTAACAACAAGTAAGCATGTAATTAAGTCATACAATTAACATATAAAAACACTCCTAAACTTAACTCTATTCTTCACTTAGCAAAATATCATACCTAAAAGGGTTTTTCTCAACCCTAGGGAGTTTTGCTCGTTATGCAGTCAAACCAATCAGTAAGAATGTAGCTCTTGAGGTGGGGAACAACTCCTAAAAGGAAGCCTTGTGAAATTCCAAAGCTAGAGATGGGTTTTGGAAGGTAGAAAGTTGAAAAACCTAGGTTTTTCTCACCTTTTCTCTCCAAGCACGACCTGGTGTATTTTTTTCCAGCATTTTCTGATAATTCTAACTCTCAAGAGCTATATTTATACTAAAGGGGCTAAGAGGTAAAAAAACCATTTTGCCCTTAATGAGTCGCGGGGCCCTATTACACTACAACCCATTTCAAAATGTCTCAATTCGATATTCTGCTTTAACCAAAGTTCTTAAAATTATTTTAAATGATAACTTCCCTAAAAATTTATTTTCTCTTGTTGGCAGGTGCAGGCCGAGTCCTCCCGGGATGCCCTTTTCGGTCTATTTTTCAAACTATCTCCGATTAGGCTCAAATTCTCACAGGAGGTATATTTTAACATTTTAAGCATATTTTCCCTTCTATGACATACTCAAATTATTCTTATAAATATGACTTATGTCTAAATGATGCATGTATAGTGCCTTACCAACAAATAGTGCATGAATAGTGTCTTACCGACAAAACGAAAAATTTATCCTGATTTTTTAGATCTTTACATATTTACCTTGGGTTATTTTATAATTATTCATAAGTCTAGGGACTTAGTTAAATTTTTAAAACATTTGGGCCAAATTCAGAATTTTAGAATTTACTATTCCAAATTCGAATAGCCTAACAGTGGACAAGTCTACAAAATAGGGATAAGATATCCCAATTCTAATTTCATTCCAATTTCAATTTCTAAAGAATGTTTCCAAACACTCCAAATCTCTTTTAAAGTATAACTCAAAACGACACAGTTTCAATATCTCTTATGTGCGGGTGGGTCGTGTCTAACCTGAACCCGAACTAACCCTAACCCAAAACCTGGTTACTGTACATCTTCTCCGGTGGGTCTCCGGTGTCTTCTCCAGCACCGATGACATTGTTTCGATTATTTTTCAACCCAAATCCAATGAGGTTTCCTTCTAATTTTTATGAGGATTACATTCATACTATTAGTTTCTTAATTCAACCATTCAATCTTCATGAATAGAGCAAAATCAATGGCTCTTTGACGAGACCCAATTTTTTCGGCTACATGTAAAGTTTCTCATTTCGTGGCTTTTGGTCCATGGATTTCACTCAAATCTCCCCCTATTTCATTGTTGTACTTAAGAGAAACAAATCCTCATTGTTAAATCAAACTTTTACACATAAAATCACAACTTTTTGATTTTTTTTCCACAACCTTGCAACTAGGGTTTTCTTGTTCATTTTTAAACCATTTTCAATGATTCTTGTTACAAATTAAACCTCTTATCATGCTCTTTCAGACATTACTCTTAAACGTATAAATCATGCTTTGTAAACTAAGAACATAACTCTGAATTTTACTTACTTGGTAAGCTTATGGCTCGCAGTTTCTATCCTTCTTTTCTCCTTTTTCCTCCTTTACTTCACTTCTGAATCTCAGGGCTTCAATTTCTCACTCTTAGTTTCTCTTTTCTTTTCTGATTTTCTCTATAACTACTTACCCTTATTTATAAGCAATTTTCCACCGCCCCTCACTCTCAGCTTCTACCTCTCTCCGTCATCTCTTTTTCCTTCTTTCTCTTTATATTTTTTGTTTTCTAAATTCTTTTAACCTCAAGCATTTATTACTTGCTTGATATTATGTATATTATATACATACATATATATATATAACACACTCACACACCTCCAGCTCACCCACACACTTTGCCGACCTCCCTTCATCTCTCTATATTCTATATATATATATATATACAAGTGTGTGTAAATGTGTGTGTGTGTGTGTATATATACATGTATATATGTATTAATACATATATATATATATAGGGTGCAGAATATATGCATATACATACAGAACTATATATATACATATATTCTACACCCTATATATATATATATGTATTAATACATATATACATGTATATATATACACACACACACACACATTTACACACACTTGTATACATATATATATATTCTCATACATACATGCATATATATATATATATACGATTTGTATATATACGCGTTCGTACTCACGTATTTCTGTACAGTCAGGTTTCTCGTACAAGCTTTCCCTGAACACTCAAGATTTCTTATAACTTACATCGTGTGTTTGACATCATGTGTATTCTCAAAACTTTACGTCTTTCTCATTATAATACGTGTTCAGTTTACAAGTCGGTTTTACACTAGGTTGACCCGGTCAATCTCGGGTCGAGTGTTATACTTCGGGTCGGGGTGTTACACTAATAGTGGAAATATGTTTTGAGTGATAGATGGGATTGGGAATGATATAATTTTTCTCTTAGTTTTGTGAATCATGGTGCTTAGAATATTGAAATTATTGTTCATTGTGTAGTTGATTGTTTTAGGATTGTTGACTTTGAGTATGAGTAGCCTAGATTAACATTTCATTTGGATGTAAAGATTTGGAGAAAAAAGAAAAGATTGAGATGTAGTTATAAATAAATATATCGTTTGGATGTTTAAGTATACAGAAGAGAAAAGAAAAGATTTGGAGAGAAAATGGAGCACTTCTCCAATCTCTCAAAAAGTAGAGAGATTTGGAAAGAAAAGAAACATTTTAATGAATTTTTAAAATAAGAAGTATACCCTTAAATGTTTGTGATAAAAATTAGGTTTTTTTGTAGTAAGATGGATTTAATTGTCAAATAATTTATACACTTTCCTTTCCTCTCTCTTCTACTAACTATTCAAACAAAAAAATTTTATTTTCTTCTCATTTCTCTCTAAGGGTTTAAATGATTACTTTTATTGCAGAGATTTTTTTTTTGACTATTTTTTTTAGATGAAGTATATTTAGATCTTTGAGGTGATTCAACATGTGATTATTGTTTATTTGGCTCAAGTATTTTTCATGGTTGAAATTTGCACGTTACAATAGTAGAAAATTTGGTCTTTTTTCATCTCTCCCTTCTCTTATTAATTTGTGATTATTATTTTCATTATTTTTTTTTTTTTTTGGGATGGCGGGAGAGGGTGGTTTAAATCCTTGCTTGTTAAAATGCAAAGGCAATGGCCTGATGGCCATGGTGGTAGGCTAGGTGGCTCAAGTCAAATAATGCTCATTTTACAGGGTGTGTGTTTGCTCCAATGGAAAAAAAAAAACTAGAAGATGGCATCAGTGTGCACTTAATGAGAAGATCTAATTCTAGTTAGCTTCATTTTGTTTGGCACCCTTTAAAGAAAAAGTTGTTGGAATTTTTTTTGGAAAAGGGTTAGTGGTCGCATCCAAGTGGACATGACTTATTTTGGTTCAACCCATATTTAACCCGTTTAATTACAGGTTAAATTTGGGTCTCACCCTACTCAGACCCGGCCATTTTCCAGGTCGATCTACTTCAAACACATGTTAAAGATTTTTCTTATAATTTAATTTATATTGAGCTATTCAAACCAAAATTGTAAGTCATTACCAAGCCGACTAAATATAATGGTACAACTTCAATAATAACTTTTTCATGTCTCTATGTTAGTTGTCACTTGGACTTATTTAGTCATACCAAAAGTCATTTTCCTTCTCTATAATGTTATTTTTTGAGTTTTTCCATGTAGTAACTTGGTATAAATGTGGTAAACAAGATAAATAGAAAGAACCTACTCTCACGATTGATCTAACATGCATTTGGGTGGCTCAATGCACAAGACTCTTGTAAGTATAGGGTTTGAAGGGTTCCATGTACGCAACACTGTTTCCATGACTAAAGGCAGTGCCTTAATTTTAGGACACAATATAACAACCTTACGATTGTGACAATAAGTTTTTTATGACAAAGTTGAAATTAATTGTCAAATAAAGACTAAAACACCACAATAGATTCTATCACAAAGTTGAAATTTTCACACAAAGCACCCTCTTAATTATTTAAACACACATAGATCATAACAGCATCATGCAAATATATACATAGATAGCCACCCATTATTATTTAAGCAAACACATAGAGTACTAGTACAAATAGTATCATATTGGGTGGCTTCATATTGCTAGAACAGGAACTTCTACAGTTCAACTGCTTCGTAATTAAAAATGAGAAGATCCTCGATACTCTTTGATAATGCAGAAGGAAACTTGGCATTCTTAGGATCACAACGATAGGCAACAAAGTCTTCCTTAGTGTGAAATGTGATCATCAGAATGTGGGTAAAGCCATGCCTTAGTGGCTCCGGGGTTATTTTGTCCTCTCCACTGTCAACATAAATAAATTCCATTAATTCTAGACATACTTTAATAACATATAGTTAAGTTGCATCAAAATCAATGAACTATCGTGATCGTGATCGTGATCATAATCAATAATCTTATCTTATCCGATCAATCAACCAATAAGTATTCCAAGCAATTCAATTTTCACAAAAATAAAATATAATAGCCTATACAATAGTAAAAAAAAATCTTACACTTTCTTCTCTTGTATTATACAACATATCAATGAATATTAACAAACACATATACAAGCATGGATCCCATGCTATGCAAAGGTTGTACCAAAAAAAACTTGTGATTGTTTGTTCAAGATTTAATAACTTTATTATTGTTAAAGCACATCTTCGATCTAACTACTACTGTATCTCTATCTTGTAAAAAAATAATAATTTAATTTACTATTTTTCAGGAGTGACTATTTTGCAGGAAGACTTTAGTAATTAATTAAAAAAGTTCTATATTTCTTAGGGATGTCCAAATTAGTAGATTACTCATTATAGGATTCTTGGATTTATTTATAAAAATACTATTTTAATTTTTAACTATCATATAATACACGATAAAACACATCTTTTAACTATTCCCTATATTATCTCTATGACTCTTTCTTATAAAAAAAACCCAATCTATTATTTTTTAGGAGTCTTAGGAAAAAGTCAGTAATTAATTAAAAACTTCCCTAATTAGAATTCTTAGAGGTATATGAAAAATAAGCTTAATACATTTAAGAAACAAAGTTAGTCATTACCATATGAACTTAGCAGTCCAAATTTCAATTCCTTGGTGTGCCACAATTAAACTTATCACGTTTCGGGAGTGACAGTCTCACGGGCACCTAGTCTCCTTTATATTATAGCAACATAAATAATATAATTTTTAAAAAAAATAGGTAAAAAGGAAAGAAAAAAAAAAAAGAATGGAAAACAGGAAAATCTAGAGTGTAGGATTTTAAGGTGGAGGAAAATAAAGAGAGTATCACATTATTACTACATTGCGATAATATAAAGTAACAGATAAGTGGGCACTATTTGGGTTCCCTTTAGAGTGAATTGTGCTTCGAGGGTATAAAGTGAAATTTTGAAATTGCCTGGTTAGGCAGGAGTGGGAATAGTGCCTCCTATATATATAAAACTTACATCTCAATCTCAATGGACTTGATAACCAAACCTTTGGCCTTTGCCTGTTCTTCCAGCATTCTCACACACTCTTCCTCCCTATCTCCTTCCTTGAGCTTGATGAGCGTAATGCTTCTGAATTTTCCCATGGTTGATTACTCCACCTATGAAGAAAATGAGCCACTTCCATGCAAAGAATTTATACACATTACTTCCATGTCAAGTTAAAAGGATACATCGATCTCCTCTTTAACAGAGGATAAGTCCGAATATTTGGAAAATTATAGCGTCATGGGACCGCAGACACTTGTAACTAGGCATCTTCATGGCTCCATCTCACCCTTAATTAAATGTCTGAAGAATCGCATCCTTGATACCATTCCTTTGGAAATTCTTGGGCCCTATGTGGCCATTTACTTTAGCATTGTTGAACTTAATATAGAATTGGTTGAGTTAATTAATTAATGAAAATTTAATATCATCACGTAAGAGGAATAAATTGGAGTGTTTTTCTTTCTCTACCTTAATTTTCCCTTTTTTCTTTTTTTTTGGACTCTAGCTACACTAGAACTCTGATTTCTGGACTTCTCTCAATGTCCTTTCCCTGTGGTCCAAGGTGTATAACTTTATTTTTCTTTTTTCCTAGTGTAATAATATCACTTATCTTCTTATCTTTCAAGGGATATTCTTGGTTGTCTTAGTCTTTCAGACAAGGAATTACGTAGGAAACCAAATTAAAATATTACAATTTACATGGTATGAACAGTTAAATTATTTTGCAGTATTGCCATAGTATGGTTGATAAGGCATGGGGTATTGGGTTTATTTCTTTTCTATCAAACAAAAGAGAAAATAGTGTAATGAATTCATATATATAATTTCAAAATTTTTATTTTTTTTTGTGAAGTTGGAAATTTTTTTAATCTTCATTGTGAACATATAATTGTTCTTTCACTGTGGCAAGATGGGCTGTATAATAAGGCAGGTCTTCCCCCTCCCCACCCCTCCCTCTCTTAAGAGGCTTTGTAGTCTATTATCCTTGGATGGAAATGGATGGAAAGTTCAATATTGAAATCTTCTTTTTTTGGTCTCTTAAGTTCACTAACTATTGGAATAATTTAACAATATCATTGTTAGGCCATTTTTAATGATTATTCAAATTTTTACTTAAATTTAAATAAATCTATTTGATATTAAACTCTTCAATGGTTATTAGAAATTTTACTTAAATCTTTTAAAAATTCTCAAATTTTCTATTATGTCTTAAAAGTTTTAAATTTGGCTTTCAATAGTTGTTAGAATTTATGAATAATATTTTGTAAATTTGAATATTAATTTAAATAAAAATTAATTTGATATGAATTTGAGCATAGAATTAAAGAAATTCTTTTAAAATTTTTATTCAAATTTAAGTTTGATATGTGACTTTTGAATAACAATTGAAGATTCCCTAATGCAGCTGAAGTATTTTTTTTTTTTTTTTTTCTTTCTTGGGTGAAAAAAAAGGGTGAACTAAACCAAAGTTCGTGAGCAACAACCTTACGACACGTTGTCACCCCATAGTAACCACCACTTCATACCAAATCCAGACAGCCATAATTGCAAGTTAATTTAATAAAGTAAATTCATATACAACCATGGTTCTATACAGCAGCTATACACATTCCCTGTTAAACACTTGAGCTCCAAAAAAATTAGTATTTTAATAGCTAAAAGTGTGTTTTATGGAGTGTAAATATAGTGGTATATATATGAAAAAAACTGACAGAAACTTGAGTTTTATATGACTCGATGGAAAACTGTAAATTAATGTTTGAAGTGTCTCAGAAAAATAACATGCAAAGCTGGCGTGCATCCTGGTATAGGAAATTTTTTTGAATCGATCTTGTACAATGGTAGGTGAATTGATAGACAATTGAATAAAAATAAAGGAAAGAAAGAAAGAAAGAAAAAGAAAATTAAAAAATGTAATGATCGAAAAATAATTTTATATGTTTTGTCTCATTAAGTGTGCAAAATAATGGTGAATTGATTGATTTAGTGAATAAAATCAGATCAAGATGGACTTTGCAGATGCTCCTAAAACTGTTTTACGAACTCTCATTGGCGATTTTTATTATACTGTGATGCTCTTTGAATTGAAAAATGTTATCAAAGGGCGATCACTTAGATGTTCCATGATATGTTCCACAAAAACTTGGAGTTTTAGTAGACGATATTGAGAAAGGTCTTTGAGAGGTAAAGGCAGTTCAAGTTCAAGCTCAACCCTCTAAAGTGTGCCATTGGAGCTACAACGGAATTTTGTTTGGGCTGCATAGTGCACAGGCAAGGGATCAATGCAAACTTCTCCAAGGTTGATGGAATCAAGAATATGCCAGGGCTAATTTTCCAACAGCAACTAAAAAACTTTTGGGAAAAGATTAACAATTTCAGAAGGTTCATTCCAGCCTTAGCAGAGATCACCCAGTCCTTCAATTCTTTGTTGAAAGCAAAGGCCTCATTTCAATAGAAGATTAACTATTTCAGAAGTTGTTGTTGAACGCAACAAAAACCTTGCTCAGTTTCCAAGTGGGAACTTTAAGCCTCACTGAGAAGATCTCCCAAGAGACGATTTCAACGTTTCCCTCACAGAATACTCAACAGAAATATGTACATTGAGCTTTGATGGTTGGCTCATCCATTGCTTCAGGAGGACGATTATGAATTGTCCCAATTTTAGAAAGTGGCGGTATGCAAACGTGAAGAAGAATCGAATACTTTGAATTCTTTAAAAACCAAGTAACATGGAACTTCTCATCCAACCAGAATTTTTTTTTTTTTCTAAAATTCATAATAAAATATTATTAATTAAAAAATTTAACCATATAGACCTATTATTTTATATTTATAGAGTTACAATACTACTATTTTGACTAAGAAACCATAACTCTTATTTCTATCTTAATCCTAAAATAATAAATATTACTAATTTGATTAGGAAACTTCTAAATCCTATATTTCCTGTACTAATCTTAATAAAACTAGGAAACTAGATAAATTAAAATTGAAAACTAAACAATCCTAATAAAACTTTCAAAAAAATTCTTATTTTTATTAGGGTACCATATGTTTCCTACATCACTATCTCCACTTGAAAATAATTTGTTCTTGAGTTACCTGGATGTACACGACCATGAACTCATCCATAACCCGGTAAAAATAATTAAATATTTTCAAGAACAATTAAATATTCAAGAATTTCTTCTACCACATCTTTCAAGAACAATTGAATATCTTTAACTTCAGACCATTTCTTTAATAATAACAATGCTCTCATAATAAAACATAAATTATTTTCTTGATCCACTACAAATTCAATCTTGCTATAAGCATTAAAATTATCTTTTACGATTTTAGGTTTAGTTGCATCTTTAATGCTGACAACTTCAACGAAATTTTCTTGCTTCTCTATAACAACTTATTCTTCCATCACAATAAAATTTTCAGTCTATTCTTCTTCTTTATTATCTGCACTAACTATTCCAACAATATCAATAGAAATAAATTCAACTTTTTTTTTCTTCCAACTCCTTGTGATCATCATGAAGGAATGAAATAACTTGATGTTATATTTCAATCCTATGCTTGGGTGCCTATCGAATATAAAGTTTGGATATAACTCTTTTTTATTGTTGTTTTCTTATGTACTATTTTTTCCAAGGTCTTCAAAAATTATTTTTTTGAAAGTCATTTAATTTTTTTTTTCAAATATATGCATACAAAGTATCTAAAGTTAAAATTTTACTCACAAATCAATTGAAATATCTAATTACCATAACCACAATATTTTAGAATGTAATTGTCTAAACATCATTCATAATATAACAATATCTTACTTTCTGTGTGACTCAAAAAAAAATCATAATCTATATTACTAAAAGTCATCTAAATCGATAGTTACATACATGCATATAGGTAATGTCTGAATATATATATATATATAGATATAACAATCTATTTATTGATACAAAAAATACATAAAAAAATCTAAAACATATTAAAAATAATTTTAAACAATGGAAAAAGATAAAATTTTGAATTATTTTTAACTTGACTCTTCAGCGTCTTCGTCTCTCTATATTAGGGTGTTATCCTTTTTTGGGTAAATTATATTGAACACTCCTGAGGTTTGGCAAAAATACAGGTAGGCTCCCCAGGATTGGGAAATTACACTGATTACTCCTCTACTTTTGCTGTTAGCTTAGATTCCCCCTCTACCGTTAAAATTCTATTAGTGTCTTCAACGGAAGTTGCTTTTTTCATATTTAGAGTACCGAAACTACCCTTATACAGTTAGAATGACTCTCATGTCCTTAGTTGAGTAATTAAAATGACTTACATACCCATATTGTTATAATGTGCGTGGACAAATATGCCATTCTCATGTTATATAAAAAAAATACAACCCAAACTCACATTTCCCACTTGGAGGCTGCCATTTCCTCTTAACAACTCTCAGTTCTCAACTTTTTTCAAAGGAATGTTGTAAAATTTAATTAAGTGTTTTTCCCACTAATTATTTTACTTAAATATGATAACATATTTTGCAATATTTAATTAAAAAACTTAGTATAAAAATTAACTTTTGTAGGTATAATGAGCTCCACAGTAATATCTGGAACAAGTGAAAAAAGAATGTTTAGTAACAGGCAATGTAGGTGTGGAAAGAGGGACTTAATCTAAATTTCTGAGTCATCAAAAAATCTGAAAAAACTTTACTTCATTTTCCCAAATGGTGCTTGCAAGTATTTTGAGTTTTGGAAGCCATCTGTGGATCTTAATGTGGAATCTACTTTTACTTCAATGAGTGATGAAATGAAAGCTTGGATTAGAATTACAAAGACAATGTTGATTTCAAGCTTAGTGTTTTTTGGGTTATCTGTACTAATCCTTCTTGTCACTTGCTATTTGAAGTGATGTTATGGTTAGATGGTTATCTATTTTGTAATATACTTGAGTTGCCTCAAAATTTCATGTTTTATATGTTTTGTTATTAATGTAAGAAAGAATGACTATGGTGTTATGTATGAAATTAACTTATGGTCTAGTGCTTTTATAACTCAATTGATTGCATTATAACGACAACAAAAAACACGAGAGAATTAAAGCACCGGTAAACCAAACTTAAATTGAAAGCTTAATATCTAGTACTGCACAAAATCAGAAGAGCCAGTGTTTTAAACAAAAATTAAACATTGTTTTAAGCAATAATATATCTAGTGCACAAAAATAGAAAAGCCAACAAGCTATCCCTTCTCCCAGGTGTTCACAATATCCTACCCTCCCCCCCCCCCCAAAAAAAAGGATTACTAATTAGGTTTCCACAAACTCAAATGAGTCAAAACTATTTTAGAAGTGTAGTATCTCACCCAAAAAGCCCCACAAATTAGGTTCTGCTACCAGCAGTACCTATCACTTCAACCCCTCAAACTCCTCTCTAAAGAGGAAAACAGTTAGATAAATTTGAATCAGCCATGAGTAAGAATTTAGTATTGAAAATTAAAATTCATAATACATATATATACCTTAGCTCTCCCCTTACTCCTTACATGTGCTCTTTGACAGGTACGTTTGTTGTGTCCAAATTTCTTATATATTACACACCTGACAATGCAAGATCTCCTAGAGTTGTTTATCCCTACTACAGGCACATCACACTCCCTCCTCATACTCTTTCTAGGCCTTCCAGGTAGCCTTCTAAGAGGTGGTGGTTACATTTTATCAACCTCTTCCCACTGAGATTCATTATGAATGGGATGAATAATATCTGCATAAGCCCTTAGAAAAGTCTCCCTAGAGTAGAAATCATCACA
The DNA here is from genome assembly GCA_008638375.1 of Nyssa sinensis. Lineage (NCBI taxonomy): Eukaryota > Viridiplantae > Streptophyta > Magnoliopsida > Cornales > Nyssaceae > Nyssa > Nyssa sinensis. The sequence goes on from CM018034.1 coordinate 17,401,303, forward strand.
AAAACTCTCTACCCCTAGTCTTTTGTAAGAAATACATACAACTGCATGCTTACAAGGAACCCTAGTGAGATCCCACACCCTACAGCAATAAGACCTGGCAACTAAATTAACCACATGTATAATACTTGTATCTAGAACCTCATATTCCTCTCCCCCTGCAAACACTACTCAGCAATGTCTGGGCTATTGAATGGTTTTATCTATCATTCTCTTGATCTTTGGTGTAACCCTACTCTCCCAAGTTGCTGCCAACTCATATCTCTTGTGTATCTTTTCCATAAACTTTGATCTTATTGAATCCACCAATGTTAAAACTAGTTTGCCCTTTGAATTCCCAACCCAGTTATTGAAGGACTTCACAAGGTTGTTTCTGACATGGTCACTCTTTACCTTGGGATCAAGTTTGTGCCTTGCCCATAACTCTAAAGAGTGCTTCATCAACTAGTTATGCGCATTCGTGGATATCAACTCAATCTTTTTCATTTTCCTTTTAAAAC